>OU015532.1:31604338-32034338 GCA_907165065.1 Caprimulgus europaeus | reverse complement strand
GCTGCACCCAAGCCCCTGACTGCTCCATTATAGCCTTCACTGTAGCACCTCCCTTCCCTATTATCAGACCTGCTGTGCTGTTGGGAACTATAATCTTTACCTGTAATTAAAAAAAATATATATAAATAATACTTCTGCTTTGTGCATAAACACTATAATATTTTGCTACCCTATAAAAGGAAGGAAAAGAATGAAGCAAGTTAGTTACCACGTTTTTAAAATAAAAGGTTAAAAATATATTAAAAACAAATACAGCTCATCACGCTTTTTAATGCTCTGCATCTGTTTCAAATGCACAATACAAAGAATTAAAGATAAAATAAGAGCAAAATCATATTTATAATTCTCCCACAGAATATACTGCTTTCAGCATAGTACATTTCAGACCAAGATTGTAAATGCAAGTATTATGCTCGTATGGAAAGAGTGTCTTAGATTGTACCAAAGTGAGTGTTTTCATCTGATTCCTCTCTTTCTGGGCTAACGTAGCAAACCACCTTTTTAGACAAAATGTGTCTGAAATTCTTTACGTTCCCTTAAAGCATCTACAGTAACAATAATTAAAAACCCCACTTGGCTAAAACAAATTTGGTATAGCATGGACAGATAAAACAGCTGGTCTTCAACAGGACATGATCTTGATTGTTAAACCTGTCACCAACATCAATATATAGAAATTCATTATGTGCTACAGTATTATATTATTCAGCCTATCAGTGCAGAGAAGAGTATCTAAATGCTGAAGATTTTGAAAAAAAAAAAAAAAAGCAGATGTACATTTTAAAAAGTTTATCAAAATTTCTTCAAATGAAAGGTATTTGCCTATAAATCCTACCTTTCTTCCTGTTTAAATACGTTTCAAACTCATTAATGTTCTCATAAATATGATTCAACCTCATTAACGTCAACAAATTTATTTCTTACTGACTTATTGCTATGAGTGAAGAATGACACCCAGTATAAAAATTCAATATTTATACATATTTTGGTAGCTTTTTTTTTTATATACACTTTACAAATGTGTCTCAACATTTTAATGTACCATCTGTTTCATGATATTCAATTAATATGATGTTTTAACTTACAAAAATACATTTTTAGTAGCCTACTGATAACCATTCATCCCAGTTTTGTGATGTATATACGTAGGGGTAACACTTTTCAATTTGTTAATCCTTTAAGGAAAATACTATCTAAACATCTCAGCAACAAGTCAATACAAAATAGAATTAAAATTTTATTAGCAATATTCTCATGTTACTGCCTCGCTATAAAGTCAAGCTTACTATAAGGTCAAGCTAATTACAAATAAAAAAGCATGCCCTATAAATAAGCTTTTTCTAGTATTACCCTTTTAAAATTTCCAATTGTTATGACAGCTTCAAAATAAAATCTTTGAAAATCCAGCATACTATAAAGTTAAAAAACATTTGTATTTTCCACTTATACAATATGTACATTGAAAATTTAAACATACCATATTGTATTTGGCACTGAATTGTTTTACAATATATATTGAATTTTAAACTTCTTTATGATTTCAAGTTCACTGACATCAAAACAAAAGATCTTCTATGGAATAAATAAATTATAAGGTGGTGACTTATTTTTAAGGTTAACATAAAAGTACAGTATTGAAAAAACATTTAGCCCACCCATAGACTAAATAATCCCATAAAAATGTAAACATCTCAGTATGTGTGTGTATACACATACATACATATCTGTGTATATATACACAAACATTGAAATGTTTTTAATATATTTATAGACACATTTCTAAGTCAGGAAATCTCATAGTCATTTTAAAATGTAGTACAAACTATCTGATGATTTTTAGGTGTTCTTTTTAGTTTTTCTATCAGAAAAAGAAGGAAACTATCAATAGATTTGTTTTGGGATCTAGAAACAAAATGTATTAATTAATTGCTAAATATAAGGAATGTTCAGATTTTTGTTAAATATAAATATTTAAGGAGTTTGGTTTGGTTTGTTGTTGGTGTTTTTGCTTTGTTTATTTGTTTGGGTTTTTTTTTAATTAACACTCCAAAAATGTGAAGTTGTATAAAACCAGAATCATACAGGAAAACTCAATAAAACTGCAAATCTTTTATTGCATACCACAGCTTTCCTGATTATGGTTTTGTGCCACACACTATAGAAAGCATTCACCTGACTCCACTGGTTTAGTATTTAACAACAGCTTCTTTGGGAGCTTTTGACAACTGATTTGCCAGATCCTGCTTCGTTCATAACCAATGCGCCAGTGCTGACCAAGTTAGTAGATCTTCCCTGGTTTATATGTTGGAATATCAACTCTTTAGGGCAAACATTGGTTGTGTTGTATACTAATCCAGTACCTAACACATTAGGCTAAAGCCCTCTCAGTGCCAGTACAAATGAAATAATGCATATATAAAATGTATATTTTTTTTCTTTTCTGTTGGAGCCTAAAATCCTTAAGGTCACTAAGTTACAAGACATAAAATGATGCAAAAAATTATTGGTCTGAACTCCTGTTATAAAAACAGAAATTGAAAATCAAAGATTATCTGTTTGGTTTTGTTACTTGCACCACCACTTTTTTTAAAAGTACTTAAGTCCTTGTCTTTCAGGGAAATTACGTAGTTCTCTTACTTCCTTTTTACAGATAAGAAGTTCAGAAAGTGATTTGGATGCAGAAGTGAGAAACCTAACTACTACCCAAAATAAGTGCTCTGAGCTATCCAATAATGGTATCTTTGGCTGTGCAGGAAGGTTAAGTTTCCAGGTTTGTGTGTATGCTCCCGGCTAAATTAAAATTTGCACTGCAAAAAGGAGAGTGAGTATCTAAAGCAATTAAGAACATAAGCTGAAAATACATATGCAATTTAATTTTTTCAAATGCTACAGAAAGAAAAAAATGTAAGGAACTCAACCTTTACTTCATGCCAAATAGATTTCATAAAAAATAAGGATTACAATGATGACATTTGCTTACTCACAAAACAAATTAATTACTTCCACAGGCATCACTCTCATCTTATTTGTGTTAGCATAAGCGAGTTAAAAATTAGGCTCAAAAATTAAATACTTCTGCCCTGAAAAGAAATCAAACTAAAACAAAAAATAAAAGAAATAAAGTAATCTCACTGTATATATTTTCACTAATACATTATGACGTCTTTAAAAGCCTTGACAAAGGTGCAACAGTCCAAGCAACTGTGGTGCTTAAGAAGGGCTCAAACTGGAGAGCAGTTTGTTGCCCTCAGTGCCCAATGAAGTCAGCAGAGATTTGATGAAACTCTGCACTTCAGAAGAGGACACTCGGTACTTGAAGGATCTCAGCCATTATGTCCAGAGGATGCAATTCAAATTGCTTTAACTTAGCATTAGTGGCTCATATTTACCCTTGCATGCTGCAGAATCCTAAACTCTGTATCAGCTAACTCCCTAATCCTTCTCCATTTATTGACAAGCCACTTGCATAAGCCCACGCTGCACTCACCTATCACGTCAGCATCATCTAAAAGTCCTCTGATTTACCAAAGTCTTGGCTCAGTTCTGGGAGCCGAATAGCATCTACTGTGGAATGCCAGATGTTCAGAGATTATGCTATGCCACTTCTCATCCCATCCTTTATGCTGCATGGAGATAATCTGCACTAAGCAGCTATGAGTGTATTTCAACACACACAAAATATCTTCATGGGAAGCAGAACCATGATCAAACCTGCACTGCTACCCACACTAAGGCTTCATGTCCTGTCTCGCCAGTTCTCACTCCCACTCCTCTTGTGTAAACACCTCAAATTACCTATGGCAAGGTTCCCAATCCTTTCTCTTTTCTTTTACTTTATTTCCTTGCCCTCTTTCTCTCTGATAACATGTGCTCTGGTTATATTCTCACTTCTCTCAGTCTTTGGAGATGGGAGGGTGGCAATCACAAACTAGCACCTTATGTGCCACGCAGCTATTACAAAGTATTTACCTGGCAAACACAGTGGGAGGATGAAATATATCCTGACTGCCTAGATAGCAAGAATTAACACTTGATTTGGCTGTTATACCAATTAGAGTAATTGTATGTAAGGAGGCCAAAAACCATGGCTTTAAGTTTAAATCTTCACATGGTGGCATAAAACACGCCTGCACTAAATTACACCAGAAAAGAAAAAGAATCAATGATTATACAAAATAGCATCAAAACTTGGAAAAAACAAATTCAACAATCTGACAGTAGAAGGATCTAATTGCATCATGTTCTACTTATTCCACCTCATAGAATTGTTTCTGAAGAGATTGCACAGATTAATGAACCAAGGAACGTTTTTATCTGTTATTCAGCTTTCCCTTTTCCTCTTTTATTTTCACAAGTTTAATTATAACTCATGCCATGACTCTTCTGTAATAGTTGTTCTTTTTTTCTGTTAAATCTTTCAATTGTTGTAATGTTATTTTATCTTAACAGAGAAACCTTTACAAAAAGGGTTCCATCTAACGTAAAAAATTCATCCTAATCTGGCACAATTCTACATTTTAGTCTCTCTAAAGCAAATAATTGTTATTCCTTTAAAACTATATTTAAATTACTATCTTCCATTTTATCTCTTTTCCCGTTTTCATTGTTCATCAGTTACTTTCTTTAAAGCTCCATCTGTGCACTGGATTCTATACCTATGAAAATTTTAGCTGCTCATTTGACTACAGGCTTGGAATTAATGAAAGGGTATTCTGAAAGCACAGGTTCCTGTAGAGAGCAGTCAGTGAAGTATAAGAACCAGCTATTATTTCTCTGTGCAGCAGACTAAACACTGCTACAGTAGGCTTGTCCTGATGTGAGTAATCCCGTGCCATCCATCCTTAAACCAAAGTGCCAGTACAATGAATCTGGGAGGAAAATCAGGGTCAACAAGAGATGTGATAGAGGTCTACTGTAATCAGGCAGAAATACAACTATGTACATCACAGGCAGGATGATGCCTGCATGCACTTAGACTTTACAGCCATGCTCTGTCATATCAGGCAACTCTCAGAAAGTCCTTGGTTACATACTCAATTCCAACCATAAGTTCAAGGCAGAAAAAGCTACCAAAAGGTCATGAGTCATCCTACGTGCACAGCAGGCGGAAATACTACTCTGGTCTAGACAGGTGTTTGTTCAAGTCAGACTCAGGCTCAGCCTCCAACAGTAGCCTTACACAGCATATCTCTAGTGATTGCACACATATACCCTCAAGGAAGTTAATGGAATGTCTCTCAGTGACTTCAATAGCTCTGGCCTGAGTTCCATATGTGCATATGGTGAAATATGAACTTACTTTTTCAGAGGTGTCATGCACTGGTTGCTCAGTTCAAAAATATGTAACTTATTTTTAGAAAAAATACTTAGAAGGAATAGACACATCTTTCTAATGGTCTGATTTACATTTATTTAAAAAAATAAGCAAATATGCATAAAAAGAGACTCGATTAGTCTTCAACTTACTTGATTATGTTTAAATTCTCTAAATGCCATTCCAATTCTAATTCTCTCTTTCTATAAAAGGATATCTAGAACTGAAATATTCTGTGAACAAGTGCAATTGGATTACAGGAAGAGATTAGCTGTTACTTTGTTCTTCAACATGAAGCATATCTATTTTTTCTAGTCACGTTTGTGTTCCTGAGATTTTCTTCTCATCACAAGCAGTACATATGCTCGCAGTATTCCCTTTATATATTTCACCCGCAACTATTGCAAGATGAATGTCATTTTGCTATTTCTCTATATTGCTTCTTTGTGGTATTTCTGCCCTCATAACTACTATTTCTTTCAGGTCAATTCAAAATTAAATTAACCGATAGAAAAAAATAATATTGCAAGTGGTCTTTCTCAAGTTAAAATCATACTACTTTATTACAAATATAATAAATTAAAATGACAGGACAAATAGATATTCTAAAACATTTATTTGTATTTATTTGTTGGTACACTGCAGCAGGAGTTTGGGCCAATTCCCACTCTACTGTTTATCGTGTTTATTTGTTCCAGTTCTCAGACCTCCTCTCAGCTCAAGCTGTATTTCTCAAGGGCAGTACTTCATTTTAGTCCTAAAAACTATCATGCAATAGAAACTGATCTTCAGCTTAAATGCTCAGGAAGAATTTACATCTGAAATCAAGAAGCTTAGAACCTTGGAACCAAGCTAGAGATAGATTTACTAGAGGAAAGAATATGTAAGGGGTTTTTTTGCACAAATTGCTGCTTTGGCTTAATTTCAGACTGTTTTCCAATTAGTATTTTATATTAAACCTTGACTCTTTGGGGAACTGAAAAAAAGTACCTCCCACTTCTTTTAGTTACTACCTAATTACCCTTCTACCCACTTTAAAGTGTGAACATTAAGATTTTTCTTTCATGCTCTTAACGAAAGATGTAATTTGGAATTCAAACTTCTCACAGCAAGGAATTAGCAAATAACATTTAAACAAACAATTAAAACAATTCTCTGGTCTCTCTTTTAGTTGTCATTGTGTCACCAGTGTGTGAGCAGGCTCTAACTCATAAACAGAAAGGCTTCTTATCTCAAAAGCAGTTTTTACTAAATTTGTCCACGTGCAAGTTGTGTATGGAGAGAGAATAACTCTTAAAAGGATGTTGGTTATACAAGTGGCTGATTTTATGAGATCATCTAGTTCTGAACACAGTATTATTAAAAATTTACACACATATATGCACACACAAAAATCTGTAAGTAGTTTCATGAGTAGCCCTCATGAAAACATGATTCATAAGTGTGGGAATGGAAAAAAACCAAATCCTCCATGAATTCTCTATGATATACAGTTTTATAACATAGAGAAGAAACTTAACTTTTATAACTTTTTTTCTGCGTAGCATAAAAACAACATTCCATATTTGATGCATTAAAGTTTCATGAGTTTCAAATTACATTTGCAGAGAAGTGTAATGTATTTTGAGTAGCTTCATTTATACTTTTCACTTTTTTATAATTAAGAAAAAATGAACTGGCTACACACTGAATTATACAAGAGCAAAAAATCACAGCCTTTCACTTTTTTGCAGAGTATGTAGCATACATAAAAAATTAAGACATCTATATTGACTGTGCCATTGTTCAGATGAAACATCTTTTAAGAAGACAGAAAGCGGGAATACTAACTACTCTGGCCAGTGGAGTCACAAGGACACTTTCAGTGACAGTAGAATATTAACTCTATTCTCTAGCTAAAGTCAAAATAGTTCCCTCTCCCCCTATCTAAAACCTCCCCTTTTTATTTTCCTCATCTAATTTGTTGTGTGGTGTTCTATGCATACCTGTCAGCATTCCACTGAGTCAAGGATGGCTTTTGCAAAAGCATGGATATTTACAGTACTACTGAGTATAGAAATTTGGGATGCTTCTGACAGAAAGATACCATATAATTATAATTTCATTGTTGGAATTTCTGAAAAGGCACTTCTCAATAGAAAATAATCTATAAAAAAGCAGATAGTGTACGTAATTTTTTTTAAAAATACTTCTCATTGATGGTATCAAGAAAACTTCCACTGTTTTGCATTAAACAGGATCTAACTTATAAATGCATAAAATCCACTCCAGATTCCAAAGTGAATTGATTTTCCTGACAGAAATTGGGCCAAAGGTGGTACATCCCTTTTTGATGCTTTCCCACTCATAAAATCCATAGGTGTTACTTTGGCTCCTCCTGGCTATTAACTTATTGTCCAAAGAAGCAATACACTGGTTGCTTTCCTGAAAAATCTTCAGACAAAAGAAGGACATTTCTGCACTTTGAATCCTTAAGAAGTGGCATCCATTAGCTTTGCATGCATTCCTCAGTAGCAGATCTACAATAAACTAGTTCTCAATAATATGTTATATTTTAAACAGAAATCTTATACTTGATGAAAGCAACTACTAGGAGAAATCCTATGGCTGAAACATACAGGAGAACTGATAAGACATTAACAGCAAATCTTAGAGCTATATTTCATGGCCTATAAGCACAGACACTTAGGAACCCATTTTCCACTGACTTCAAGGAGACTGAGCCTCCAATTTTTATTTTGGTCTGTGAAGAAAAGAAGAAGCCTAAGAGTGTTTTTAAATATGCCTTTGACTCAAGTAGAAATTTTCAACATTAATATGCAATGTTAACATTACAGAACCTTACAGCCACTCAGCAGTGCCCAATTTTCAGTGTAAACTTTGATAAATGTGGCTAAAATATACAATAATGTGCTTCTAATACAAATCACCTTTCAGCATTACAGGTAAGAATGCTCAAAATCAATCTCTGAAAACTACATTTTAAAATGGATCTATCTATAAGGACTGATAGGACAAAAGGACACTAGGCAATTCTAATTTGTTTTCAGATTATCTTTACCACAGTTGATTTCTACAAGACATGTAACACATTTATTAAGCTTTCATTTGGCAATTCAGAACAAAATTTAAATTCTCAACTCTATACCATCTGCAGGAGGCCTCTCTTTTCAAAGCTGCGTAAGATGATTCAGCAGAACAATTTCAGTTCTATGGTATGGAAAAGAAGGATTTGTAAGGACCATTAAAGAAGTCCCTTCCTTCTTGCTCAAAGCTCCTTGAGATCTTTTTGTGGGAGGTCAAAAGAGAAAGAAATTATGAACAGCAGCAGGAACTTTATGGTTACTCATATCAACAGGTTTGTGATTTCCAAAGGAGGAGGGTAAAATGTTCAGGAGCTATGACAGTTGTTAGTCCCTTTCTTAAAATACACTATTGATTTCCATCTTTTAATATTTTTATGCTTACAAATATCCATAAATTTTGCTATCAAAGGTATCATATTCTGATTTTTTTAAAATTTAAATTTTAAGAGAGTAGCTGTGGGACTGAGAAAATGGTAGAGATTAAAAGGAGGAGGTAAAAGAAAGCGTAACTAGCTTTTACCTAGAATCTGAAACATCTTGTTATTCTGAACTGAGAAATTATGTTGACTCCAACAATACAGAAGAGAGTACCGAAACAATACAAAAAAAAATAATCACAAGAGTATGTAAATTAACATTAAAATATAAAATTTATATTTCAAAAGAACTATAGAGAAATATAGCAAATTTTTAGTCATTTTCTGTCTTAGATATGGTGGTAAATTCTGCTAAATACACTTTGGTTTTGGCTTGTGGCTGATAGTAAACACTTAGATTTTAATTTCTCCAGTTCATCACAGCTACTAAAAGATTTTAGAACTCAGAACTCATATAATATATATATAAGTATATAGCCATTCATCAGTTGTTTCTCTAATAACAATTTAAAAATTTTACACTTTCATGATTTTTTTTAACATTGAAGAGTTCCCTCAATTCGACTTTCACCTGATCACAATTATTTCTTTGAGAGAGGGGACACTTGTAGGAATTTACTAATTAAGGCTGTTTTTATAGTAACTGCTTAAAAGGGCTGAAATGGAATCCTGTGTACTAGGAAGATAGTCCCCACTAAAAAAAATACAGCCCAAGATGGGATGGATGGAGAATAACAAGGAGAATAAGTAGAGAGAAAGAGATTAGAGAGACAAGTGAATATACTCCAGCTGCAATACACCACACCACCAGTGCTGGAAAAGCAGATGGCAAAGGCGAAGGTTCAGCAAGTTAATGCTGTTAAAATACCAAACGAGTCTGGTATCACTGATCAACCTCAATCTCATCAGTACTGTACTGGACACCACATTAGATTTACTTGTTTAGAAAAAGGAAGTTTTATACAATTTTTTTGTGCCTAAAACTTCTATTATTTATCAAGTGTTTCAATTTCTGACCTGTACAATTAAAAAAAAAAAAAAATTACACTTGTACATCCTTCAGCATTTATTTAAGTTCACTTTTCCTCTACTGCACTCAGCTAATATAAATACTTTTTAAACTATTACATATAGAGGATATTAGTACCTCTATATTCATATCTATAATATGGTAGGTATAAATTTAGACACAGATGACTCTCATGAAACAATCCAAACTTCTATTGATGACCACTGGTCTGTGGAAGGACTTGATCTCTCAGTACATGAAGTGGCTCACTGGCATGGAAAACTATTATTGGTATAGTGTCTGACATCTCGAAATGGAACCTCAAATAAGCAGGACATTTGTTTCAAAAGAACTGAACAGAAGGAGACAGTTAGTAATGGAAAAAAAATACTTTCCTGGACTTTTCAGGACTAGAAATATTATTTTCTATTAAACAGGAAATTATTGATAATTTAAAAAAATGCCTACTTGAAAGTTAGACTCCTAGATGTTTATTTAGGCATCTTAATCAAAAAACCATGCATGCATGTTTGGCAAACCCAATAGTCAAACCATTTATTTAGAGGATTTTAAAAAATCCTAAATTCAAGTACTCATTTAACAAACTCCAGTGATGATATTCTTCGCCAGTTTTGAATTACAGCTGCATGTCCATGTCCTTTTTCTTGAATGTGTTCTTAATAATCTCATAACAAAGAATTTGTGAATCACAGATCAGTGATACAATTACTCAGTGTAAAAACTTACTCCTTCTGATCCAGGTCCACTGTGTAATCTATTCTAACATGAAAAAAAATAGTGGAAGGTACCCTGTCAGGTCTAGGCACTAAACTGCAATGACAAAATGTTTTCCCAAGAAAAATATAGACACAAATTTTCTCATCAGTTCTTTACTTGTTTTGGTAAACATCAGTTTTCCTTTAGATATATACACCTAAAAAGGCAGTAGAGCCAAAGAGTTTTTAAAAGGAAGATTTTAAACACAACATCTCTCTTGGCACACAACTAAAAAAAAACAAAACCAAAAAACCCAACAAAAACAAGAAAAAGAAAGTCCTTACTATCATTCCTACTCGTGTAAGATTTCATGCAAAAGTTTAGAGAAATGTAAATACATGAAGTAAATCCCAAACCACCTGTATATATCTCTACTATATATACTTTTATATATATATGTATATATATACACACACTGCTGTACTATACTTATATACTTCTATATTTGATTCCATAATATTTCATGATTTTATGGAGAAGCAGTCCTATCACACTTAGTATCTAGCCAACAGCTCTAGCTCAGTTAGAGAGCACAGAAGCTACTTATTCAGCAGTGCCTCTTTAATTCATTTGTTCGCAATTCAGCTGATTCTACAAACAATAAGGAAAAACAAAAGCAAATATGCCCATATGGACGACATGCACATATTCCTACTCTATACAGACACAATGAGGGGAGCCATTCCTCCGCCCCCCCCAAGCCCATGATGCCTTAGAATGTCACAGCTGCAATGTCAGTCATGAACGTGCTTATGCACGAAAACAAATTAAACTCTCCATATTACAAGACCATGGAATAAAAAACCCACCGTGTTACAGAATTATTTCAAGAGATTCTCCAGCCTTTTGCTTGAATCCAAATTTATGCTTCTAACAATATTAAATAATTTAAATAATATATCCTTTAAATAAGAGGTATCTTTTATATTCAGTCTATATTTAGTTACACATATACAGATAAGAAAAGACAGAACAGAGCATTTTTAATGGTATATCTTGACCTAACCTTGTGCCTGTTTTGCACATGCTCTTTACTCACAGATCACAAAATCATAAAGTAAAATGAAAGATAAAGCTCATAAAAGAACCAACCAATATGCATAAAATAAACATGGTGGAATGATAAATTACTTTCTACATTTATAACTGCAATGAATGTGACAAGTAGCAACCAATAAAGATGAAGGAAGATGAATACACTGCATCTAAATAAACACCTTTTACTAGTCTTCATGGCCATGAAACAAAATAATAAAAAACTCCTAATATCCCCTTCTGCATAATAAGTAATTAAAATCCTGGGGTAATTATTCTGTTTTCCATTCTCAGCAAAAGAAGGAAGGCGGCATGTGAACCAGAACAGAATAGAACAAAACAGAATAGAATAATTCAGTTGGAAGGGACCTACAAAGATAATGTAGTCTAACTCCTTGTCATAACCCCATTAATGTCTCACCTCAGTGAAAATAAGAGCATATTTATTCATGTTCTCACCTACAGATTGTTCTCTACAGCTTCATGGTGTTTTTCACTACACAAATGCTGAAAAATGGCAAGAAATTTGGCTTATGCAAAATGCATCTGGTCTATCTAGATGAACCTTGATCAGTGGTATCAAAGGCTATGGCTACTCTGCATCCCTGGCTTTGCAAAAGACAACTAGCAGCAGAAAAATTTCTCAGGAAGGCTATCTCAGAAATGTCATTTGAGAACTGTTTTCAAACAAGAAAGGAAGAAAAAGACAGTTAAAACATTTAAATAGCCACATTTCTCTAGGTCATAAAAAAGAGTAATTACCAGAAACTTCTGTTAGAAAAAATGGTGTTGCTTCACCCCTTCACTTAGACGTCACCCTAAGTCTTCAAACTTATTAAGCACTACTACAGGCCTACATAGGCCTCTCATGCTAATGGAGCCTTCTGGCAAGCCAATTCAAAACCTCCCTCTCAGAGGCTGACATTACGTCTCTGACAAGGATCAGAGAACAGAACAAGGTAATAGCAGCAAGGTGCTGGTCTAGGGAACTGTATCAGTAACTACAACTAAGTGGCTGGCTTAGAACTTGACATTCACCCAAGTCAATTTATATGTATATGTTTAATTCATACGTATATCTACTTTCTGGTTTCCCCTTTTGTAATCTTGTAGTTATACATTTTTTAAGCAAGATAGCCACAAGGGAATAGTAACTACTATTGAGAAGAGAAAAAGAAAAAGAATGATGGAATAGAAATGATAGAAATTAGCAATTGTTTGAGTAAACAGAAACAAAAATATTGATAGGTGCCAACATACTACACGTTATGAAAGTTAACCTAGCTTATCAAGAAAAGCTATAATTACAAGAGACAACTGAATGTACAATTGCAACTTTCTTGTTAAATGTGAAGATCCTGGATTTAGATCATACCAGATTTAGCTCAGTGGGGAAACCTGTATGTATGTATTATGAAACCACATATTTGCAAACCATACTGTCCCCATACATCCCTACTCTGGGTTATATTTCTCATGCAATGGGCATCTGTGGAGCCAAATTTCACTAAGGAAAAGTAACTATAAATAAATAACAACAAAAAAATAAACCAACTTTCAAGATTTAACTAAGCATTGCAAAAGCGAGGCACAGACAATACTTGAATTTAGATAACTTGCACATATTAATAATTTTCGCTAGATAATCAGCTGATACAAATGTCCACATGGAAAAAAAAATTACTCATTATGCAAAAGAAGGCTGTGGAGCACAGATGTTATATATGGCTGTATTTACACATATACATCACACGGTTTTATGCCTATATTACATATGTGCAATTCTATGCGGGCATTAACTTTGAGAAATACCTTTCTAAATAAATTTGGAATCAGTATCATCATAAGTGAGATTCAAACCTCTCTTTTTAAGGATACACTGACAAAGAATTTGTATCTAACTCTTGCCTTGATCTCAGTTCCCATGCACACCATATACCTATTCTTCAGCTTGCATGGATTATAATTTACTTTAATATTGATAGAAAAGATACAAATACAAAAATAAAAATGAAAAAATGAAAGAGTAGTCTCAAAATCAGATAAAGGTGAGGAAATCAACAAGCCTTCTTACAGTAAATATTCTGTTTTAGGTAGAGCTCACTAAATGCATTATAAATTATTATAATGCATAAAAGTTTACATAAAACTGCACACAATCTTAACTGTAGTTTTTATTAATATTACTATGCAATATTATTGCCAACAATTCATTTTATTTTACAATTTCAACAGTAAAAATAAGTTATATTTCAAATAAATATATTTTATTAATTTTGATACGACAAAATGCTCTTGGTTATGTTAAAAAGTACTAATTTTGCTGAGCCTTTTCATGGTCAAATTGACAAGTTTATACTCTTTTCTTTCACTTTTATTGATTTATTTTTCTTATCATCAAAATAAAATCCAAATAGGCCAAAAAGAAAGCTTTCTGTATTAGTAGTGTAAATAGTAGCACAATTAGTAGTATAGTAAAAATTTTGTATTTCACAAGCCATGTATTCAGTTAATTTCTTGTCATTGACATATATTTAAGTAATTCCATTTTTGTCTGAATAACAAGTACTGAATAATAGCACAAAGGCTATGGAATATAATTACATTTATGAAATAACTGCTGTAATAACATTTGTAGCTAATGTTTTGTAACTAGACTCCTTAATAAAAATAAACCAAGCAGAAAGGTATCTTTATATTAAAAAATATTTTTATAATTAAACATACACAAGTTATTGGCACTAGTAATTTCTAAATTAAATTCTTAAATTCAGATTTCAAAACATAACTTTCATCCTGTCCAAGCTGTAATCTCTTCCTTTTATTATCCTCATTCATATATGTTCCTATTAATGAAAGGTAAGCATAACTTATAATTTGCTTAGAAATTGCATGCAGTAAAGACAACCTTCAGTGTATACATATACATTGTGTACAGCCAATTAGTCTTTACTGTAAATATTCATGTAAAGTGTACTTTTGACATAATTAAAGCAGGCTTTTATGTAAAGCAGAATGAGTCTTAAAGGCTCAAATACAAGTACAGTATAACTTATGAAATGTCTTTAACAAAGAACTATCTGTTACTTCCTTCTATTTCTAAAACTGAATGTGATAATACTGGTTCTAGACAACATTTACAGTTATTTTACTAAACATTTTAATTATAATATAAACAATAAATACAAAAGATCTGCTTATCTTTTGACTTTGATTCATTTTTTTCTGCATCACTTAATTATACATGAGCACTGGTCTGCAGATCTGAAGAAATTGTATTTTGCTTCAATAATCTTTTACTAAAGAATATAATTAATCACAGTTTAATCTATTTAATAAACCAATTTTACTTCATAAAGCAGTAACACTAAAAGTTTACATGGTGACTGCATTTCAGTATTTCATTGGTAGGGGGCAGCTGTTAGTTTATTATCTCAATTATCATAATTACTATTAAGATAATAAAGTGGATCAAAATTTTCTTACTGCATTTATGTTTTGGTTAAGTGAACAATAAAAAATAACCATAAAAAGTTGAGAAGAATGGAGATCATGTATTAGGTTACTAATTTTATGAAAGAAGAATTTACACTGCAGTAGAACTTCCAAACTGAAGGTTTTCAGAAACTTTAATGAAATAGAAATTTAGAAAATAGTTTTCTCACCCCATCCAAACCATAGGTCCCAAGTTCAAATGAATAATTTTTCATGTAGAAGTTTATTATTGCTGAATAACATGAGGCAGGGAAGGGGGGGAAGTCTAGACTCTAATCTCTAAGGCTGCATTTGCTGAGGTGTCATTTGAGGGAAAAGAGAAGGCCATACAGGCAACAGTCATTCTGTACCCTCAAATACTCTCCAAGGCTACAAACTGCAAAGATTCAAATGTAAATCACTGGGAGGTAACAGACCAGTGGACTCAACCCGTGGGCGTTTCTAAGGATGCTTATTAGAGTCTATGGTCATGATTCTCCCACTGATGCACTATTTGCAAACTATGCCTTTGAAGAACTGTTTTTATTTGTAGGGAGTCTAATTCATTTTCAGAAGGGAAAAAAAAAACCAACAACAAAAAACAACCAACCAAAAAACCCAAAACCAACAAGTAAAAATAACTACAGACACAAAACTAGGGGAAAATACTGCTTCTGAATAAGATACAGTTACATATTGTTTTTACTGCAGGGTAAAGGTATTGACTGACTGTCTTAAGCCTGGGATGCAATGCTATGGGCAAAGATCTCAACAGATGCACCTTATCTTTGGAAGAGGAAAAATCTCCCACCTCTTACTCCCTATAGTGCAAAAAGCCAACCAGCTTTTTTCTGTGATTTGTATACAAAGAACACTCCTTTTTCACTCAAATCAGACACCTACTTTAATTGGTGGGTTTGTCTCACATCTGTCTATGATTTATCACCACCAAGGCAGACGACACATCTAGCATATGGTCTGCAGGAAAGTAGAGTGTGTTGCTGCACTATTCCTACAAACATCTTGAGAAAGTGATAATGTTTCCAATGGTACAAAGAAAATATTATCTAACACATGTCCAAAGCAGGATCTCCTAGGGCTAACCACACCTCACTCAACTGTGACATGTCAGAAAAATATGGTATTGCCTTTTCTGCCTTACAGTCTGTCCTGGTGTGACAGTAAGCTCTGTAACCTCAATGTTTCTTTCCACGTTCTCATACAACTCTTGGTCATAAAAATTCTGAACTCCTAAGAGCTGCTAAATTAAATGCTGAATAGTTGAAAACTTAAGAGTGTAACCTTCATGTGACTGATACAGTACACAGCAGAAAAAAAGGAATAGTCATTCACATTTGCATTCTGGAAATTGCTCTGACAGACTGTTTTCACTGGATTGTTCAAACAGCAAAGACAGCACCAAGTGACTCTTTGTCCATATACCCTAGAATATGATTGGCTTTTTCTCCCAATCCTAGTTCCAAATTAAACAGTATGTCACCAAACCTGAGTATTATGGACACAAAGTCAAAGACAATCTTGGTTAGACCACAGTTACACACTGCCAACTTTCACTCCAGGTTACATGGGTTGGAACTTGAACATGGAAATATCTGGCACTTTATAACATGCTATTTATTTTAATTTTGTATTGATAAAAGAAGTATGCTTAAAATAGTTGGAACAAAAATTGATAAAATTAAACATGCCTTTGTACAGGACATTTGAAGACCTCTACCATCTTTTGACAGAGAGAAGAATGTGTATTCTCAAATTTTTATGGGTTTAGTGATCCTTTTTCACAAGCAGATAGGACCCTTTCTTAGTACAAGGACATGGACAAATGCTAAAACTTACATTTATCTACAAATATTCTTAAATGAAAGAACAAGATCTTCAACAGTAGGAGATTTTTTTTTAATGCTTAAAGAACTTGAATAAGAAATCCCTGGGAGTCTAAAGCAAAATTCATCCAATCCAAAAAGCATTATCTTTTTACATGTTCACTCAAAAATATTTTAAAGTTAATAAATCCACACAAATCCTAAGTGTCCAGGAAAGTGTAATGATAACTTTTCTCCCAAATCTCAGCGTGCTCACAAAAGAAACATTAATTTAAAAATAAATTTGTGAGATCAAAAGCAGTCTTCATTAGTCACACTACTGTAAAATTTATACATTTTCTAAATAATTCTAGTATGTTTCCAAAATTCTACCTTTATTCACTTCCTTGAAGACACTTTAAAACTAATGACTAACCTAAGGATTAAAATCAATGATAGGCTAAGTCTTCATAAATGCGCAACAAGATCGACCATGTAATATCTTGTTAAATTCTGTTTTCTTACAAGAAAAGAAGAAATTCATTTCTTTTTTTTTTTTTTTTCAATTTTTTTTCAAGCTTTACTGTTACAAGCATTTCCTCCCCTTCCCTTACTGATTTTTATCTATGAGGGGCAAAATAACCAAAAAATCTAACCCCCAGGCAGAGTTCGAAATAGCAGGAGAAACAACATTTACCCATTTTAATAGAAAAAGGAATAAAAATGCCATCCATTACACTGAGAAAGTGTGTATCTCTGAAGAGGGGATGGATGTAATAGGAAGCTAACTGATTCTAATTCTTTTTAAGCATAAAATTAAGATACACAAACATGGAAGCACATTTTTACTTACAGGACTGCAACTGGCAGATCATTCATGACGTGCTATGAATGATATGCCAGCAGTATTCAGAGACTTAGCAGTGAGAAGCTACAACTTTCCCCAGGTCTCATGAATGCTCCTGTCATTTTCCCTACATTTAAGAAAGGAACAATAAACAGTGAACCTCATGTGGTGGGAAAGAGGAGAAGAAAAGAAACAAGTAAATCAATATAAAGGAATACGAACACAAATAATTACCTACATAGTTGTCTAAATGGGAAAAATTGAAACAGACAATAAAAAAAGAAAAAAAAAACAAACCCAAAACCAAGCTGATTTGCATGTAAGATTTTTAAAAAAATATTTAAAAATCTTTATAGTATCTAAAATATATATATTTTTAAGGAGACGATGCAAACAAAAGCACTGAGCTCACATACTGCAAAATACTGGAAAAAAAAGCAGTCAAAGAATAAGAGAAACATAAAAAAGGTAATGTACTAACTTGAGAAACAGAAAAAAATGTCTATGATTGCAATAGCAAGACCTAAACAAAAAAAGAACTCTGAATGTGAAGTTGAATAACTATTAAAACTGAAGATGAAAGTCCTTGTTGAGACTTAACCAAAAAAGACATGCTATGTTGAGAAATTATGCGAAGGATTTTTCTGTAGCCAGCAAAAGCATACCATAAATTTGGGGACCTTTAGAATTCAGTGTACTACATTCTTATAGTGATGAGTCCATAAGAAACACTGTCTATTAGATGAAGTCTTTTTCAAACAGTGTATTGCTTTTGTGCGTGGAACTCAGATTTCATCTTCTGGATGTAAAAAAATGGTTGTATTTATTAATGAGCAATATGACAGGCTGAAAAAAGGTCAAATTGTTATTTCACAGAGAGCTACCATAGCAAATATTCTGAACATTCAAATTAAAGTAGTAACAGTTTTTTAAATTCTGCAGCACCTTTTATCACAATGCTAAATAACTTTATATTGACTTTGCTTTTAATACGTAGTACTGAGATTTGGAACGATCAAGCAGTACATCCAGCAGCAACCAATCTGTGACAGACCTAAAGAAAACATATTTTCTCAATAACACTGTAAGAAATGACACTAAAATTAGGGAATTAAAATTAGATTAATATTGCCTATTAAAATATCAGAGTCTTAAATAACTCTCACATCAAATTGTCAAAGGCAAATAGAGACATCAACTCAGTGGCCTAGAATGGCTATCTAGTATCCTGGGACCATCATTAAAACTCACTATTGGTACTTTAAGATTAATACTGATAAAACCTTTATCATTTGAAGTTGGATATTATATGTATTTTAAAATTCTATGCCCTAATAATAACAGAAGACTAAAGCAAAGCTTTCTTTCCTATTTGTTCTTCCACTTCCCACAACAAATTACATATTAAATAAGTGATATGACTTCATTAACCCTTAAAAAGCTGTTAGTTTGTTTTACAGACATTCTCTATCTTCAGATTCCACCCCTCTATCAGGAATGAAAAAATTACACTTCTACAAGTCATTTTATAGACAGGGATAGGACTGTTCTTTAAAGTCAGAAAGGGGGAGACCATCTACATTAATCTTTACGATTTCAAGATACCAATTAATCCCCTAATCTTTAGTTACAGGTGCACTATTATATCCCATTGCAAGCTACAGATTTTGCATAAAATAAATAGATAATATAAGATAAAAGTGCAAATTCCTAATACCAAGACTGTAACAGCAACATGCTTGTGCTGTACCTGCTGGGTACAGGCAGTATCAAGAAAACTGTCTCAGTCCTATAATGTAAAAACGTTGAAAAGTATTAGTTATTAAAAATATTGCAGAAAACAGATGATGCATATATGCTCCAAAAAACTGTAAACCTGGAGAACTGAAGGGACAAATCCTACATCTATCTGCACTCCACAAAATTTCTATTATACTATACTAAGTGATAAAATAAGAATTTGAGGTGCAACAACAAAGAGACAAAATAGAAGGTATAATTGTAAAAAATGCAAATACCATGGGAAAAAATGGTGCATTTAATAAAGTAAAAATAAAATAAGTTTTACATAGTAAGTTAATGACACAAAGTTTGTGATAATAAATTGTACATTACATTACCGAGCTTAACCCCATCTAAATTCTAAGAGAAGAAAATACTCCTAACCATCAGTTTCCTGACTTCTAAGTGGGAATGTGTATTTTGGCCTTTCATTCTCTTACAGCCAATAGTAAAAGTCAGCAATGTTATCGATCTCATGGAAAAAGGGAGAATTGGAGAAGGAGCCATGCAAGGATTTGCATCTGCATTTATAGGTGTACATCGAATAGACAAAGGAGAAATACAGATCTTAGGTAGATATCACTCATGTTTCTCCCTCTAAAATAATAGCTATACCAGTAAAGTAGGCAGATAAGAAGAAAAAATAATCTCATAAACAAAAGAAAAAATGTAAACAGTTTCATTATAGAAGTACTTGTTTATCTAATGTCACTTAAACGTTAAAATAGGTATTAAAACTTGTACATTTACAAGGTACTACAGAGGAAAAGCAAGTATGTTTTAAACGATGTTTATGGTGTTATTCATCATTTTTGAGATGAAATTCCCACTTGAAGCGTACTCTGGAAAAATGAAATCGATTTCCTCCTTCTGGTAAATAAAAGTAAAATGATATTCTGCTAGCTCCAAGAAACTTCTCTGCTGCAGTTTCACCACTGTAGCTGTAAGACTGTCAGTTTTCTGTTCTACACAAAGCTGACAAACTTTGTGAGGAGGTAACACAGAAGCTCTAAGTCAAAAAGTCCAGAAAGACTGAGTTCTTTTTAGTGACAGGCAGACAGGAGGGGGGAAGCAAGAAGTTATTTGAAATGTCCCTAATTCTATTGCCTCTTTGGTTCTTTCTTCCTAGGGAAGTTTGCAGTGTATGAATTTTTAATGTGAACAAAGGCTCAAGGAAGTTCTACTGAAAAAACAAACAAGACATTTACAACAATAATATTGACAGATGTGTATCTTCCTGGAACAAAGAACTAAAGAAAAAAAACACTTCTAATGCAGTGGCAATTCAGTTTAACACAACACATGACAGTTCTGAAGGAACTGTTTTCTTCCACTGTGTAAGTAATTTTAGAGACTAACCAGTTCTCAAGAATCGAAAAATCAGTGGTTTTATGAACACTAGATTTTTCAAAAAAACCCCCAACAATTCAACAAAGGCAGAAACTGCCACAAAAAGGAGTTCTGATCTCATCTGAATGAAGGCAAGTGAGTCATTAAAAGGAAGACATAATACAAGCCAGATTTCCTGACCAGTTTCCTCTGACCTCTGTTGGCAGAGCTATTTTCCTCTTGCGGTAAGAAGTGTGCCTAGAAATTGTTCTGCCCACTATGCAAGCTCTGTTAGGAGAAAACAACTGACAGGCTTGTACGGCAGGAAGGATCACATCAGGTATGCTCATCAACACACATGCTTGACCATTCTTTAATTGAAATGGCTTATGGGGAGTCCTCCAATCCAGTTTTAAAATCTCACTCCAACAGCACCCCAGCATTAAGTATTGCTTACACCTTGCTTAATCACCTTACTATTATTTAATATAAAGTATCATCTTGTCACAGTCAAAATATAGAAAACTGAATGATCTTAAGCATGATACTATAAGCTACTATATCTGTACAAGAGGGTGTGCTGTGAATTTATCTTATACCTTAACATTAAATTTCCCGACTTCCACACAGTTAAATAAACTCTTTCCTGTTATCCTAATATAACTTCTTGTGAGAACATACCTGAACGGTTGTCTTCTATTGAGAATCATCTTACACAGCCAAATATCAAAACAAACATTTGTTGTTGTTCTCTAATACTTTCCTATTGGAAACTCACATGACAACTGACAGGTTTGATATTACTGTATTGGAACCTATTTTCGTGTGACAGCCGCAGTGCAGATATTTATCAATACACTGGTGCTGAATGCTAATTGCTACCACAGTCTGGGAACAATTGCCAGCTACATCACTTATCACTAGAATGAAGAGAAAGGCCTTAACTGCCTTATCATGTGCTTTGTGCTTCCTGATGGCATGGCTAGAAAACACTAGGAAATACTAGGAGGGATAAAATAGTTATAAACCAGTAAGAATTTCAAGGGTTAATGATAAAAGCAGTTTCAAAGTAACTTAAGGAACTCATTACTCTTCTTCATACATATAAGTTTAATGCTGTTCAAAAGAGATATTGATTATTTGTATGAAAACTGAATTGAACACAGGGTATGAATAAAATGCATTAAAAGATGTCATGTGGGATATAGGCAGGAAACAAAGCATACGTTTCTCTTAGTTTGTATATTCAGCCATATCACTTGACAATAGAACAACTTTCTGTAAAAATAAATATTTTCAGCTATTAAAGTTTATATGCTACACTGTAATTTTGGTAATTAAAAATCCATAGAACAGATGTAAAGTAGGTACTTCTCTGATGCTAATTAAACAGCATGCTCAAATAGTATTTCCTGTAAATAAAAGCACCTCTTCTTTTTCTCCAAATAATGATCATCATGGTATACTCATAATTTAAAAAAGTGTGAAAGAAGAAACAGAAAAGAAAAATAGTAAGAACACTTTTTAAGAAGATTTGTGCACTCAACATTTTCAATACTTTCTAATTAAAATACACAAAACACTAAAATTAAGATAGAGAGAATAAAGGCTGAATAGAGTGTCATAAAATATCCTTAGCTGTTGCCAAAAAAATTATCTCTTTGTCATTTAATGATGATGAAGCCAAATAACTGTTGCTGGAATGGAAGCACGCTGATGAAGAAGGCTTTCAAATTGAAGTGAGGGATACCACAATTTATATTTTTCTTAGTAGTTCTTCTATCTGTTCAATTTCTCTCAAATTTCATTACTTTCTGTATTAGATGTCCCTTTCAACAGACAGTCGTGTTCAACAGATATATTGCTTTAATATGCTTGTGTTCTGTTGTATGTTAAATTGTTTGTTCATACAGGCTAGCGACTTCTAAGCAGTTCACAAAATATCAGAGGTTCAGTAATTAATATCAATGTTAACTTCTAGGGGAAATTAGCTTGTTGTGAAGAAAACTTTTCTGGTATTTGATCTAGTTTGTGCAAAATCTGATAGAAGCATTCAGCCAACTTAAACAGATTGTGTGTTAAAAACCGTTAGCACATACTGAATACTTGCATTATTTGAATAAAAAGTACATTAAGTTTAACAGTATATTAAAAAAAATGGATAAGGTTATTTATTAAGCATGAATCAATTCTAGAAAGCATGGTATGACATAACTTTAATAATTTATGTAGGGAAGGCAAAGAGATACACAGTATGATGATTTGTGGACATAATGAACTAAATGTATTTTTTTTCCAGTTAAAAGAGAAATAATGTAATTAAAATACTAGAAGTATAGGTTATGCATTTAAAAATAAGACAAAAATTAAACTTACTCAGATGTGTTTAGTATGTTTTTAGAGACTTAATTTTACTTCATTTTTCATCAAGAAATAATGTTTTCAGATCTATTTTTTTTATTACATACACTATTTAAATAATGTCCCTATATTACTGTCCACAAACACATTTCAAAATTCTTAAAGTAAATAAACAAAGAAGTCTGTTTGCCATTCCTAGGTTGATAGCCAGCTAATTAATAAGCATGGGTTTAGGGGTAATTCCATTATATTGTATAAATGATCCAGGAAGTAAATACGTGTGTGCATATATACATAAACATACATATACCAAGAGTTACTCTGTCTACAAACACACCAGCGTGTATCCTTGCTATTTATTAATCAAATAAACTTTAAAAGGACTATTTTACAAGATACTTTGCTTTCATCATAAATTTTTAAAAGACAACAAAAAAAATTAAAAGAAGGAAAGTGTTTTCCAGTCAATTTACCAATTTCTAACAAGGGTTAGATATCTATGGTTATGGGTGTATATATGTGAATGAACGAATAAATCCTTAACCCACCATATCTTTTTCTCCAGTTTGCAAGCTGTCACCCGTGAAAAGTATGGTGTAGATGGTAGGATGATACTGTACCTGATTGGCTCTGGAGGTGGTCATGGGATCAGATGGAGAGGACTTGGTGGTAGTTGGGGAAGATGGCAATGTCTGGGAACAAAGCAGTTCAGGAGCAAATCAACCTTTACAAGCCTTAGACTGAACAGTTAAAAAAATAAATAAACCAACAAAAGTAACATAACTAGAAAATTAAAATAAATAAAAAATGCCTAAGACAAAATCTTTCTCCTACTCATTGGAACTTAATGGAATTTAAAGTCAACTGGATAAATAATGCATGTAAATATGCATGCTTATGCATGTAAAAACAAATTCATGACTTGAAATCAAGATGGTGAACTCACACAAATACTCAAAATATGCTGACCACATGAGGAATATATTCTTTCCTCTCTCCTCCTCTTGGGGATAATGAAGACTATAGTAAATGAAAATTCCAGCAAGTTCAATGAGCACCCTAGAAACAGTTATCAGTCTACAAACAAACAGGGCCAAAGTCTGAAGAAAGCTAAAGACATTTACTTTGGCACCTTATAGCGCACCGTTCTATAGCATGGACTATAGCCAGCAAACTGTTCCGTTTCTTACAATAATTTCACTGAAGCTACTGATTTTTTAGCAATAGACTAACTGCTAAAATATTCATTGATCTCTTTTAATCAAGAGGCAGGTGAAAAAATGTAAACATCAATCTCATGATGGATGAACATGCAACTAATACCTTCACAAGAAATTATGACAATATATTTATGATTAGCGTTAAAAATGTTCATTTAGTTGAGCAAAAGGTTAATAACTTATCATCAAGCCTGTGTTCAAAATAAACACAAAAAAGAATTAAGAGTCATATTTATTGATCATGTTTTCTAAATAATATACATACGCTTAACATTAATTCTTGAACACATAAAAAAACACTGCTCTGTTTAGAATTTATGTACACATTTATCTCTTTAAAGAACTAGATCCTGACAGAATAACTCTTTTTTTTTTCTTTTTATAAATGTAGTGAAAATGTAAAATTCCAATTTTCAGAACATACATACAGTACTTATTCAAAGCATGTTTTTTGACATCTTTGTAATATATAAATAAGATAAAATATCCAAAATTACACTACTTTTACTTTAAGAAATAAGATGTTAAAATGCTATACAATGTGATTTATCAAATGATGATATAATCACTAACCAAAACTATTTCAAAAAAAATGAAGCAAAACTTCACACTTTTAACAGTTCTGTTACTTACAATCATTGACAGTCCCTCATAAAATAGGTATACATACTTTTGCACTAAAACTCTTAATGCATATGAGAAAGCTGGGACACTGTGAATGCATAAAGGTGTGTATTAGCAAAATATGGGCTTGTACATATGCACACACAAATATTTTAGCTGTATGTTATGCAAGATGAAGATCCATTTTTTCACAGTTTGTACATAAACAAGCAGCCAAAACAGGGAAAAAATATCTTAAGAAACAGACCCTTATTTTGTGTTTCCAACTTGTAACTCATGTCATAAAACAATTTTAAAAAAATCACAACATATACAGCTTAAGCATCAACTAGGACTCTTTTAAGAGACCTAAGTACAAAATATTACTATATATAGGGCATTATAAAAAATACGTAGCTTTGCAAAATGTTATTGGTTAGCAGACATGATACATTGTGAAAATCAAGACAATTCTAAAGGATTCTCCCATGACTTTCTGTACAGAACATGGGTACATTTGCAAAGGGCTAGAATTATTTAGAAGAAGAAATGTCAGATTCCACAAAAGTACAGGGCCAATCCTATTCAATTACAGAATTATACTTCTGATTTTAGTGGGATGTTGCAGTATCTCTCTCACCAAATTTCAAAATTGCAATGAACTGATTTTCATAATTTAAGCTTAAACTAATGGGAAAAAAAAACCAAAAAACCAAAACAAACCTCCAACCAAACAGAATGGAGGACTGTAACTTATCCCAATAGGTTTTCTTTATTACAGCTAACTCTCATCTTGAATAAAAAAAAAATTAAAAAAAAATGTTATTGCTCCCCAGTAAAACTCTGAAAACATATTTTGACTAAAATATTTCAGGCATCCGATAGTTTGTGTGTTGTATATTGTTTTGGTGTGCTAGGCTAATTAATTAAAAAAAAAAAAGCTGCTTCTTCGTAGTTGTTACTAACTAGTGTATTTATAAGAAAATATGTAGAACACTTCACACTGAATAACGACTTAATCACCGATACCACAAGTAATTTAGGAAACTGGAAGCATCTCAATTTTCAATTCATATCATTCTTCCTAAAGCACAGAAATGTATGGCAGCAGTGAAAAAAGAGTGACTGTTGAACTATAACATCTATTAAATAGAATCATTTCACTATTTCATTTTATCAAAAACTTGTTTAAAATACAATAGAAAAAAAGAGAAAAACATTTAAGAGCAAAACAACTGTATTAATGAACAAGAACCAAGTAGGGGAATACACATTTTTCAAAATATACATACCAGCGACAAAATACTGAAAATAGCAGTAAGGTTTTTTGTTTTGTTTTTTTGATATTTTTTCTTTGTATATTGGGCTGCTTGTGTTTGAGACTTCATCTATCCTACTTTGTTTACTGATACAACTGCTTTTATTTTTCTTTATATATAACTATACATATATATATACACACACATATAAAAAAGTATATATCTATATATAAAAAACCCTGACAATATTTTGTAAAAATTCATCCCTTTTCATGCTTCTGTATAATTCTGGATACACATTAAATTCTGGAGACACACCTATTTATTTCTTCGATATAAAAGTAATTTCTCAAAAATAAAGAAACACAGGCATCTGGATTTTGTATTGAATTTCCACTGGCTGATAAGTAATTCATTGATACACTCTCAATTGCCTTGCAAGAACTTTTAGGCAAAATTACTTCTTAAAGAAGGTTGGACAGAGCTCAATAATTCTGATTTATTACACAGCATAGAATATTTTTTTTTTAGAAATTGGCAAGTGTTTTGCATTAGGCAAGCACTTGAATTTAGTACTTATTAGGCTTCTGGGAATGAGATGTATAAAGTGATTAGAAATCATAAGATGAATTTACATTTTAGAGTTCAATTTTTGAGACTGAAACATGCATACTATAATTGAAGCTTTCCGGAAATTGCAGGTTGACTGCTGGCAAGGTTATAGAAAAAGGCAGTCAGAATTTCTGCCACATACCACTTCTAAGACTCATGGGGGTTCTTTAAACTATAGATTGAATTGTAAAGTTCAAGCCATGGTGAAATTGGTCTTCTCTGTTTTCGCAAATATTTTCTTTCCTATTACTTATAAGACAATGAATAGAAGACAGGTAAGAAAGCTTTAAGAAAGCTTTTCTTTACAGGTAAGAAAGCTTGTACTTTAAGCTTCTAGAACAAATGGTTAAGCAAACAGATTTTAAGGAATAAAAAGGAGCTTAATTGTAGAAATAAAACTCTGTTTGAGCCATATTTGAGTTGTAGCATTTTCTGCAAGTACCAGAAAATACTCCTGTTGCTCACAAGAATTGATTATACCGTGAGAGACTGTTCTCAGACTGCACAACATACTAAAGGGTGCAGAAAGATGGTCAAAGCATCACACTTCCATGCTTCATACTTTTGAGTAACAGAGTGAGGATATAGCTGTTATCACAGCAGTATAGAATACACAAACTCCATCTGCACAGTGTTCCAAAAGGTCTCTAAGCCCTCTTTCAATGACTTCACAAACTGCCTAATGCAGAGTTGTGTATAAATGACAAGAGTCACATCCTTATCTATAGGCTAAAAAAAATTTCAATATTTGCAACCTACATAATAAATATTGTACTGAGACAGTTAACTTAATTCTCAGTACCTACTGGTATATTTATATATACATGAGTAGAAAGAAAAGACAGAAAAAAGAAATACCATTTGAAAACAGGGTTAGAGACATGAAAGCATAAAAAGAACAACATTTAAATGTGAAGATGAAACTGCATTTACAGCTTACCAATTTATAGTTTCTCACTACAGGGCTTGCCAAACAAAGGAAATCTTGGTAATCACATTACCCACATTAAATTAATATTAATACTAAGCTAATACTGACTTTCAGTCTTGCATATATTAATATTGGTGCTTTTAAATCATTGACATTAATATGATGATAAAACTGATCTGCTTAAGCCAATATTTTAATGCACTTTAAGAAAAGGTGGTATATTTTTTGAATTGTATTAAATAGTAGAAAACCTGCAGCTAAAATGAGAAACAGAGAGCACTGCAAGGCCCCATTGTGCTGAACAACATAAAAAACTGACTTACTAGATTTTCAACAGTATCAGAGATGAGCCTTTCTAAACAGACCACCTGCTTTGCTAAACTTATTGAGTCGCTTTTCATTTCCTGCAACTAATTTAATCTGTAAATTTGGCAAATTATTATAATCTCAATGATGACTGTATAAATACATAAACACACTAAAAACAAAATTTTGAAAAATAAGTAATCAAAGAAAAATTTATTTACAATCTAGATTGTAAAAAGGCTACTCTGATGACTTCAGTGATCTAATTTTACTTGCTACATTTTCACTTGTGTAAAGAACAAATAAAGTACATTCCGATGCCATTTCATCCTCTCTGCTTTTGGTTTTGCTTTTGTGTAGAAGAATACACAGGGCATAGGGTAATACGAAAAGACTAGGAAGGCTAGCATATATAGATGGAATGCTTATTTATAAATGTTTATAGAGATAATTTATCTGCATTTATGGACTCTTGAGGACTTATCTTTGAAAAAGGAAAAAAGTATGCTAAGTATGATGTAAAAGAAAGATTATCTTGTGTTCTGTCACAGGACAAGAAGGGGTAAGGAGCTTAAAGAAAACCAGCAGGTGCCTTTTGGATCATCAGAGCAACTCTGGATGGAGGGAATGATTTAGGATGAAGGTTACAGTAAAAGGGACAAAGAAGAATCAAGACCTCCTCTTCCCTTAAAACTTGTCACAGTAACACAGAACTACTACAACATCAGGTGCTGTTACATGGAAACACTGGAAAACTCAAGTTTAAGTTTCTAAGACACAGGCATCAAAACACATAAGAAGATATGGGTCAAAGATCTGTGTCAAAAAAAAACCCAAGTTCTAGAAGGAAAGAAAGTGCCACCTTTTGATTCTAGGCTACTTTGAGATTTGGGAAAATACCACCAAAACTACAAAGCCATCAGAGGACATGGGATAACTTCAGAATTTTCTTAAGAATCAGAACACTGCTGAAAATTTCTGCAACGTTGAACGCTGCTGTTCATCCCCCAACAAAATCTCCTATTCACATTCTACTTTTGAAGCGCATACAATGAGGAGTTAATCATCAGCTACAAAGTTAACTGTGTTCATAAAGCACAGTTTCGCATACAAAATGAGATTATATCCAACACTGGTGAAATGAAACAGAAAATTAAAACAGTGATCTGGCACCAGAATGAAGTTAAGAGCACATGAGGAACAGGATACAGTATACATATATTTATGGAATGATAAATTTTTGCTACAGGATCTAATGTATAGAACTGTCTCTCTAGTGAATAATGACATATTTTTAATTATTTTTATATTTTTTTGTCCTCACAACTTGTAAACACACCTGTATATCTTATTATTCATTGCAGAATGGTAAGTGGTGTGATTCTTCAGCTGTGTTCAAAAGTGAGAAGTTTATGAGAAATTGTTGACTAGATCGAGAGACACTGATCTACAAAACTAATTATTATTTACCTCAAATTAAGAATGTAGAGTTATTTTCTCATATTCTAGAGTTTAGTAAGATTCATCTAGGTAACAGACTATTGCCTTAAATGGAAGATAAAAAGAAGAAAGGCTCATCAGAAAGAAGAGGCATTTCAAGAAACCAGTGAAGGTTTCCTAAGCAAGGAAGGACTTGGGGGTATTAGTGGATGAAAAACTGAGCTGGTAATGTGTGCTCACAGCCCGGAAAGCCAACTATATCCTGGGAAGCATCAAAAGTGTGTCTAGACGGTCAAGAGGTGATTCTCCCCCACTACTCCACTCTAGTGAGACCCCACCTGAAGTACTGTGTTCAGCTGTGGGGCCCCCAGCAGGTCCCAAGGAGGCCACAAAGATGATCTGGAAGCAACTCTGCGATGAGGACAGGCTGAGAGTTGGGATTGTTTAGCCTAGAGAAAAGAAGGCTCTGGGAAGAACTTGTAGCAGCCTTACAGCACTTAAAGGGGGCCTACAGGAAAGATGAGGAGGGACTCTATCAAGGAGTGCAGTGATAGGACAAGGGGTAACAGTTTTAAACTGGAAAAGGGTAGACTTTGATCAGATGTTAGGAACAAATGCTTCACTGTGAGGGTGGTAAACCTCTGGAACAGGTTGCCAAGAGAAGTTGTGGATGCCCCCTTCCCTGGAAGTGTTTAAGGCCAGGTTGGATGAGGCTTTGAGCAACCTGATCTAGTGGAAGGTGTCCCTGCCCATGGCAGGGGGGTTGGAACTAAATGATCTTTGAGGTCCCTTCCAACCCAAACCACTCTATGTTTCTGTGAAGTCTACCAAGTCTTTCCAGCCTGGAGAACTAATACCCTGTATTTACAAAAAAACCCACAACCACGCCCCCCGGCTCCCCTCCCCACACCCCCCAAAAAAAACCCAAAAACCAAAACCACTTCTGTTTAAGCCAGTATTTTCAGATCTGTATTCTTAAACTCTATTTAAGCACTTCAATGTGAAAATTTTTTATTTTAAAAAATTAACATTTAAATTTATTTTTTGTTGATCAGCATTTCTGAAGTAAAAGTAGTCATTTACACTAGAAGACTGTGAATTTACAAATCTGACTTCAGACATTCAGTTTTGCAGATTTTGAAAACAATGTGTGGGACCATGATTAACAAACAGAAGTTAAAGACTCATGAGAGGTTATCTACTGAAAAAGCTGAAAGGAAACTGGCTCCAATGAAAACATTAATTGCAAGTTCTATATCTGAAAGTTTCATTCTAGATTTTCAAGGAAGAAATTCTAAAACCTTTGTCCACACTTCAATAGCTAAACATTTCATAGAATCAAAGATTGATTCAGGTTGGAAGGGATCTCAGAAGGCCAAACAGTGCAAACTCCTGCTTAAAGCAGAGTTAGCTAGAAGATCATACATTTTTCCTTCTATATAATGCAGTTCTGCAGAGGCCATCTCTGATTCTGTGTGTTTCCTGGTCAGGCTACTACAACACCTGCTACCTGCAAAACAGCTGAAAGCTGGAATGAAAATACAACTAGAATACAAAGAAGCTGAAATAATTTCTGAAGAAGGTGATGTGATAAGACCATACTATGCGGCCTTTTCCATTGTTCATAGGAGCTGCTATTAAATTAGACATGAAATTTAAAGCTTTGTATGCTAATTGCAAAGCTGAAACAGCTCAGGCTCCTGATCACTTTGTGAAAACTATATTCTGTTCCCCTGGGTTACAATATGGTCTGAAGAAGTTGGTGTGACACTTCAATAATAAAGAGAGAAAAGGGAGGTTAGATGCTTATAGCATTTTTTAGGAAGCAAAAGGGCACAGGAATCAGTTGGTTATTGTCAAATGAGACCTAGAAATAGCAGATGGCTGACATCTATGAAGAGATCGTCTATGTTACGTAGAGATAAAAGATGCAAACATTTGTCAATTAAAGATCTATCAGACCTGCCTGAGGAGAGAACTACCTGGTATCTACTGATAAGTCCATAGGATTAGGAGATGTGGAGAAGGCTCAAAAGGAACCAGACTTGTTTGCAAATCTTCTGAAGCTGAGAAAGATGAAGTTAGAGAGACTAGAATGTTTGGATAGTGACTTTGATTAAGGAGAAATGCCAGGACAGACAGCTTCTGTGTATACCATGCTTTTCCAGAGGACAGAAAATGCTGAAACTCAAGCAGTGAGCAAAGGGTTTACCTACTGTCTTTCTTCACTGAAACTGTAGCCAGATGATACTTCCTTTCTTAGCTCTCTTCTGTGAGAAGAGTGTGGGTAAAGCAGCCCAGGAGAAACAAATGACAATAGAGAAATCAGAGCTGAATGCTCATAGACATAGGTGTCACTGCAAGATTTCAACTACAAGTGTCTTTATTCATGGAGAGAAACTACCTTTGCTTTTTGGTAGAAACAGCCAGAAAACCACCAAAAATTTCTTCCAAGTTCCTAATGAAGGTAAAATTTTTTATTTCAAATCAACTCTTGACCTCAAATGCTAACTCTACTTTCTTCAGTCTGTGATGTAACACTTTGAGTGACAAAGTTCTTGGGAAATACTCTAAGACAGGAAGAACCATGTAAAAGAAGAAATTGTAAATCATAAAGCTTATTTTTTTCAAGATTATTTGTATTACACATTATCCTGATCATTTTAATGACCACTGTGATCTGTCTGCTATTAACAAACAAACACAAAAAAAAGCAACACTGGAGTTCTAGTTCCTGTTTACCTGTTATAAAATATTATTCTTTTAATTTCTTAAATAGAAGTATTATATCTTTCATTAAGATACAGGATATTCTGACATTGGAGGATAGATTATTTCACTGCAAACTCTAAGAGCTAAGCTAACAATTTAACTTCTTGGTAAAAATAATGGATTTTAGATTGATTGAGTCAATATTTATAGTGTATGAATTTATCATGAATAGATGTTGCTTCATTAAAAGATAAGTTAAACAATTTATTGTGGTCAAAACTGCTCAACTTATGCACATGCATATCTCCAATTATTTGCAGTCATATTATTGTGCACCTGTATGTACACAGGTAATATATTAAAATTTTAAGATGTAGAGCCAGTCACTAAGTAACAGTCTTATAAGTTAAACATTGTTTTTAGTCCGTGTCTTAACTTCACTAGCAGCAGCTCTGTTCATTAATCCATCCCTTCAAAATTTAACATTCCAAAATGGAATTATGTTTAAAAAAACCAAACAAAACCAAAACAAAAACAAAAACCAAGCCAAACAAACCCCAAAGTAACCAACCAAACTGAAAAACAAAACAAAACAAATTGAATAAAAACCCTCAACAACTTTACAAATACTTTTTCTGCGTAAGAATTGTGGACCAGCTATATCAACTTCAGAGGCAAGACAGGAACTATTTAAGTATGTCACTAAACAGCTCTGTAATCTGGTTTCTCAGGATCTTACTGACTTACCTAAAAATTAGCTTCATTTTATAGCAAAAGGGAAAACCACTTTTCATTGTAATAGAGAACACTCATTTCCCATTGGGCTAAGAAGTACTGGCATAAAATCTAACATTTCATGAGCAGAAAAGCCATTCAAAATACAGATCTCTTCAGCTTTTTCTCTCTACCTCAGGCATAACAACTTTCATGCCTAATAATTGAGAAACTAAACCTATAAACTGAGGCTTGTCTTTTGAGTATTTTCTTATAAATTATGTAGAGTATTTTTACGTTAAAATATCACATATACAGAAAAAATAATATAGTAGTAAATATTAGAAATAATATACAATGGTTTATGCACAGTTTCATCCATCTAAAGCAGTCTGATCATTCCAAACTTATCCTGTTCAAACACATCTTCATATAAGCATTCTGTGTATGTCACTATATACAAAGTAAATATATATACAGTTACCAAAGTACTTATAGGACGTTGACTCTTGCTAGTGTAGGACGAAACAATCTTTTCTCATACAGGTGAGAAACTAAAATCTATCCTATATAGGATAGACAAGTCAAAATTTTAGTAATGTTCACTCATTTATCTCTTAAACTTTTTCTTATTCAAGATAATGTAAAATAATTTTTAAATCCTGTATGATACATTTTCCACATTCTCCTTACAGGGCATTTTTTTAAAAATTAAAATTATTCTGAAAAATGTAATGAATTAAAGAATACTAGACCAATAATACCTTGCAAATATATTTTGCATTGCCCATAGATTTTGAAAGACATCAGTGTAAAACGGGCAAAACTGTGTCAAAAATAACATAAAATGAAATTGTAGAAAACATCACAAGTAAGTTATCTTTATATTTTCAAGTTCTTACAGGTAAAATTTAAAGTATCTAATATAGGGTCTAAAAAAACCAATTAACATTTTTGAGTTTATTTTCTAGACATAAAAGTAGGAAACATTCAGGTAATCTGCGATTTTTAGTAACACTAAAGATTTACAAAAAGGTTCACCATTTAAGATTAAAATTCTTCAATTTTTAACTAAAACTTAGAAGTGTATTATCACCTTATACAGTAAAGAAAAGTTTATGAAAGACACATTATAGCGTGGCACTGAAACTTAATAAAACACTCTCTAAAAAACTGCTGAGAAACGTGGAACATGTTAGTACAAGGAAAAAGAGGACCAGCAAATCACTTAAGAGTAAAATAATATTTTTTGAAAGAACATGTTATGTTGACCCCTTGCAGCCTTAAAGTTGTAAGACTTTCAAGGAGCTGCTGTGACTCTCTATTCCCAACCAAAAACTCACTTGTTTGATGCGATCGGGATTAACAGTGGTCTGAGGCTGTAGAATGCTGACAGGCTCTGTCTTGGCCACATTTTGAGGCATTTCTCGAATCTTCTCTGCAATGAAGCCATGTACTGCATTTAGTGCTTCAACTGTTCCCTGGATCAGACACACCCGCTCTGTAGTACCTGCAAATACCAAAAGTTGATCTGAATAAAGTAGATTCTTCGAGATCCTACAAACTGCTTTTGGTTATGGCATAAAGATGACACTCAAAAGTAACCCTGCAAAACCAACTAGCAATACCTCCACAAACATACAAGCAAAAGGAGAGATTTAAAAAAAAAAATATACTGATCATATGAAGATGTTTTAAACAATTCCTATTTGTGTAGAACCCACAAACATGTGACTTTCCAAGCCAGTATGTATAATGTAAGCTAGAAGAAGAAAAAAAAAAAAACAACACAACAAAACAAACAACAAAAATAAATGAAGAAAGCCATTAGGTTTTGCTGGAAATATTAGCAATTATGGTTAAGTGTGTGCAGAATATGTGTCTTCTAAATTATTTTGGCCTAGTTCTAGATTATTCTAAAATACCATACAAATTTTAGGTAACACAAGGTTGAACATAATAGTCAGTATTGTAGAGACACTTGGATTAAACTTTTGTAATGAACACCCGAACTGCAAATACATTCACTTAGTGTAGACATTGTTAGATCATTACTTAAAAAAGCTGCACGTTGTTGTGGCAAGATGGTTCAACACCAACTGATCTCATATTTGAGTATCCACTTTATCTTTTATAACCTTCTTACCATACAACATCCCTGCAATAACTGCAATTATTGACTGAATACATGGAGTTTAATCTGTCTTTAATGTGATTCAGCAGCTGGAAATTATGAAAGCTTGTACCAAATAAGTAGTCAATACCCCACAAATTAAATTTCAAGAACTTCTGTTTGGAGTTATCCTAAATTATGTTCTTGCAGGATATCTAAACTCCACGTGAGTATCTTCTAAGCATCCATGTTCTAAGGTCATGGAAAAACACTATACACTTGTCAAATAGGTCTGATAGGTGAAATACGTATTTATTCCATGTGTAAGAATACTAAGCCTTTGATGGCAATGAAGCAGAGGAAGGGACACTTTCCCATCATGCTCACTTGTAACGATAGGACAGAAGCTTAATAAAAACAGTCCTTGAACATATTTCTCATTCCCAAACTCTGCTGCAAAGTATAATCTTCTGTTCCTTGTCATTTCAGTTTTGCTTGGTTTTCAGTTCTAACTGTTTTGTTCTGTTCTGTATCATCTTGCTTAACTCTCCTCTCCAGCCTGAAGCACATTTTTTCTTGTATTGGCTGTCACACTCTCTCCCTTATATCACCATTACTTACACTCACCTTTAATTTCAGTGACTCTTATAATGACTTGCCTTCCCCTCTAGTCTGGAAAAAGACAGTCTGAGATGCCAAGTTTATCTCATCTTTTGTATACTACCTCTCAGAATTTGCAATTCCATGCAGATTACCAACATATATTAAATAACTACCATATCTTTAGTTACAATTCTCTGGAAAGGCTTAGACAAAGCCTACAGTGCCACATAACCCTTTTCCAAACTGAAATGGTGTATTAGTGTATCCCTGAAAACATATTAATACTGCCACACAAAGATATGCCAGATACGTATCTCCATTCAATGCCAGTCTGCATTTTGATTCAAGATTACAGGGTAGGGACATAAAATAACAAATTTGAGCCATGGAATTACCACAAAAATAAATATTTTTTTTGTTATTGATGTATTCCTAGTAAATATTATTGAAATGATTACATGTGAATCTTTTCTAGATGAAAATTACATTCAATCTACCTAAATAAATGAAAACTACAATGTAATGATGTGGTAGTTACTAACAAGTTAGCAATGTTTTCTGAAGTTTGCAAAATGTTAGTTGGCCTCATCACCATTGTACAATTTGCAAAGAATCACAGGCAATGCATAGCTTACAGAAATGTACTGGGGAGGTAAGTAACCTCCTCCCTAAAATTCCCTTCCTTGTCAACTTTATGTCTTAAACTGATAACAGGGAATATTACTCATCTTAAAATATGCACCTTACAACACTACAACATAGTCTTTAATTGATAATAGTATAGTAACCTTAGTTATCTGCAAGAAAAAAATGGGTTTTATTAGTAAATGCTTCTTGTCTGCTTCTGTGGATGATCTCTAAAGATTAAATATTTCATTACCTAAAGATGAAACAGCACACTAAGAATCCTACTGCTCATTAACTTTACATATTCATGTATGCTTAAAACCTTTCAAAGAAGAAACAATATCAGACAATACTGAAATTAAACTTTGTGGAAGAAACTGACAGAAAGAAACACTGTTTTTTTTTTTTTAATGTGCTAAAATATGTTATTTAAAAAGAATTAAAATTAGGATTAAAATATGTTAATCAGTATTTCAAAAGCTGTCAGGTTAATAATCTTTGAGATAAAATTTAAAGTTAAAATGATTACACTCTTAGCAGCAAGTTATACAAGTATCACAATCAAACAATATTTCTTGAGAGCAAGATTTTTAGAGCATTTGTGTGACCTGTTATAGTGTCTTTTCAACAAATCAACTTCAAAATACAGCTTTTTTTTCCCAAAACACTTAATCAAAAAAAGAAAGTTTGAATGACATAAGTGGAAGTCACCACAGAAAATGAAACAGTTCCTAGACAAAGCTTTCTTAATGCCTCCCCCCCACTTGGCTTCCTCCCCTTTTGCAAACAACTCCTGTGGTTTCTGTGTAAAGCAATCCAGCTCTAAGAAAATGCTCTGGGGAGTCTTTACGCCACAGTATTAATTGTCTCCTAAACGATGAGATGTGATGTGGATTGATCAATGCAGCTAATGCAAGTGTTCTCGAGGTCAGCAGACAACACACTGAAACAAAACACAGATCCGGTTACGTCCAAGCCAGCAGAGCCTAATACAGAAAGCACTTAACAGGGACAACTGCTGTCAAAACATCTGAAAGGAAAACAGTCAATACAAAGTAGGAATTTCATTAGGCTTGACATTAAGTGACTAAAGGATATTCTACAACCTGTGTTATTTCAGAAGGCGCAATATAACAAAAATATGTTTTATGTCATACTCCAGACCAAACACACTACATTTCAATATGTATAAACCAGGATGCAGCAAACGGACGTCACTGTTCCATGAAGAAATATAATTGTGCCAAAGTGTATTTCATGTAGAATAAGACAGAGTTTTAAAGTGCATCACAATAGTAGCACATTTTCTTCAAGGGTTATGTCAACAACAACAAGTAAAAAAAAAAAAAGTGTGGAGAAATAGTATGCATGTACAGTTGGGAATTGCTTTAATCTTCTCAAGTGATGTTGTTGTATTCCTTCACACAACTCTAATAGCTTTTCACTCAGATAACAGAGAACAATAATTTACAAGAGTCACACAAAAGGAAAACTGCCAGCTGTATGACCAATCTGTATAACAAAAATAAGCCTATGAATCATGAAAGTTGGTGAAATTTCTGTCATTTTAAAAGCTTTTAGACTCCATTAGTGTCTGAAGTAAACTGTCAGATTATTTATCATTTTCAGTTGTTTAACAGTTGCATCCACTCTTTTTTTCATGTTTCTGTGAACAAAAGCTCAGTCAACTACTTGCTTTCTTTTTATCATATAAGTTTCAAAATACCTATTTAAAATACAGATCTCATTTTTGAAATAGCTAACTTATAAAGGCCTGATTATTTTGTGATTTGGCTTTCTCTACTTTTTTATTGTGCAAACATAGCCAATAAAAAATTATTCTATTTTTTTTAATTATTTACAATTCCGATTGGAGTTAGGGTCATGTATTGTACATTGCCTTTTATACATGAAGAGATAAGACATACATAAGAGAAGAATAATACTGCCACAGAAAATGACCAAATGCAGAATGTACCATCAGCAGCATGTATTTAGGCAGTCATTTTCCTATTTTGCAATCACATGCAAACTTCTGTCATGGACTTTAGTATTACTGAACATACATAAAAATTTTGTTTGGTTGTTTTTTTTTGAATGTACAGGGATGATAATCACCAGAAGTTTTTTTCTCTGAGAAGGCTGATACAGCTTTTAAAACATCCATTAGAACAAACGTTAGAAGATGCAACAGAATAAAGGATACTGATGCTTCCAATGCTTTTATTTCTATACTTACCAGGCATACATCTATCTGTGGTTACCATTAAACTTTTAAATGTTTGCTTAAAGACTCTGATTCAAAGTGTAAGAGTTCTATGGTATTCACAGAAATAGTCTCTAAATGTTAAGTGTGCCTCTATTTTGTGAACCTTAGTTGAAATGTTTTGGGGAACACACTGTACCTTTCAGAAAGGACTGTCTGGCATTTATATGACTATATATGCTTTTCATTGGGCTTTTACATCAATCTTAAAGAACACTTGAAAGCCTAAAAGCACAATGCATTACCAGTACAGGGTAATCCCAACACAACCACTAATTAAATCTCCTTATATTTTTCCAGTGTGCCATGCCAATTTCTCTGACAGTGAAAGGGAAAACCCAACAGAGGAGCCAAGGCTAAACCTTAACTAAATGACAGGCTGCACTACAGTCTCTCACCAGCTGATTTACATTCAGCTTTTCGTTTGACAGCTCACAGTACAGCAGTCTACTAACCCTAACGTCCTGTTTTTGTGACCCATGATCAAACGGCCTGTAGAGCAGAATTCTATATAACAGCACTACTGACTGCTTCAGCCTAAATCTGATCTTGCAAAAGATCTTGCTAAAATAGGACTGTGCTTTGACACCATTCTCAAGCAATGTAAAAATTGTCAATAACACGCTTAATATGAAAATCAAATAAATTCTTCCTTGCATACAACATTTCCTCTCTACACTTGCATAAAACCTCAGCAAATGAAATTCAGACAAGAAAAATGTGTTTTATTCAAATGCATTAGCAGTATTTCACAATGCCTTAAACAGATATGAAAAACCTTTGTCATATAAATGACAAAATGTGCACAACCTTAACTGCAACACATAAGAACATCCCACATATGTGCAAAGTGTCATAGAAATCTGAACAAGTCAGGTTTTTTTCCTTCAGTCTTTATCTCCTTCCTGTCCTTTTACCTTTGTTTCATGAGAAAGAATTAATTGGTCTTAAAGTCTGTTCACATATTCATCACAGATGGAAAGATGGCTATCTTTCAAAGCAAAGCTTGATGACCTAACAGACTTCCCAAACTTAAAGGGAAAACAAGGGCTAGTAACAATTCTAGAGCATTGATGTTCTGTATTTGTTTTCATCCAGAAGAAATAATATTGGAACTCTTTGAAGAGAACACTTACACAAATAGGGAGTTAAAATGTTAACCTTCCCTGACTAAATATTAAAACAGTAATTTCCATAGCATTTAAAGTAGCTGAATAAAAGAAGAAAATATTGAAGAGAATCTATGACATTGGAAGGAAATAAATATCGCTCTGTAAGAATCTTCTTGATATCTGTTAAAAAAATCAGGGCTTCCTAACCTTTGATTTTACATTTCAAGATTACTGATTGGATGCATTTAGCTTCACTAAAGATCCATTCTTCTTTTGGAGAAAAAAATTGTTCCCTTTAAAGTTTCATCTGCAATTATTCTTCCCAAAATTCTAACTATTAATGTTTTCTGCAGCTACATTATACACCTTACATGAATCAAGCATCTAATAAAAGCAGAAAGCTAGAATAAGTGGTGTATTTCTTGAGACACATTAACAGATGCGATGATTACCAAGCACATGCACCTATGCATGTGACTTGCTGAAAAGTGAAAAAATATGTTAGAACTTGGGGTTCTCTAACAGCAGTTCTCTAATATTTTCTTCTCAGGTGTCCACAGCAAGCTTTACTAGCCTTAGCAGAAGAAACTGACTGATGAACTCATATGGATAACACATCTTTGAGGTGTGGCATTTGGATAACTGTACACATATACCCATATACATACCAATTTGTTTTACTTTAATTAAGTGAACCCTTCACTAGAATTCAGATATTGAAACAGAGCAAGTTTAAAAATTTTGTAAAATCTATGAACCCTATGAGTTCTCAGAGTTATATGAAAACTTCAAGTTTAAAGTCCATCGTGCTCTAGTCACAAGAGTGAATTACATGAATCCAGGTTTAACATAGTTATGATTCTGAAGAAATGGATTATTTTATATGAGAGAGAAACCTATGAATTTAAAAAGATTTAAATAAAAGGAAAAAAAACCCAAACCTCATAATTATTAAAGGCTTAGAAGGGATGATGAGTCATCTTACAAAGCAAACAATACCTTGAATATAAACCTTTTTGTTGGATATCAGCTAAGGATTTGATGATGATTTCCCAAAAATAAATTATAGAGAGATGAGGAATTACAGATTATTATTATACTGTTATGTGTAAAAGAGAAAACAAGGATTATAACTACTACACTTTGTTTAAGAGATATTAATAAAACCCCTGTAGATTCCACTGCAAAAACTGTTAAATTTCCCCAAAATAAAAGACAAAAGCCAGAGATTTTGTCTTGCTATGATTTTATGAAGGAGAGCCACTTAGATGGGAAACACTCAGAGAGGAAGTGTGTGTGCAAATCAATGACAAAGGGCTGCAATGAAAATGAACACAGCCTAATTACACTTTAAGAAAGCCTGTTTCTGGAAAATAAAAGCTCTAGAACTAAGAGAGACTTCAAACCATGGACAGAAGCACAACGTTTTTATTCCGTTTCCTTGAAAATATATTATTTGTAAAATGATGTATAACAAATGAAATACTGTTTAACAAATAAAATAAAAACCCACTTGATTCCATCATAGCATTTACATTTAACTCTAAAAGCATTTAGAAAGTGATCAAGAATAATTTTTAGATTTTGCTGCTATTAAATTGTATGTCAGAGAATTTCCCTAAAATAGTATTTGGAGAAACAACTGTCTATTCGTTTTCCCTTCTGCCTCCCAAATTGTTCAGTAAACAGGCTAAACTAATTGTCATCTTCTGATCATCAGTTTCCTTAAGTTGGAAAGTGAATACATTTCCTATAGGTGTCTGTCCTGAAGAAGAAAAAAATAAAATAAAATAAAAATTGGAAAACAAAATAAAGAATTTAAACAAAATAAAAAATATTTAAGTTTATTTATTGATATTTAAACGTTCCATCTATTTAAAAAAAATAAAATCAGATGAGTTAGGTTTAGGTCTCCAAATTACATGATGTTATCTGCTAACAGAGAAATTAGTTTTAATTTTTCTTTTAATTTTTCATTTGTTAACAGTGGTAGGATGGTTAATGGACAGCAATATGCTTCTGACTCATATAAACACTTTTTCAAAAGGAATTAAGCTTGCTTATAAATCTTTTTTAATAATATAATATAATAATTTGCTTATTCATCTATTTTTCAATATCACCAAGGTGTCTGGAATGTTGTACAAAGTTACTATTTAACCCTATCAGTGAATGGTGAGCATCTAAATAAATAAAAATGTTAATAAAAATCCAGTACCTGAGTTTGATGAAAATGTGAAGTGCCTCTCTGAGAAGCAAAAGCTTTAAAAATCATTAAAAAAACAAGCACACACAATACACCACAAGAACAAATCTCCTGAAGAAGAGAAGAGCTGACCTTGTTTTTGGAAGAGGATCACAGAATAGAAAGAGAAAAATTACACGTGTTTTTCAAGATATCTGCAATGATTTTTTTATATCAACAAAAGCACTTAAGAATATTTTTCATGCAAAGTAATGTTCAGTTGGCAATTACAGCTTTTAAGCTATGCTATAGTAATATGAACCTTTCTTAATAGTGCCTCCTACACATACAATTACCAAAGGAAAAAAACTACTAATTTAAACACTAAAATATACTTTAAGGAATTGTAGGAACTGGTAAATCTTATAATTTAGAGTGATAACAGTTCAAATCACCGAGGGAGCTTTTCTCCTCAAAACTATTTCTCAAGTTCCATAGTTTAAAAGCCTGTGAAAAGCTTTGGAAAATCCTCCTAGATAAGGCCAGTTGCTCAAGAAATCACATCACCTAATACATTAATTACTATGTATCTGTTCAGAGGAAGCAAATACCCTATTTCAGGTAAATGAGCTATACTCAAGTTTTAGATTAGAGATTCTATTAAAATGTTTGTAATTGCACATATTTTTTTTAATATATTGCAAGTAAACATTCACAGTGATCATGGAAACATGATTTTTCAAGAGTATGCTTATTACTATGGAATACTTTTTAATTGAAATCATGATCCTGCAAGAAATTACCTTTACCTATAGTGTTCAAGAACGCTAGAGACAAAAGTAATTTCAGGTGGTGATAAAATGTAAAGAAACACATATAGCAACTGTATCATAAGAATTATTCTGCATCCCAGTCTAGTAATATAAGGAAAGAAACAAGGACATATACATCTTAGGTTTTCAGATTAGAAAGAATGCTTTCATGTCCAAATCAGGATGAGCTTCCATTCTGATGCAGTCATTATAACACACATACAGAATGGGCACACACAAACACACGTGCACAAAACCAGAAACACATCTTTTTGTAACTTACTCCTTCTGTTTTCCTCTTTAAATGCTAGTCCAAAAACATACTCTGCTCATAGTAGATTGTAGCTGCTCTGTGTTTAATTACATCCACTGCTCTCAGCAGTGGACTTCTAGTCCAGGGTTTATATGGAAAGCAGGTAAGAAGAGTTTGTGACTACTGCCCAAACATTCAATATGCCAATTATTTTGTTTGTCTTCCTAGCTCCTTCCTGACTTTCAGACTGTAACTCTTTTGTAGCACATCCTGTTGTTGTTTCTATGAATGGCATTTATCTTCCTCTAAATTTAGCTTTCTAAAATATATGCATCGAGTCCAAGATAGCTGTTTAAGAAAGATAGGGATGTCCATGAACAGTGCACTCCATCTACCTTCGGATGAAATCAAGCCACAGAGATACGAAACTCTCACCCTTAACTATACAGGGAGCTTTGAATGTCAGCTTAGATTAGACACTAGGCTCCTAAAGGCTCACTATATACACATATAACACAATATTGTTTTCCAGAGACAGCTACAACACAAATGTTGAATTACTCTTAATACTAAAAGCTATATAATTATTATTAATATTATATAACAACATTAAAAGCAAAGCTTAAGTGTAGGAATAAGGCAGTATTTAAAATTATTTTTATGCAGTAAGAGGTAAACTGAAGTGTCAACAAAGAGATATTTCCCCCCAAAAGCATATGTCAGAATAATTACCACCTATCAGAAGATTTTTATAAATTCACAAATATTTTTTCGTTTAAAAGTCCACAATAAAAAGGAGTAGAAAATGTTATGTAGGCAGAACTGTTTCTAAATAGAACTTTTTCACACCTTTTTCACTGGATGACAGCTACTCTTTCTCTATTTTTATAGCCATCACACAGCTACATATTCTTTTCTCCTAAGCACTTAAAATTTCCTGTTTCATAGATATTTGCTGAACTATTTTCTTTCTTATACAAAATTAACTTTACAATAGTCAAGGCAGATATAATGGCTTTGGCAAGTTCAGTACCAATGAGCTAAAGATCTTGCTGAAATTCAGTTTCTGCATGTTCTCTTATAAAAAGTCCACAGAAGATTAAAAAAAAGGAAGAAGAAAGAGAGGGTTGGGAACCTTAGCTTTTTCTTTAGTTTATGTACCCTCTCACCATCAGAAAGATAATCAGATCATGCGAACAAAAGATCTCCAGTGTTGAAGATGTACTAGGTACTATGGTTGGTCCAGACAGAAGCCTTTTTTACACACCAGTCATTTTGCAAGTATTTTCAACTCCTCAAAAGAATAATGTCACAATTTAATGTTCATACAAATGCTACTACATTTCAATGTTTATATTATTGGATTTGAAGAAATCTGAGCAGCTACCTCACGCAATTTCACTGATCGAGAACAGGGCTGAAGAATCTTTTACTGTGAGGGTGACTGAGCACTGGAACAGGTTGCACAGAGAGGTTGTGAAATCTCCCTCCGTGGAGATATTAAAAAACCATCTGGACAAAATCCTGGTTCATGTGCCCTAGGAGTCTCTGCTTGAGCAGAAGGGTTGGACCAGATGACCTTCAGAGGTCCCTTCCAACCTCAACCATTCTGTGATTCTGGGTAATAGGGCTTTTTCCCCTGCTTTTGAAGAGTGGGTCAAGCATTCCCATTCAGAAACTGAGTGGCGTTCACCTGGAGTAAACACAATCCGTTACTCCTCTCTCTCTCTCCAACTGCAGAACTTCTCCCATGCTGCAGGAAAGGAGCTGGAGCCCAGTAATTCTGCCGGGGGAAGAGACAAATACCAACACTGTTCCAAACCTCCCATACCACTTGGTACTACAGTCTCCATCACAGCAATTAGAGCCTTAGGGACAGGCACTCCAGCAAGATTACACTGGCCAGAAAGAGCTGGATTATTAAAGAGCATTTACACTCCCCAAACCTTATTATCTCTTACTCCCAAAAATAACAGTACCAGAGTGGGTGGTAGATGCTTTTTTAATATTACTGTGACAAACTCAGATGGTATCACCAACCCAGATAAAGTATAATTTTTCACATGCATTAGCAAGTCAAGTTAAACTAAAGCAGGAATGTACGTTGAGCTGAACACAAGTGTGGAAATGCTCCAAAGCATTTATATGCCTGAGGAGGGTACAGCCTAACAGCCACCATCTCTTCTTTTTTTTCTCCCAGTATCACCTGACATCAATAAAGATAATGACTTTTTCTTGCCCTCCAAAGTTAATTACTTTTGGAGTCCTTAAGATTTCATAGTGTGCTAATCACTAGCCATTTGCTCACATCCCTTTTAGGCAAAATAACCAAACAGTATCTTTGGATTTTGGAGAGAGGACCTACAAAACATTAATCTGTGGAGAAGGCACAGTATGATGACTTGCTAAGGTTAAGAATGTTATTTAAATGCTAACAAGGTGCATTTTCAAGAATACATTTGAAGTGTTAATAAATAGAGAAAAGATTAGATAAACAAAGTGAAATTTTCACACCTTGAAAAGTGTTATATTAAAATAAATTGAATGGGAAGATTAATTTTAAAGTTTGTAGATTCAAAGCACTCATAGTTGAAACTTTTAATAATTTTTAACTAACACTACACCACTTCAAAGGAGATAAGCTCTTTTGAGTATAGGTTAAGATAAATACATGTCTAACAAGACAATTGACTGGGAACAGCACAAGTTGAGAAAAAGGCAGAAGAACTGGCACCATCCAAACAATTTACACAGGCAAAACACCTACTAGTCAGTAACATATTTTGATCATTTTGACCCAGACATAGCCAAAATAATTATCCCCCAAAATAAATACTGCTCAAATCTTTCAATCAAAATTTTTCAATCAGATAATTGATTGCATGTATGTGTATCCATATTCTATGTCTTTTTTGGTATAGGTATTTGAAATATGGCTAGCACATGTTTCTGAGAGCAGGTACACGCAAAGTACATTTGAAAAACCAGCTCTCTAAATTGAAATAGATTCAAATACAATTATAAATGAAGCTGTGTACTACTTTAAGGTAAAAGCCTAGTAAGAAGAATTTAATCTAGTCTAGAAATAAAAAATTGCAGTAAATAGTTTCTAATCACAGACAGAAACAGCATAAAGTGAAACTGTCCACTGATGTATTGATTTAGACCATGTTTCACAGCTATATGCAGTAATAACCTTTTCTGAAATTTTAATTTGTACCTACTCAGAACAAGTCACTAACAGAACAAAGCTTCAGTAATAACAGCAGATACTCTGCTTTCCCAGCTTAGAGGTTGTAAGGGGACTTTTCTCAATGTTGTTATTGACCAAGTATATCAGAATTATGTCAGTTTTTTAAATCTATCTGCTTTCCTCCAAATCTAGTTTTAAGTTTCTCTCTGCAAAACCAATAAAACAGTCTCAAATAGGAGTGAAATTCCTACTCATTCTGTAATGTATTTTAGCAACAAATAAACAAGGATAATTTTTACAGGTATATAATCACTTAATAACAGAATAATACAGGAAAAAAGAGATGCAGTACAATCCCTATTCTTCAATCATTCATGAGATTTTGCTTTAAGTCAAGGAGATAAATTTTGCCCATTTGAAAAAGAACTTTCCAGCCTAATTAGATTTCTTAATCTTCTCACAATCAATCTAAATCCATGGACTGTTTACTCCTGCATGAAACAAAATGCTCATTTTTTATCTTTTTTTTTATCCTCACTCCTGAGAAAAAAAAAAAGATCAGAATCAGGACAAAAACATCACCAAAAAATCCAAGTAATTCCAAGGAGCTGGAATTAATAAAGTCTATTTCCCTACAGATTTGCATTGTTGTGTCTAAGAAGGTAAGAAGGTGCAAGCTCTGACTGAAGCTTTCCCCAAAGTTGTCAACTTTCGAGGGACAGCAAATTCAGGCATAAGTTGAGGTCTTTCTTTAGTGGAGGCCTTCATAGCATCACTCTCCAATCCACAGATATTTATCTTTACAAAGCATGTAAGAATTTAGTTATCTGAGAGATGTTCACCTCTGTCAAAAGTGGATCATGTTTGCAAAGAGTTCAACAATGTTTCAGTGAAACATCAGGCGAGGTAATGCTAAGAATGATCAGTAGTTTCTCTTAAACAGTGATCTATTCAGAAGCAATAGTATATGCATATAGTAATTAAAAAATCAACTATTATGTATTTGTGTATTTAGGCTTTTTGCATGTTTTGTATAAACTTGGACTAGTACATTTTGAACTCTTCAGTTAAATGTATAAACCTTTCTTAGTCACAAACAGTCCCCTTAGAAACATGTTTATGAAACAAACCAATTGTCTTTAAAGGGACTCTTGCAACTCTTTCTAATCCCTCCTTAAGTCTAGCTTCTGAGTAGAGCTTTTTGACTAGTAAACAAATATTGAGTGACTACACTACTGTGTCAAGTGTAGAAAATTGATATCTTCTAAAAAAATTGAAGATTTTCTGATTACCTCATTCCCATGCATTGAAATTGCATTTGCTGCTCAAAATACATAGAGGAATTTTTTGAGGGCCATGATACTTCCATTCTAATACCAAGAGCATGCTGAATTACACACATGATGCTTATATTCTGAGACACAGAATTATGAGATCATGATCACTCCCCTCAATCACTGCATTTTTCACAGCCTTTTGTACCATTCCTAAGAAAACATACTGCAGACTGTATGATTCTAGATATGATTACAAGATTGAAATGATAAAAAAAAAAAAGTAGCAAGGAATAACCATGATGTTTATCTCTTAAAAAGGAAAGTAGTAACATGGAGTTTCTATGTCAATACCAAATTGGACACAAACAAAAAATAAAAGCAACAGCTTCAACAATGGGAGCTATTTAAACTTAAATTACAAAATTCTGAGAAATACAGATGAGGTAAAGGAACACATTTTCATCTAAAATTTAAGTTTTTTAATGAAAAATAAGCATTAAAAATCATATTATTCTGATTATTATTGTAAGCCTTGTTATTTTGTACTTTTTTATTTTCTACAGTGGTTTTCACTGCAGCATTTGGTGTAAAGCTGTATTTTGTTTGCCTTCCTAATCATGAATATTACATGGATTGTGCTCAGTCTTAGAACATGAGCCTTTCTATATGTGTAGATTTCTTGCTAACGTGCTATGGAATTCAAAACCTATGGGACTTTGGGACTTTAATTTCAGCCTATGGCAATGAAGATGCAGCTGTTCATTTATAAGCAATCATCACAACTACAGAAGTTATAGGATTAATTTTGAAAAGCCACTTTCCTGAACTTTTAAAATGATTAAATTATAACAGAATCAGGGGTAATTTTTATTAGAAATATTTTTACTCATTAACTTTCTTCTAAGTTTAAAATCAAACCAAACCAATTTTTCATAGCATTCCACCTGAGCTTGCACCAGGTTAGCATTGCAGATTAGGTATCAGTATTTGATAATTATTATTACATTTGCTCCTCACATACTTAATTAGAATATATCATCAACCATGACCCAGTCAAGAGTCTTTTGAGGTTGGCATTATAAATTTTACTCTACACTGGCTCAGGTGCAACTCAACACTGCAAGCATAATTTATTTAAATGAAACTACTTCTATCAGTTAATCAAACCAGAAGTATAAAGTAGTGTTTCTTACTGGTATTATAGAAATGCCTCCCAATAAAGCTATAAACAAACAAAGCAGAAGATTTTATCAACATCTGAAATCTACAAATCTCATCTCCGTTGACATCTATGAATATCAACACATGAAATGTATTTTTTCACTGATGAGATAGCTGTGTACCTGTGCTACAAGTTATTTTTTTTAAAACACTCTATTTTGTAGCACTAAGACAGTATTCAGGGTGCAAAAGGCTGATCATGAGAGAGCCTAGAAACTCTAAAATAGTGCCAAAGCTGCATTCCTGCAGCTAGCATCCAAAGTTCTGCTGTTTTAGTTGAGACCTTAGAAACCTCGGCAAGCAAGCTCACAGGGCAGTGTTAGGATGATCAAATGATACCAATCAAAGTAGCATTTTCAGATGGATGATAAATAGAATCACATTACCATGGCTCTCTTTCTTCGTAATCAGTTTCCCTATGTGTGCAGCAGCTCTATTGTTTGCTTCCTAGTAGCTTCTTGATATTTTGTCCTGATACAGCCATACTAAAGAAAAGTTTCTTCTCCAATGGACATTAAAAAGTTATTAGCCCTTTACAAATGCTCAAAAGCTGTAAGAAAATAAACACATTTTATTTTTCAGTCCTCCTCTTTTCCCCAGTGAAAATTTTCTCTTAATTAAAAAAAATTAGTCTTGGCAGGCACTGTTTCCTAAAGCAGGGCAAGACTCCCAAAAGAATCACCCACATTTTGGGATCCTCCTTTAAAGTAGCAGCTCTAGTTTCCTTTCCCCCCAGATCTAGCCTATGACATGACTGCGGCAGCAATCCTCAAGGAACTTAAAGAGTAAGAAGTTTAAAGTTTTCCAAAGCAGACAGAAGCTCCTTTCAATTGCAGTTTCACCTTTTCCTTGCAGACACCCTGGGGATTTCCTTCAGTAGCACCAGACAGATGTAAAATGCAAATAAATGTGAAAAGGCTGTCAGGTAATCTGTTGGTTAGGAAAAATGGTATCTTAATAGTGGAATGCCTAAAATGATATGATTTGGGCTCCTGTGGAGGCCACAAGGCTCAGGTAGGTGAGAATTTTTGAAGCAGGGGATACAAGGAATTTTTAGTCTTGTTCATTTCTCATGAACCTCTCGTTTTGCTACCCTTCAGAAGCTCTCCACAGTGGCACTGAAAATCGAAGAGAAATATGACAGAAGAGCCATCTAGTTTTCTGTTGTACATTTATTTAGCATGACAAGCAATTAACAGGACAAATGCATTCTGGCTATTAGCTAAGTAAAATATAAGCAGCATAAAAGGAAATTTACAAGTATGAAGATGGTATTAGGTGCTGGATACCTCAAAGGGTTCTATTTACATCACAACCTCTAGCATACACAATTCAGAATAAAGTTAATTAAAGGTGATGTACCTCTCCAATAAAATTTTAGCAACACACAATATTTTATTCTATTCCTTGCAGACAGGTATTGCTCACATTATTAAGGACTGTTTTGTATGGCTTGCATCCAAAAGGAAATCTAAGCTTGCATTTTGCACTCCCACTTTGTTCTCTCCTGACTTAACATGTATGTAGAAGCACATGTCTATAAACCTCGAAAAAAGGCTATTTTAGTTTTATTGCAGTTAAGATGTCAAACGTCCTGCAGACCAATTTATACAAGTCAGTCTGCTCCAGAATTCTGGCACAGTGATGTAAATTTTATTTTCCCTACTGAATTGTATTTTATCATTGTCTTCTGTTAGAAATGCATTTCTTTCCAAGTTGACTTGAAATCAAATCTTCTAAAGGAAACCTCTTCAAGAAACATCTCTGATACAGTCCCTATAAGGTGGCTTTAGTGGTAGCACATAAATTACTACAAAGTTGATGCTCCCTTGGGAAATTATCAAACATCACCTAACTACTGTCAGACTGAAGGACTTGGAAAGAAATTGTAACATGCAGAAATTTAATGTGCTAGTGAAGATTAGAGGTCATTGCTCCTGAGCATGAATTTGAGTCTTGTTCAACTATCTAAATGCATGCCTGCCTACAATGCATGTCACACAAAGCTCCTAAGGAAATGTGCATCTCGGACCTCCAAAGTTATAAACAAGCAAAAAGTAATCAAAAAAGATCTTCCTCTCCTCACTGGGTCTACACATGAACATGCAAATCAAGGTTGAAAGAATCGAGATTTATCTACACATTACTCAATAATATCTTCTAAGTCAATTGCTATTCAAATGCTTATGGTATATGTTCTAAGCAATGGAATGGCTGAACAGACAAGATAAAAATAGGCAAGTCTCAGGGTATCCAGTAGGATAAACCTTCAGAATTTAAAAAGCATCACCAATGAGATCAGCTTTTCATTTGGGAAATGTATTTGTTCTGTAATCTTTTTAATACAAATGACAGACACTTTTACTATAAAATTCAACAGTATTGCAACCATATTCTGGTACAACCACAGATACTATTTGCCTAAAGACAGCAAGGATTCAGAACTAACTTTTCTGCTTACAGTATGTCTTAACAGTATGCAAGATCAACATTACAGTATCTCATCTAACAGGTCACCTGGAGGGCATGGAAAAACAGACTGAATTACACTTTTCTAATACAAAATATTCAGACAGTTTTTAGGGGTTTTTTTTTTCAGCATCAGAAAAAATCTCTGCTGTATTCTTTAGATCTTTGAGGTTTAGTAAAGCAAATGGATGTTGAAAAGAAAGTGGGGTAATCAAAAATAAAAAGGATGAATGTAAACCTTTCCTTTGTCCACAGGGAAGATATTTTTGTATAAATATGTATAGATACATACATACCTCTCAAAGTATTTCATAAGTAAAAAAAAATTAGCTGCTGTCTAAAAATCATTAAATCTTTATATGAATGGCCAAATAAGGAAAAAAAAATGTACAGAGATCTTGAAGAAAACTCAAACAAGAAAACATTCACTAATGTTAATATCTTAAGTCTTTGTATCAACCATCAGCCATTTTTGCAACTACCTCTATAAAGCTCCACTGTCACTGTCTGACTAAGAAGTATTTGGCATAACAACAAAATGGCAAATATAGCAGCAAAACAGCCCAGTAACAGCCACTGCTCCTTTACCCTGTCTAAAATAAATAATTGGATAGGACTTGACTATTCAGAAGTACACTAACAAGTATAGTTTACATGCATATATTTTGAACACGTATAAAGAAGAGGCAATATCACATCCTCACTGGCAACAAATCACCTTCATTTGCAAGGATGTGAATTTGAGACACATAGCTCCCCAGTGGGTCAAATTTCAAATGGAAGTAAATCAGTTTTGTAATTATTAATATAATAGACAAGAGCTAGGGTGGTGAGCCATCAATTCTAATTAAAGGCTGCAATTAAAGGATACTTCAATCATCTCTGTGAAAGTATACTCTATTGATTGTTACATTAATTATTAAAATCATATTAAAATAAAATTCAGATTTTGTTATCTGCCAGCTCCTTCAAAATAATATTCTGAGTCTTATAATCTAAACCTAGTCATAAGTGGGACTAAAATTTATTTTTCTGTAAAGAATCGTGTGAGACATTCTCTCGGGTACTCAAGTAGTGCAGTACTCAATTCTTAAGAAAGATACACAAGAATTTTCCTTTCTACCACAGTCTATGTTACCATTAACTACCCATGGCAGTCCTTTACTACTTGCTTTTCCTCCAGCAGGATTTATCAGAATGCCATGTATTATGTACTCCCAATTATACACACATATCAGACAATTCTGATCTGGGTATTTTAAGAACTTTTGACACAGACAAAACCCAGACCTGGCTGCAAAAGTAATAGGGAGAAAAGTTAAAATACAATTCATAATTTTTCATCTCAAATTGAAATAAAGGCAAATGGAAAGCAGAGATCATAGTTAAATGACAGCCCATGAGTTCCTTCACTGAGCTATGTTTTATGCTTCTGTGAAGAAAAAGAACATAGAGAAGATAGTGGCTGAAAAGATAATGAAGTCTGCCACAAGTTAGAGCCAATCTCAGTTAAGAAAAACATAGAAAAGGTTGAAGCAAATATCCTGCCAGACAAAAGAAGCAGAGCTATGGGTGTGGCAAGTAAGAATTGTGAAAAACTGCTTCCCAACTTAGTCCTTGCATAAACAGAGCTTTTTAGCCTGGGATGATAAAATCACAAAAAGCTGCTGCTTTCTAAAGTACAGCTGTTAATCAGTATTATTACATGCAGTTTGTTAATATCTGCAGTAAGCTGATGTAATGACAAGAAAGTTAGATTATATACAGTTGAAACCCTCATGAATTCAATTGCACAAGTGCAGTACCTAGTGTCAACAGGTACTTTGTTACCTTATTAAAACAACCTGTCAAATATTATTTAAATGCAGTTTGAAACTAAAAGGTTACCAAATGTTTTCAAAGACCACAGCCCCCTGACTTTGAGAGAAGTGAGATACAATTGCTAAGACTATCACCCTAACAAACTTGATTTTTGTAAAAACCTCCTCCAAATAGTCAAATTCCACAGCTGATTTTAAGCTGGTAATTGTACCATCAGGCAGCCAGGCTACAGAAATCTATGACAATAAATCTATGGATTTATGACTGCTACCCACCGCTACTTACTGCTCTGCAACTATGGGCTGTAATCAGGAGAAAAATAATTTAAAAAAACACATGAAGGGAGAAAAGGAAGGAAAAGAAAGGAAAATTGTTAGTTAAAAAAAAGGTACCTTATTCCATTAATCCAATGCCCACGCTAACAGAAATTAAAGAAAACCAACCCCTAGTAGCCAAAAATGCCAGTTGCTTCTTCAAAAATAAAAATCAAACCTCACAAAATAAAGTAAGGCTTTAATTAAAGAATCTAAATATCTATCAATTAATTAAAACTTGCTTGTCTTAATTGTTCTCCATCAACCAAATGCAAGGAGTGGTGGAGAGAAAATTAGCTGTACTGATTTATGTTTTCAGACAAAACTTTTTACAATACATATCAATAGCATTGTTCCAGATCATTCATCCTCTGAAATACCTATTTAGAAAATCTAGGCAATAGTTAACAACAATTACTCTTCTCTGCAATCAATATTTTTTTTAATTATCAGAAAGTTATCAGTGCTTATTAAATACCACTAAAAAATAAGAAAATAAAAGCGTAATAGTAAATATATTAAAGACAACCACAATAATATATTAAACTTTTTTTACAAGCACAAAAGTGTTATTATCAAGTACCTATTGACTTCCTTGCCAGTGTGAGAAAACTGTTTATGCATTTATATAAAAACAGTAAGTTAAAAAAAAAATCTTTAAAATAATTACCCAGGGAAAAAGAGAGTGCATAACAACAAAGCAACAACTACTATCAATTTATGTAACATAACTATTCAGCTCCTCCAAGTGCCTCACACTCTAGGGACAGGATTTTAAGACCAGTTACATTTGTACAGCAACTGATGCGTTCAGTTTTCCTCACAACAGTGATTAAAATGGCTCAGAGAAAGAGTTATCATGCTGAATGTAGTTAATCATAAAGGATTAGGCAAGGGTTTATAAAATTCTGGCTTTTTCTATTAGATGAAATTACTTAAAAAAATTAAAACTATACAATCTGATTCCACCAGTTGACAGTCCTCAATTTTCACTGACTTTGACATGAGATATAGGCATCCACGTGAAACCCAAGATTTATAATTTAATACACCAGGAACAAAAACCTGTCTTCCCTAGTCTTAATGTAAATTGTAATACTTATGTCTTTTTTTTTTCAAAACTATTTCTAAAGCTGTTTCTACAGTAACAGTCATTTTCAAAGAGACACACGATTACATTTTTGTTTGTTTGGTACATTACAAGCAGAACAGGTGTAATTACTAAAACCAACAGTAATGATTCTTAGCATATTTCTTTTTCTTTTTGTCTTTGAAATACTGTATAGTTTATGTTAAGAAATACAGTAAATATTTGAGTACAATTCTTACCAGAATGCACTTAAAAATCTAAGCAGAATTGCTTTGTGACAATTCTTTTTAAAAGCATTCGTTTTTGGTAAGTGTCTTTTCAGAAGGGTACTTGCCAGAAATATACAAACTATTACTCTTTTCAAAGCCCTCTTACTCTGATCCAATACTATTCATTTTATTTATATTGTGCTTATTGTTCTCAGCCATGATATACAGTGTCTGTCAATATTATATTACAGCTGACTAGTTTGTCAGTTTATTTGCAATACCAATTCCTAGTACTTCATCTATCTTAACTTCTATGTACTGTTTTCTCCTAACACACACCAGCTTTTCAAGATGAAAACACCAAAATCACCTTACTGAAATAATTAAGATTAGAAATACATTTTTGAATGAGGATTTCACTAGGTTGCTATAATAGCAAATGAACACCGTAAAGTTAGAAAGAATTACATTTCAAAATAAAATAAAACCAGATCTTATACACCATCATAAACCAGTATTTTTTTGTCCTGAGTAGAAACAATAGCTTAGCTCTTGGCAAAGAGGCAGTTAGCTGTAGATCGTTACACTATGAATGCGGAAATCTGTATTTACTACTTAAAAGTAGTGCAGTGAATGAAAACCGAAACTGAGGAGACCTTTACATTTTACAGATTACAGGAAATAATCAGACAGTTGGTGAGTTTATAAATTATAAAATGCAAAAATCCAGTAATTCTTTGTGTAGGTTCAGACATTGAAGGTCCTGACAGATACGGGGAAGGAGACTAAAATCAGACAAACAGCTAAATCAGTTATTACCCCAGTCGCACACAACCCCCTTCTCACAGATGCTGCTGCCCCTGAAACAGTTGCATCTGATCAGATTAGAACTGAACTCCTGAACCTTCAGTTTTCAGCCTTACATATCAGGATAAACCACAATTGGAACTGGTTTCCCTTAACATGCTGGGTTGAAACCTGTGGTAGTTCGGGAGCTGATTTGTGAGTGAATCACATGCACTTGTCTTGAGAACAGAAAAATCCATCACCAGGGCTGTAGACAGTAACAGCACCAGCTGTCTGGTTTTTAACCCCTGGCCACATGTCTGTCAGAGAATTAATGTGAGAGAAACATTATAAATGCACAGAGTAACCACTAGAAAAATAAGAATTACCATAGCGGTTAAAATTAGTAGTCTACCAAATCTGGTACCCTGTTCCCAAAGGAGGTTACTGTCAAACATTTAAAAGGAAAGTATAAAGAAACCCTGTGTTAGATATATATGAATTCTGATCAATTTTAATTTCACAATCTTTTACTATTGTTTATTTAGTCAAGGTAGCTCAGTCAGATCCTTCTCTATACACTTTTAAACATTCATCAGCTCACCAACAAAACATGAGCATTGACTCTGGCGCATTTCTATACAATAACTAAGGCTCTGGAGCTTTCTGGAAAAGAATATAAAATCCAAATCACTGTCTTCCCGACACACACTAAGTCTCAAAAAAACTTGAGCTAATTACAACCTTGGAGACATTCAGAATTAGATAAAACTTGGTTGAGAAAGTAGGGAGTAAAAACTGTCACACAAACACTCTGTATGTAAGCAGAACCAAAAACTAACTTACAGAAGCACTACTGCACAACACCATTCGCATTTGGGTTTTTTAATTATTTTCTACTCTTTTAGTTTTGTTACATTAGATAAAATGCAAGCTATTATTAAAATCCCTTTAATTTATGAAAGATTATTTAGAGTTTGCTACTGTGTACTTCATTATCTCTTTTATCCAAGTACCTCTGCTTTTTTATTTATTTTATTCTTACTTTAGTTTAGGAAAGCATTAACCCCAGTTTATTTATTCAGCTAACACTAAGAAATATATCTGAATCTGGAATTTTGTTAGGGTGAGAAATGTCTTTAAATCTTTAAACCTCAAAAGTGTTCTTTGAAATGAACATCAGGACCAGTGAATATAGATTATGCTTACACTCCTACACTGAATAACAATATACCCATAGCAAGTCATTTTTCAAAGCAAGATGAATTTAATTAGTGCCCTGACAAAGAAAGGACTGTAAAGGGTCCAACTTTGTAGAACGATTTTCAATGGCCTAAACAATGAACTCATGCCCTGTCTGATATTATCTCCAAGCCTATTCAAAGCAGTTAGCAGGTGTGAACTAACTACTACACCATATGTTTCCTGTTGTGCTGTCTTTTGTTCATGTCTTATCCATAACCTTATCTATAGCATATAAACAATAAGTGACTCTTACAACCATTCATTTAAAAAAAAAAAAAACAAAACTTTACATAATTGCATTTAGTTTTAAAATAATAGATAAATGCCTATATTTAATAACAACATATTTGTCCCAATTTTTGGTAATGGCTATTCTTGATCTCTCAGAAACATCTCTGAGCAGCCCTGCTCTGAAAGAAAACACAGTATCTAAAACCACCTAAAAATAGCTTCATTTTCACAGAAGTATGATTCTACAGTTCTGCATCTATTGGCATTCAACCAATCAGGTAGTTTTAAATCACATCAGTAAATTAAAGAAATGCAATCTGATTAGTGCAATATGCTCAAGTGATTCACAATGCACACAGACCTCATATATGCCCTAGTTTCCTTGAATGGACCAAGGTATTATTTTCAAAAGAATTGTGATTTATTTTTTTCCTTCCAGAAAAGAAAAAAACAGTAAAAAGTGGTAACAACCAGCAAATTGTATTTTCTCATTGGTCTCTTAGAGAGGTGAGGTTGTGGACTTTGTTTTGTTTTGAACAGAATGGCTCTACTTGAATCAGTATTATTTTCAGATGTCCCAGTGGAGCTGAGCTGATGACCTTTATATTGTTTTTGAAAACAGAGCACACTCATGATAATTTTGGATTAATAAGACTTAGGTTTTAAACTGTGGGCTTCTGAATTGTTTCTAACCTTTAAGCTTCAGCATCAGAGTACACTGTAGAGTGAGTCATACCAGTATTCTAAAAATATATATTGAAGTCATACTGAATTTTTGCCAATAATACATTATTCACATATGTTGAAACTTATTTACTTCCTAGATAAACTAGAGCTCTTTTCCACATCAACATAGGATTAATTATCAATCACTGCGCTGATTCAATGTCTGTTAAAATTCTAGAGTTTTAGGAAGTTCTGTTCTGCACTGTTTTTATTATTTAAGTGTAGTTATTCCCAATTTCTCCAGGGGATGTGAGAATCAGGTTCTATTTAGCAGTATGGCCAAGAGCCTTTTTTTAACTTGTTCAAAAAGGATGTCCCACTGAACACATAAGAACTGCTCAAAATCACAAAAATGGTATCATTTAGATCTACAGTTCCTTAAGTGCAATGGGAGACAAATATACATGATCCACATGAACACTTTGTGAGTGAGAGGAATCCAGTTGTACTAAATTTAATGTACTTAGTATTACTTAGGGCAGAGAATAGGAGCAGTAACACTATTATCTAAATACCTCATTTGCATGCCACTGTCACTGCATGATGAAGAATAATGCATGGGAGATATTCTAATTACAATGGCAATGAATAAAGTGAAAAATTAAGGGAATATTATATAGGAAAACTTTAACCTTCTCAAACTCTTATTGGGTACAGTCCATAGTATCAACAATATAGGTTTCTAAAATATTAGACCATTGTTTAAGATAAAAAGTACTTTAAAAAAATAATTTAAAATCTGAAATTTAGTATTTAAATTCAAAAATTTAATTCAGTTTAAAGCTCCACTTTATATAAATGTAGACATATCTGGGTTTTAAAATTAAACTGAGATAATTTAATTGGGCTACACTGAAAATATCCCCCTGCATACCAAGTAGCTATTTGTAAGTTTTACAGCCTTCAAAACAGACATCTGGAAAAACAAAGGAGTAAAATTCTGCACAACAATTCAAAAGGTACTGCAGATGAACAAAACGTGAAATATATCAAGGAAAAAAAGCTGCTTTACTTTGGTTGCTGAGGAGCATGTGAAAAAGCTATGTCAGGAGGATGACTTCTCTGATAGCTCCAACCAGCAACCAAAAAGTCAGTCATAAAACACCGAGTAGCAAAATCATGTTGCCCCAACAGACGAGTACTTCACTTATTCTATTTCACTTTCTCCACTTTATCAGCCATTTTTCAACATAGTGAGGGATCATACCCGTGAGATGTCATGATGCAGAATGGCATGATGAAACTAAAAATGTTGTTTTTAATTTCAACTTTAATATTGCAAAAGGAGCCTCAACCTTCCCGCCTGCAACCAACCAATTAGTTTTCAAATATTTAGCAGTTTTGCTCATTAGTCACACATATTCAAATATAGATTAAAAGAAAACTCATGTAATCAGCTATGCTAAGCATTTTAACTGTATGCAACATGTGACTTTGTCTCACCTGTATAAAATTCTAGGTGGAATCCCCAGCTTTTTTTTTGTTTCATTTCTGCAACTGGTAAGTATAGGATAGGATTGTCACATTTGGCTTCCTCTTTTTTTTTTCCCACGTTTTTATGCTTTATTAGATGAGTCAAGTGCCTGCCTTAGTTTTTAAGCTTATTCAAGTGTGCAACCACCTTTGCAAAAACCACTATATTCATGTTATTTTTATATAATTGTTATGTTTTGAATTATTTTTAGGACACAATGAAACAATTTCAAAATTAGTATATTAACAATAGCATTTTCAAGTGTCATGAAAAATAAATAGGCTGAAACCATATTAATATAATACGTGAAAACTAGTTCTCTAATATTTTGGTGTCTTTATTCAATAAACAGATCACCACAAAAGTAAGAAGGATTTGCTGGATAATTAAGCACATAACTATATAAAATACATTCTTTAAGGAGAGATAAGAAAGCTCACTCTTGCTGTTAAATGATTATTAATTGTTCACTGAGGACAAGAAGTTAAATACTTTCTTTTTTTAATGTTAGTACATACACAACTTTTAATGAGATATAGCAGCTTTTGTTGGTCTTGTCCATTTTTCTGAGAAAATTCAAATTATTTACTGAACTTTCAATACATCTATTATTAAGAGGATGTAAAACTTTTATTAACAAAGTAACTTATTCCTTTAGAATGGTAAGGCAAACACAGTTAATGATATTTTAATGAAAAGATTTTGGTTTTGCAAACATGAGAGTATTAAATCCTAGTTGAAAATGTAAACCTCTTAAGTTTCCGTAATTGTATTTCTTATCAAAATCCTGTTCTAGTTCGGTCTTTTCACATCACCTTGTCTCAAACCAGGTTATTATAAAGATAATTATTCTGTGAACCTTAAAAAGTTAAACTATCTACTGTTTGAGGTTCAATAGCTGCTACTAGTGATAGTAGACCATTATCCATTCATATCTACGGGTATCTGAGAAACATAAATTTTGTCCATGGACTTGACAGACCTCTGCTGCCACTGTAGCAACTTAGTATTTCAGCACTGGAATTTGGGAAGTGCACAGAGTACTTTCACACTGTCGTCTCCTCATGTCCTGAGCACTTTCTCTGCTCCTCCCACATAACAGAATTCTTTCCATCCCTTGCAATCCTGCATCCCTCACGGCACTGACCCAGGCTCCCCAACTCACTCTGAACATCATCTTCCCCAGATAAACCTTATTCTGCATACAGTCTCTTCCTTCCTCATATTGCTTTGATCTAACAGTGAGGATCTAAGGTCAGAAGAGGGAAAATTAATTTCCCCAGTCCTTACTTCTGTGGCCAAACCGATAGACTCCTGGTAGCCATGAACAGACTGCAGGGGAAACCATATTTTGCTGTAGCTATAATGGTCTAAGGACAGACGTAGGACAAAGGTAGGGGATTTTTTTTTTTTTTTGGCCATTGGATCAGCTGGTATAGCTGGGGGGAAAAAAAAAAAAAAAGAGAAAAGTTGTCTAAAATAAAGTTCGTCTTGCTGCTTCTAGAGAACAGTCTTTGCAGTTCAGGTCGTGTTAGAACTGAACATCTCAACTGCAAAAAAACTAGCTGAACTGCTAAGTTCAACTCCAGCTGGAGCACAGTAACTCACTTCATTATCTTCATTAACAGAGAAATGAGGAAACAGAAATTTCACTAAGTTCAACAAAATGCAGTGTGCCCCTGCACCTGAGGAGAAACAATCTCATGCACTGGTACAGGTTGGGAGTCGACAAGCTGGAAAGCAACTTTTCAGGACAGGCCTTGGCAGGTCTAGTGGACACCAAAGGGATCCTGTGCCAGCAATATATCCTTACAGGAAAGAAATCCAATGGCATCCTAAGCCATCCTACTGCATTAGGAAGAACATCACCAGCAACTTGTCAATGTGTATAAATACATAGTGGGAGGAAATAAAGAAGATGAACCCAGACTTTTATTTGTTTCCACTGAAAGGAGTAGAAGCAATGGAACTTCTATTTAAACATCATAAAAAGCTTTTCCATTGTACAGGTGACAGAACACAGGAACTGGCTGCTCAGAGAGGTTCTGCAGTTTTAATGAGTGGATACACTCAAAACCTGACATAATGCTGTTCTAGCTCATCCTGTTTTGAGTAGCAGCCTTAGACTAAATAATCTCTAGACGTCCTTTCCAACCTTGCCTATTCTGTGTTTCTGTGTTATCACAGAAAGGTCCACTAATTTTGTAGCCAGAGTAACATGTATCTAATAACCATATATTAGGGGTTTTTTATAAGATTTATAATGGACAAATTTTAACAAGAAAAACAAAAGCACATCTTCTACATGTACGTATCTGCCAAATTTCAAGCTCTTGCTCCCAAAAATGTAATTGAAATAGAAATGTGTCTTACACAACAGCTATATTTTTTTTCCTCTCTATAAAATGGCTGTAACAAAGGAATTTTTCAAAATATACACTATATCCTGTATGTACGTAAAAGAAAATTTCAATCTAAGGCTCTAATTGAGGTGCTGATAATATAATCTTGTGAGGATAATTGAGAAGTATTTCTGATGGTGACTATTTTTAAGATACAGTAACAAACCATATAGCTCGATCGTTTGCACGAAGAACAGCTAAACTTCAAGATTGCCAAGTACCTAAAGCAAAGCTTTAACTACATAAAAATAGTAGTTAAGAGCTTAAAGAAAATCACATTCTTAACCACTGCAGCTATGCACAGTCTTAATGATACGCATTACATAATTTGGGAAGATGATTTAACTATAATAGCATTCTTTTCTCAGTAAACCCTCCATATGCTGGAACTTTGTATATTGGCATGCATTTGAATTTGGTCATTTAGAGCTAACTCAAGTAGCAATGTGCTTGCATTAATATATCAGCTGAGGAAGGCTCATTAGCCCTGTTACACACACTAAGTAGTAAGACTTTTTAATCAACACCAATAGTCATTCTTAAAAGGAAATACAGGTGCCAATAATTCAATTAGGTTTGTTCACATTAGACATTAAGAAGGAAGCTTGCATAAGTGTTTATTAGACTTTTCCCATTTTCTAATCAGAGCTGATAAATATAAGACCAAACATTACTAGGCTGTAGCTGTCTAAAGTAAAACTGAATGCTTACCATTATCACAACAAGCACAATTCCCTGAAATTGCATTAAAAATACTCTTTTGCTTAGGAGTAAGAGCTGCATACCAAGTCCCTCCTATCCTAACCAAATCCACTTGTACTGAAGTGCAGACCTGAGCTCTCAAGTAAGTACTCAAGATCTGAAAATGCCATGTTCATTATTTAAGAGGCCTAACAATCCTCACGTTACACCTCTCTCTTCAGAGATTAAAGCTTAATTTAGGGATTTATGTAGTAACTTAAAACATTTAAAGATTCTATGAGTGAATTAATATTTTTCAAACAATACATATAACTTTAGAACTTCATTGATGTTGAATTTTCACATAAAACTTAAGGAAAAGTTTCTTGAGAGTATAAAAATAATGAATGTTTAAATCTGTTGTTTAAGATTCCAACATTCAAGTTTTACTGCTATTCGTACTTTTCTCTGCAACTTCATAAAATGTGAAAAATGTCCTCGATTAATGAACTTTCCATGTATTTCCTCAAATGTATCAAGTATCTACTAATTGAGGACTGAGTCCCAGGAGTATAATTATCAAACTGGACGCGAAATCAAGACACCACAAATACGTAGCCACATCTGCATTGGCAGATGTGTTAATATTTTTCTTATCAAAAAAAGCAAAATATGCAACCAATATGTTAAGAGCTCCCAAATAATGTTTCAACAGGTTAGTGAGCAACTCCAGAACTCAATTTCTAATAGCCTGTTTGTCACAATTCACAGCTAGCTGCTCTCTTAACATTTATTTTGATTTTACAGAAAAGGAAATTAATGAATCAGTTACCTTCCCCCAGAAAGACCTGGCTTCTACTCACAGCTATATCCCCTTGTATTGGCCAACAGCCCTTCCCATTCCAGTTCTGCATTAATTTTCTTTTAAAAGAAGTAGGTGTTAGTTAAACTTATCTTAGACTGAGGCCCATAAAGAAATAGAGTAATGGATTATGGCAATTATCTTGTGATGTGGAACAGAACTGAAATTTCAGATTGCTAGATTTTTACACTGAAAAAATAGGAAAATATTTAAATATAGAAACATTTTTCATTCAAAAGCACAACGTACAATTTCTTCAACTATAAAGACACATAGCAACTTCAGACCCACAACAGGATAGGATTTTTTGTGTGACCTGTTCCAATCCACCTCCCAGTAAAACAACATCAAAGTCCCTGCGTACCCAGTACTTTCAATATACTTCCATTATTTTCTTCTATATTACAAAAATACATATACAATATTTCAAGAATGAACTGTCTAATCTTTCATGTGTCAAGAAACTGTACAGCCACGTTCATGCACGCAGCTGTTCTGTCACATTTTCTTTCAGCCCACAGACTTTTGACGTCATCCTAACAGTAACCAGTGTAAGTGGGAGTTGAGCAGCTCTAGGAGAAGCAGCAATTATGTTTATCACGGCTCAGGACTCGCTTCCCGCTTTTGAAACTCTGCTTCCTGTTTGTGCACACGAAGCACTAATCTTTTCCCACCACCTGCATGGCAGTTCTGCTGCTCCTCAACAGGATTCCCACAGCATGCAAGTGCCATATCAACCGTGCCGACAACGATCATGCAGCAGCTTTAACCAGATTCAACTTCTGACATAGCTTCCTTTTGGAAATTTTTACAAATGGTGAGTATGGTAGCCTACATAAGCATATTTTTAAAAAAGAAAGGGCTGATTAATCCAAATGGCAAGGACACAATATGACAGATGAAAAAAAAAAAATCTCAGCACAAAGTCTGTGCAGCCTAACTCAAAAGTCAGACAGCCTAATTTATCGAAAACACCTATAACTGCAAAAAACCACACAGCGAACTACTCCCTCCTCCAACATGTATGCAGATGGAATTTTATTTTTGGTCACTCTAAGGTTCTTTGTTCCAGTTTCCTGCCTAGATTTCCCCTTTTCCTGTGCCAAGGCAAGCAGTTAAAGTCAGGATGATCAGAAATAAACTTTAGAGGCAAATGTTACCACACGGTTTGTTACATACTGTCAAACAGGGTGACTGTGTATTCCTGACTACATGCAGTTAAGTCCTTCTGGAATTAATCGTAGGTAATCATAAAGCAAAACATAAAAACTAAAGAAAAAAATCAGAAATATTGCCATTAAATCTCACATCTATGGATTTACTCCATAATCTCTGACCATTTTCCTTTAATCATTAGTTGTTGCAAAAAAAAACAAAAAAAAAACCAAACCAAAACAAAACATTAATGTTGTCCAATTAAAAGACAAGATAAATTAAAATTTCTTACAACAGTTCTTATATGCTCATGTAGCAGGCTATTTTAATAATTGGTTGCAATAGCAAATATTTGTTACATTCACAAAACAATCAAATTTGATAACAGAAAAGTTGACCCATGTTACTAAAAAGCTGCGCTTTTCAGATTTTCTGGAATAATATGGACTAAATTTTAAGTATGACTCCCATTAACAAATGCACAATTTCCCTGTCTCTAGCCTCACTCCCTCTTACCTCTTAACATCAACCAAAAGAAACTAAAATACAGTTCACTGCACTACCCATGCGCAGCTGCAAATTGTGTAAATACAGGCTTCCAATTACAAATTTTGTTCACTAGGGGCTTAATTGTTCTGCTGCATCTGTAAAATTTTAAAATATTTCAACTTTCACGCTGCCCACTTGATTTCAAAAATACCCTCTGATGGGTATTGCTCCTGTTTCTGCTGTTACGACATGTTTGTGCAATTCTTTTCCAATGGCACATGGTAGAAATTTTCAGTTTAACACATGTTTGGCATATGACATTTTCCTGACAGTTATGGCTGGAATAGGACAGTTGCCTGCCTGCTATATACACTGTTTCAGAAGGAACCTTCTGGTGGGGGAGAACAATTGTGCCTTTTCAGACCCAGAACGATCTGCACTTGAAATGATTGGACTGGAAAAGTAAAACAAGCAGAAAAAAATCCACCCTATAATCTCACAGTGAATAAGGAGGTAAGTTCATTTTCTGTTTTGTTTTGTTTTGTTTTTTCCTAAAATATTTCTGTTTTCAGGTCTGTTACCTCTATTTAAACTAATAACTATGTAAATTTATTATTTTCTGTTCCTAATGAATAAATAATTTAAGACTAGAACCCCAGAGTGTATCTTCTAGTGCACGCAATTACAGGAGGGGAGACTATATAGCGTTATATAGTTCTGAGAATAAAGTATTTCCTAGCAGACAAATAGCGAGGAATAGCTAGGGATGGACTGGGTCCATCACCTGTTCAGCTCTGTTGGGAACACACCTCCAGTCTCCTCCCCATAACAGGTGTTTTTCATACCACTTTTACACCAGCACAAGTATTTCTGTGGCTGCAAAATGAATTAGATAAGCTCAGTGATCAGCTTGCAAATTAATCCTCCTAACTCCCTTAAAAAAAAAAAAAATCATTTTCAAATGGATGAGTGAGCTGATGAGACCTACTGCAAAGCTGGACAGATGCTATTGCTGATGCAAAGAAAGAACTAAAATGCATGGCTCTGGGCAAGACTACCTTTTTTGGCAGTAACATTTAAATTAATGTCAGAGGACCATGAAACCACACGACAGCCTCTGGGGACAAAAACCTCAGTTTCAGTTCTTTAATTTAGGTGTTCTTTATGTTTCTCTCTACAGAAGGATGAAGTGTTAATTACTAATCTAACCAGCCCCACCTGAACTCACTCAATGTCTCACCTACCCCAAAGAAGAAAGCAATAAAGATTATTCATTATTCTATTTATTCTTGGAGTGTAGTGAATCTCATCCATATCTCATCATTAAAAATCTTACTTGAAAATATAAAATGTAACTAACTTTTCAAGAAAGCTCTTGCAATAGCATAGAAGGAGAACTCTGGTTTGTGGGCATATTCCATATGTCATTTCAACAGCATATGCTTGAGTCTGATTCTTAACGGCAGGTGAAATAGCCTTTTGGAACTGTAGAAAAAAGTAATAAATTCTAAGTTATTGTGCATGCTCAATACTGCACTTAACCTGATTTATAGGGAAATCAGATTATTAGAGATGACTGCAAGCATTTGCAGATTGTCTTCAACAGATTTAAATTATTCTGATACCATAAAATACAATTTAAGAATATTGCAGAATAAATAGATAAAGACTATTTTTGTAAAATATGTTGAATATGAAATAAGTATTAAAACTGGACCATTGCTAAAGAAAGTAGAAAGATAAAATTATAACGGCTTAAAAACTAAAAGCTACACTTGGTCTTACACTTCAGAGAATTATTTGAGAATTTTTACAGAAAAGTATATTTGGTTAGGTTTTCACACAATTAATAAATAATAACATAAAACCTCACAGAAACCTCTGGTTCCTTTGAAGCACAGTGCAAGAAAAGAATTACCATGGAAACAACAATTACAATACTGTGATAAAACCTAGGAAAAATGCCACTGCTTCTCAGCAATAAAGGAAAAATACTGTCAAATAGCTACGGTAACTAATTAACATCCTCAGTCTCTCAAATGTTTACTCACATGAGTACACGTTATTCCAATTAGTCTTCCCACTAAACTCATTGTGACTCAATTTGAAAAAGATTTAAAAATGGTGTGTGAGCTTCATCTCCAAGCCGGAAAAAATATCAAAAAACATTCAGAATACAGGACTTAGTAATTACTATATAACTGCCAAACACTGTGCTAGAATCAGATGTTCATCATGCATCTGTTTCCATTTATAGCATTTTGTTTTTCACAACAGGTATATATTACACGGAATCACAGAACGGCTGAGGTTGGAAGGGACCTCCGGAGATCACCCAGTCCAACCGCTCTGCTCAAGCAGGCTGCCCATTTCAGTGCTGTCTTTTTTAGAAAAATAGACCTTGTTAGTTTCAGTATAAGCTTTGTTAATTATTTTAAAGGTGAAGTCTTAAAAAGAAAAAAAGCCTATCACTTGTACAACAAAAGAATTAATCTTAAATTGCAATTTCCATTTACATAATAACCCTGAGGAAAAAAACAAAACAAAACAAAACAAACGCAAACACTGGGGGGTGGGGAAAAGCCAAAAGTTTAATTTGAGGAAAATACTTTACATTTTTAGCAAGTCATGTCTGACTCCTGTATTTTCACCTTCATGGAATTATTTTTCCTGTAACATAAAAATGCACCTGTTACTTTTAAAATGAACTTGCTACAAACTGAAGAACTGTACCCTAGTACTTTATTAAAAATAAAATATAATTTTAACTATTTTATCTTGGTTTTTACTTTCTGTTTTCATAGGCAAGTTAATATTGTGGATACATTTTTATCTCACATATCCAGGCTGCATTTACATTTCAGTATTTTTGTGTAAAATCCGAAACCTGCAATGTTTTCTACTTAATGTACACAAAGTAATTCTGAAAGTCTGTATTCTCATGGCATAGTTCTGAATCAGCCACTTCTTCACTTTAATTCTTCTGCGGTGCTTTTCTCCCTTTTATTTATTGTACCAGATTAAATATTTTCACTGCGTAATTTGTTTCATCTTACCTGGCCTTGTACTCCCAGTCATGAAACTCACTTATTCGCTTATCCCATAAGCACCTGTGTATTCATTCCAGGTTTGCCCTTTTATGCTTTGAAAGAACTTACAGACACAAAATTAACACCTTGACATGTATTAAATATCTGCTTTACCATAATTCTTACTACCTGATAGGTCCTTTTGTGACATCGCCACAGCTAAGTTATGCATAAACATCAGTCTACAAGAATCTTCTAACATCTTACTGTCTTCTCTTCCCACCTACTCCATGATCACTCACTTGTATTTTGTTTACAATTGAAATTGATAATTCCATAGCTCTGATTTTGTCACAACTGTCTTTAGAATGTCCTGCTCTAGTTGGGACTTAAGGCATCATCCTAACATGAATAATCTGTAGAAGATATTTTCTTAAAACAGATCAAGAATGGTACCCTCACTTTAGAGCCTCTTGTTATTGACTTGTGTCAACAAATCCCCAAATATCAGCATTTCTCCACTTAGATTAAATCGTAAGGGATGTCTGAACGGATAAGCACTGCTAAAGGCATAATCCAAAACAGAACTCATCTAATGAGTTCAGTGGACTCTGTATTAAACAGTAGGTCTAACTACAGACTGTTAATCGCTACACTTAATAACCAAACCAGATAATAAAACCCACAACACTGTCCTAACAGATTAAATTTAAATCAAATCACTCTTAATTTATTTAGTGCTAAAATGATTTTTGTGTACTTGTGCTATACCTTCATAACATATATTCCCATTATGAAACAACTCACGTAACCCTTGCAGCATCTTTTATAAACAAATCAACAAGTAAGGTAGGATTATAGCAAATATTATTGACAAAAAAACCCCCAAAACAAAACAGCAACAAGAAAAAAAAACAGCTTGAGTACTGAGATAACCTTCCCTCTAACAGGTAAATGTACACTTTTCTCATTTTTAGTTAAAAATACATATACCTAAGATGAACATCTTGTCTTAGAGATTCAATTAAACTGTCCATTAGTAAAAAATACAAAACTGTAAAATCAGATAAGGATACTGAATGATCATACTTATTACAGATCCATTCACTTGCACAGACACATATATATGCATACATAGACATACACACACATAAATATATGTATGAAAGCTTAATCACTTTTTTCCTTTTTTCAAAGTAAAGAGCTTTTTCCTATTATGAGATCTGCTAGTTTCAGAAAAAGGAAAAATAACTTATAATCACTATTTAAATATGGTATTGATGAGATCAGATGAAAAACTGAAATTAGGTAAATGATTACACATTTTAAACCTCAGCATAAATTAAACTTCTTCATTTATGCACAGGGTCGAAATTTATATTAAAAAAAAAAAAAGTAGTGCAGTCTTCCTTTCATCCTATACTTTGTCATCAATGAAGAAAAGATTTATTTATAGGAAACTTGGGACAATGGTCTTAATTACAGATTCTTCCTGTACCGATTTGACCTGGAAAATGCCTTCACTAGAAAATAAGCTACTACAACATCTAAACTTAAATTCTACAATATAATATACAAATGCATCATTTTGCATGCACAGATAAACCTCAGTTTAATTTGAACAGAAATAATAAAAAATCCCAAAAGCCTACTACCTCTACGTTTTAATAAAGACCAACCAGAGAAAGTTTTTACTGTGCAGATAAAGAGCAGTTGCTATGCAAGGATTTGAAATCAAAACACATGAAGACTCTACTGGAAACAAGAATGGAAAACCACAACCCTCCTGATACACGGCCAAGTGAAGCAATAAATCAGACTTAGGTCAAACCACACTCTAGAGAGTTTTAATTTATACCATAAACACAAACAAAGTTTAACAGATTTTGGCTTATACCAAGTGCTTTGATCTTTCAAGAAAACTACAAACACAGATCTAAAAACATTTAATATTGTTTCATAAAATATGAAACATCATATTAAATGATTATACGTAAAAGCCACCCTAGTTTGCTTTTTATAAATTAAAATAGTATATTCTAGTTGAAGTTCTCCTAAAAGCTGTGGGCACACTGAATTTCCAACAATTAAACAATTTAAACAATTAAAGCCAATTTTAGTGGTTTTCACTACACAATTTATTTTGTTTATAAGAAAGCCTCATCATCTATTGGAAATAATAGGTTCTCACTCACAAATATTTTATTATAAACCACAGAGCAGTGTTGCCTTTCCTACAGTAAAGAAAAAAACAACCATAAATGAGCAGCACATGTTCTAGTTAAAAGGCCTGTATAAGACTTCAGTCCTTACTACAATTAAAGGTCTGTGCTTAATTTTAAGATGACATCTCAAAGTAAAATTTCTTTAAATGACAGCAGCAGCTTACCATAAATACCAGCTCTACAGCCCTACTGGGATTTTCTTCTATTAGTTGCTGACAAACAAAACACTTGAGAGCCTGGTTTCATTAAGGTTTTTCATAGAGATATTTCAGTAATAAAAAATTAAAATAGAATAGAAAAAAAAATAATCTGACTAGTAGTCGTCTTGATTTTCTTCATACTTTTCTAAATTTCCTCTCATATAACTAACCATAGGAAATTACAACCAGAAGATATTTAGGCACTTTAGTGCTTTAGTATTCTAAATAAAAATGGAGGAGATGAGTACAGGGAGTGAAGGCAATATCTCACGAGTGGCAAAATAATCAGTTGGGGAGAGCGTTAACTCGTTTAAGATTTGCCAATAATGGTAAGTTTTTGTTTGCAAAACTATTTTACAACAGGACAATGAACAGAAATTATCAATAAAGAAAATGTGAACACAGGAACTTAAGGAATTCCTTAATACTCAACTTGTGTGCACAATGGATATCAACCCTTTTTCAGTAAAAATAGTTGTTGCATGCTTAAGTTTCCTTTTGTAAAACCCAAGGATTCCTAAATGTACCATATAGACAAAGAATAAGTTATCAGCAAGTGGAAAAAATGTTTGTAAAGTTCAGACTCACATCTGCATAACTGTGTTACTAATAATGAGAATGAAACATGAATTTACAACACAAATATCCAATGCTTGTATGTCTTTTGTCCTCAAGAGTTGGTAAAGAAAATCAAAGACCTGACTTTTCTTCAGAAAGAATGGGATTACATGGAATCTGGCTAGCCAAGTATAGACCTACTTAACCTACTCAACTGGACAGAAGGAAACATTAGGACATTAGGACATGTAAACATTAGGACAAGCAGGTAGATAATGACATTTGGCACCTTTAGCTGTGAAAGTTACTGGAATAATCATTATGAAACACAGACATGCTGGTCACAACCTACTGGAAAGTAGATGAGATACTTATTCAGAACTTGGCACTACTATGTTTTAGCTGATCACATCTTTGTAGTACTGAAGTAGAAAGAGATTCTCTATTGGAAAATTTTCCTGATAAATAATATATATTAACTACATCTGGAAAACATTAACAAGCAAATATATAAATAATAGAGAAAATGAGGCAAAAGAAAACTGAGTAAAGATAAGCTTGTGGAGTTTGACCTTCTCCTGAGTTTCTTCCAGCATGATATTACACATATAAAGATCAGTAGTCTAAAAGCCACCTTTGCAATCTGACAGAAGCTTTTTCCTGACTTAAACCTCGTTCCTCGATCAGGAACAAAACCAGTATGATGTGTAAACAAGCCATTTCTTGTTGGAACCAAGAACATGATGTCTGTTCACAAGCCACCGAAGACTGGGAAAAAAGTCCGAATCAACATTCAGGGTTCAGGCTAAACCAAACATAAAACATCATAATTCCCAACTCCACATAATTTAATTCCCTTTATAGCATCTCTCATTCAGAGTTCTAATTATACAACATGCTAGTAATGTCAGCACATTCTATATAGCTTTCCACACTTGAAAGTGAATACAGGCAGGTTAAAGCATTTAGGGTAAAGAATGTTTTCACAGAGTAATAATGTTTTAGCTTACAGAATGCATCTACCACAGCACAGAGACTCATGGGGTGGTATGTCTCATTTACCTATTACATCTGTTACAGGTTTAGAATAGAACAGTATGACTCCAAACATAAAGATTAATTTAGGAAAGATACTCAAACTCAAAAACAATCCTCCATGCTCTAACCCTCCAAAACAGGTAGTAAGGAATGTTTAAAAAAATATTGTAATTATTTGGGCTTTTCATCAAAGGAATTTCTAAAGACAAAAAGAAAACAAGGCTACACAAAACTAGCCAAGATACACATATACTGCATTTCCTAGGATATTGTGAAAGGTTCATATGTGGGAAATCATGATATTCAAAACAAAGCAAGAGTTTGATATGAATAAGAAACAATTTATGTTTTTAGCAGAGTATAAATTAATATTTTTGTAGAACTGAAGAATGTTGTGACAGCTTTTTTCTTCAGTCCTGACAAACCTCTTTCAACCTAACCACATGTTAGTGGTTTACACTTTAGAAGTCATAATGACACCAAAACCAAAATGAACTTTTCCCCTCCCAACCCCACCCCCCACCAGAAAATGCAAGTTATCTAGACAGAAATTACTGAATTTACCAAATGCCCCAAAGGAACTCCTGTTACTAGTGATATATATATAGCATAGCTTTAAATTACACCTGTATTATTTTTAGTATTGCAGAGTTTGTGTTTAGAACAGTTTACATGCTCTAATGATTCTTCAGCTTCAGAATCTGATGAACAACTTGATAAGTCATTGGAAAAAATGAAGCACAACAACTTCACTGTGATGAATAAACTTAATATTATTGAGATTGTTATGTCTCCAGTAAAAACAAGGTCTGGAAATCAGTATTTAGATTACAGATATCAATACAGTATGACACGTACTGAGAAATTCAGAAGCTGTCACCAGTAGTATAGTGAATGATTTGAGGTTCCTATTAAAGGACAAGCAGATTGAAGATATTCTGCATCTTGTGTCAGCTGTCTTTTAAAATGTTAGTAATACAGAATACACACCTGATGCCAGAATATCCACTATTTGTTCTGACAAAGGAAAGATTTGCTCAAACTCATTTTCACAGAAGAGTACTGGACAGATTGGAAGCAGCATGTCTCACTCTTTTTGTCTTTACAGAAACAGCAATGACAACAGAACAGGTCGTGCTGTCAGTTTGAATGTCTGAGTGGGCATGAAAAAACATTCAAATTCCTTGAATGGAAGTTTCTGAAAAGGCATTAAAAGATACTGTCTATGCAACATCAACATAATTAGAAAGAGGACAAACTGCATTTTGCCCAATTACAAAAGTTTCTGTGATTAAAAGTTTGGGGTTTTTTTTTTTTTTCCTCAAAAGTGCTTTGCTAAGTTCCCACAATCCATGGAAAAGCAAAACTTACTTGAGGTATAAATCTTGAAAAGGATCCTATGTAGCATTGAGCAAGATAAATAAATTATTATTTAAGACCCAGTGGATCTCGGGTGGGAATTTAAGGATAAGGATCATTTTCATAAACAAAGCAATAGGATTTTCACATGGTGAAAACCTAAAAATGAGACTTTAACTACGCAAATTAATGCTGCAAGTTCCTCTGAAAAGGAGACAACAGATTTCCAAGAAGCAAATGCTCACAGGAACTCTAGTAAACAGGCTCCACTCCTCAGAGTCCACTGGTACCAGACGGGAAAGGAAGCACTCCAAAGACACACAGATGGTAAAAAGAACAGTTCAGGTTGGCAATGGGAAATGTATTCTGACCAAAATAAGCACAAGACAATAAACAAACTAAAGATTACATTAAAACAAACGGGTTAAACTAAGATAGGATCAGAAAAAGTTTTCATATCATGGGCTTTAATACTACCACCTTCTTGAGCTACTGGGTGTAACAAACAACACGTAAACATTCCTTTTTTTAAAAAAAACAAAAATGAAAATAAACATTAGCAGAGACAAGATTGCACTGTCTTATAATCAAAGGATTTTCTTAATAACCTGGATGTTAAACATTACATTTTACTTAAGTTACACTTCTCAGTGAAGAACGTTTTAGACTTACTTTGAGAAGAGTTAAGAATGGACATTTTGTACTGCCATGCTGGCAGAGGAATGGAACTGTATGCAAAGAAGTCCGCAGCATTTTGATTCCTTCAACGCAGAAGGAAACACAATTTTTTCTACATTCTAGGTATCTAGACAGAATTAGACCAAAGATATACACTATTAGATCAGATCCACAATTCAGCTCCTAACACAAATATCATAGAAGATACCGAAAACCTTCTAACACATCAGGTGAAAGAGATTAATAATAATAATAGTTCCTAATTCAGATCATAGATATTTCAGAAATCTTCAGTATGTCACATTCACAGAGACAATTAAATGGAAACATAGGGAAAAACATTCAGAGAATGTACCTCATTATATTAAATCTTTTTTTTCAAAGTTTACTGAGAAAATGTCTCATAATAGCCAAGAATACTGCTTGCATAAAAATGAGATTAAAACCTGAAGTGTTAAACAACACAATACAATGCCCAAGAAAGTGCTATGTCATGCATACAGCCTATGAAGAGGAAGATTGTCCTATTAAAATACTCTCTAATGTCCCTTAAGTCTAGCAGGCTAACCTCACTTTCTACAGCAACTTTCATAGCTGCTTATGACAGTAAGAACCAAACCATACAAATATTTATGAGATCTGGAACAATGAAGTCCCTAAATCTACCATGGACTTGTTCAGCATCACACCTGACATGCTCCTTGAAAACAAAAGTGTAGGACTCCCCCTGCCCCTCCCAAAAACCCAACAGCCAATAACGTGGCTCAGACAGCATCAGCATGAAGATGCCCACAAATATTCTATTAGCCATGGAAACAGCTACCTAAGAGTAAAGGAGAAAAATCTTTTTCTCGTATATATACCATCCATAAGCTAGACCATATTTACCTACCCCACCCATGCCCTCTTCCAAACTGAGAGATAAAACAACCTATCAGTTGGGGCCACAGCCTCAACTAGTGAACTGTCCTTGGTGGCAAGGTTCAGCCTTCCTTGTATGCTAATTAGTTGTTCTCAGTTACCAAAACAAGATGTCACATTCAAATTGGCTACTGGATAAAATTCTTGCAACGTCCTGATGGCTGAGCCATGCCATAAATTGTTCAGGGGCAGCTGATGATAGAACAGAACGCTCTGTGGCAGGAAAAACTACCAGTTCAGTAGCAGAGCCACACACGCTTCATTGCCCAAGGACGCACTCAGGCATGCTCCAACTTGCAGACAGACACAGCCAAAGATGCAACCTTTCACTCCCCATCCCCCCTCCTTCTTTTTTATAACTGTAAAAGGCATTATCTCAGCAGTTCACTATCATGTTGAGATTCCTGGTGTTATTTTTGTCCATATTCCTTTCTTTGGAGGTTCACATATTCAGAGTGTGCCTTTATGGAATAATACATACAGTAACCAACTTATAGTTCTGTGGCCTTGACTATTTTAACTCTTTTCTCAAGACCTTTCACTAAGGATGACTACTACTATTCCAGAACAAAAATGGCAATTTCTTATGTTTTAGAACCACCAATACACTATTATATTTGCTTTCTTTATGTCTTTAAATGGGCATTCAATATTATAGTAACTTATCCACAAGATCTCCATAATGGATTCATTCCCTTCCCTATCACTGCTATTGCGTCTTACTTCTTAGGATTACAGGTTTCTTTTCCCACTTTTGGAATGCCATCTGGCATGAAACTTAAGATTTCTGAAAGCCATACTATTTAAAAATTAAATTAATCCTATTTAATAACGTATATGAAGGCACTGAAAAATTTTCAGTTCTTCCCAAAAAGGCTTTTAAACTACCATCACTGTGATCCTATTCATTACCTTTCTTTCTCTTCTTAGAATTGCAATATCTAATATCACTAGCATTTGTTACTAAAGGCTGAACACATTCTTTGGATATAATAAATGAAACAGACATTCATTATTGACATGAACAAAACAGTTGTCATCTGCTGTATCTGAACAGATACTAGAAGATGCAATAAATTTACTAACAAAATTGTGCGGCAGTACAAAACTTAAAATTATAGTAAAAATAAAATAATTCTGCTAAGCATCAAGGTAAGAAAAAATAAACCTAGAATTTCTTCCTAAATGAAAGTTGTAGATACCTCATCCCTTTCCAGAAAGCAATTATAATTTTCCTCATTTATACAATATGACTACTGGGTTATCTTTACATAAAATGTCCAATCACATTTCCTATAATACATTAAGCTCCAGCAGTGGGATTGGACTAGATGATCTTTTGAGGTCCCTTCCAATCCCTAATATTCTGTGATTCTGTGATTAACATGCTGCCTCCAACCATTACAGTAACACCTTTTGTTATACTAGTTCTAGTCACTAATTCTGGTTAATTATCTGTTTTAGAACCAGAACCTCTATTTAGAAGACAAATCACCATGCTATGTGCTGTAAAAGCATAAGTAGTAATGGCCTGCTTCCTCTACAGAATACCAACAATACCTAAAAGACAAACATTTGTAGATAAGAAAAAGTAAAAGCATTAACATTTTTGGCATGTGCATACCAATGAGAATCAAATCTACACAGACAGAACAAGATCCAAACAACCCACAAACTCATTCTTGGATAAAGGATTAGAAATATCTGTAACAGCAGCAACTTTGAGATTAACCAGGGGTGCTGGTATTAAAGTGCATTTTTTAGGCCTATTTCTTCTATGCTTACACACACTGAAAAAACCCACTGTCCAGCTACAGCTGTTATGACTCAGGAGTTCACTCAATCTCCTTCACAGACATGCATCTTGGGTAGACATTAGATTCTGTAATTTTTAAATTATTAGAAACAACAGAATTTAGATTTATGAATTAACAAAAATATTTCAGTGTGCCCTATTTTTGGCTTAATCAATGCTCTTTGTACTTCAGATGAACTATACTGACTAATGGAAAGGTCTGGAATAGATTGATGGATTATCCCTCTTTATTTGGCAGCTGTTAGACTGCTTTTAGAGTCCTGGGTCCAGGTTTGGGCCCTCCAGTAAAACTAAGTTGTTAATAAACTGAAGGAAGCTCAGTGGAGCACCACCAAGACAGTTAAGGTTACAGAGACCCTGCCCTTAGAAGGGGAAGCTGAAGGAACTGGCCTCTTGCAACAGCCTAGAGAATATGTAGCTTCAGGAAGACTCAAAAGCAGCTCCCTGATACTTATAAGGTCATCAGGAAGATTGACTTATACTCTTTCCAGTGGTGTATGGTGAGTACAACAGACCATGGACATCCACTAAAACAAAAGGTTCAAATTAGACTTAATGAAAAATATATTCATGGTGAGGGCTGTCTTGCAGTGGAACAGGTTGCAAAGAAACTGCGCAGTAAGATAAAGCCAACAGCAAGCTTGTCTGCCTGCACAGGTGATCCTGCTAGAAGAAGGAATTTGGACTAGAGATCTTCTAATATCCCTCCCAAATTGAATTATTCTATTATTCTGTTCCATAGTTTTCTTTACTCTTTGTTTTTAATTTTGTCCTTATATGGATTTGTTTTTTGTTGTGCCATCATTCCCACATTTTCTAATGGAATTTTAATGTTCTGAAGCAGTCTTTCTTGCCATATTTTGACAACCTCTCCCTCATCTACAATACAAAGTTTTTTCTCACAGTACCTGGATAAAAATGTGATCTGTGAAAGTGACACTGATTATTATTAGGAATTCGGGATATCAATCTTTCTTTTTTAACTGTGCAAATATAGGCTGAAAATTATCCACAAATAATTTCCAGTGTTTTGACATCTCCTAGTCCTTTTAGACAAGCACTGTAAAGAATATATCATAGAATCATAGAATGTTCTGAGTTGGAAGGGACTCACAAGGATCAGAGTCCAACTCTTGCCCTAGCATAGGACAAGCACAAGATTTAGACTATGTGTCTGAGGCGTCGCCCATGTATCAATACAAAGGTATTCAATCAGATGACAAAGAAAATTCAGTGTAAACAAGTGCAAGGTAATGCATGGAATCTTAACTACTTTTAAGGCAATTACAAATTATAAATAAACTAACTTTTCTGGAAACAAAACTGATTATCAGTGTCAATGACAGTGTGGAAATATAGTTTAAATAAATGTTGGTATGGCAGGTGTATGTTAGGAAAAGTAGAATGTTCTAAATTAGACGCTATTGCCCAAATACTAAGTTTCATTTTGGCAACTCCATCTTACACAGATCAAAACCAACACTTTGAGTCTAGATGCATATTTTCAAAAAGCTACTGATATTATAACATAATAAAGAACTATAAAAATTATTAGAACTATAAGCCAAACAAGTTTTCTAATTGCCATATCTTAATAAATACATTGTACAACATCAAAAAAGGAGAAAAACAAAAAGATCAGTATAATTTCACATAAAACAGTAAAACAATAATTGCCTTGCTGGATTTAAAAAAGGATAGGTATTTTAAAAGGTCATTATACCAGCTATAATGGGTATTATAAAATGAATATTTACCCTTATGCACAAAAGAGTACAATATAGAAAACTTTCATTTTGCAAGCTTTATGATATAATCCAGGAGCATTTCTGTACTTTCTTTCAGTTCTGACATAGAAAAGTTAGCCTTCTTAATATAAGTTTACTTTGACATTATATAGTACTATGTTTTACATATTGCCTCTTAGGTAGTTTGTGTAGAATTTATAATCAGCAGAATTATCAGGACAGATGAGATCATAAAAAGAAATACAATATTTACAGAAATTATTCAAGGAAAGACTGCAAGATTACTGTGTAGAAACTATGAGGAATATTTGTTAGATTTGAACAGCTGTATGCTGTAGTGCTAACAAGGTAAAAATCATATAAGATACACTAAAACATAAACTGTTTCTGACAACAGACTTTTATACTATGTAGTAGTAATGCACCAGTCACAGATTAGAACACAACAAAGTTGTACCACAATGCAAATGATACGAAGAATATAGCATATAGTTCTGAATACACATTCAAAATTATTTTCTAATAAGCTACTAAATTAAAATTTGAGCATTCAATGATGAAAATGGTAGATTAAAGAAAACACTCTGAACAATTTGCATGAAGGAGATTGTGAAAGGTTATGTTCTAATTATAAGAGCACAGTTAGCCTTTAGTGCCTCCTTTACAAATAGTTTTCAGTAATGTCCTTTCCAAAAGCTTATTCGGAAACAAAGCTGCTACAGAATAAGAAGATATGTCCTTACATGGAAAAAGTAATGAATTAAAAGGAAAGAGGGAAAAACTAAACTACCCATTCTCACAATGGAGAGAGATCACTTAGTGTTACACAGGGATATGCAGTGACATATCTGGAAGGTGGAGCAAACATCAATGCTGAGGATTCTGTTATTTGGATGGTGATTGTTAGGAAAGAAGGATGTGTGTCACAGTGAAGAACCACAGAAGAGTCTCAGGACTAAGTGACTGCATAAAAGAATGGCAAACTATATTCTATGTACAAAAATGTGATGTACAGAAGAGAAAAACAATCCTAACTTCACACACAAAAATAATGGACTCTGAACTGACCATTATTTCACTCGTTCTAGAGTGAAATTTTAGATTATGATATCCATCAAAATGTTGGCTTGCTGTTAACAGTCAAAGAGAAAAACCAAGTGTTAGGAATATCTAAGAAAGAAATAGAAAACAGAAAACAGTATGAGCATATGATGACAAAAATTTTGATTATTTAAACTGTATTCAGTTCTGGTCCATTTGTCACCAAAGTATGCATTAGAACTGAAAATGATTCAGGAAAGACCAAAAGGACAGTTAAAGCTATAAGATGGCTTCTAATAAAAGAATTAATGTAAGCTTACATTCCTCAAAATCTGGAAATGACTTGAGGTAAATGTCAGATGTCTGAAAAATCATGAAGGCACAGGAAAGGTACTGATTGATCCTCTCTTCTTATATAAGAACTAAACATTTCATGGAGTAAGGTCCAGAAATAAATTAAAGGACATAGTGGGGTTTTTTTTGTAATTGCTCATTACTAAATAGAGTTTCTGTCACCTTTGTACGCATTTCACTTTTTCAGAAATGGGTTTGCAATGGGAGTATTTCTGAAGAAGAAAACCTGCAAAAACTCACAGTAATGCAGAAGGCTTTAATCACAAATTTCAGCAGAATACAGTCTGCATATGTATTCAGTTTATTGACACATATGCAATGGAAATTCAAGTTCAACACACGGTATTGTCCTTCCTGAACATGGAGGTTTTTCCTCATCTATGGCTTAGGAAAGCAGCAATCATTACACAGTCTGAGTAAGCTATTATTGAAATACCATTTGTATTTTACACATTGTCAGACTTCATGTTGAAAACATAAGTCAACATATGAAGCGTAATTTAAGGGATAATTATTCAGAACATCAAATTTCATTAATCAGTACAAGGTCATTGCAAAATTGATCAGGACAGACATTATGTTTTCTAAGTCATTACACAAGAAGATAGAATTGAGGAATCAAGATATATATCTCTGTAACAGAAGAGAGAGAATATAAAGTATGCACACAGAGAACCCAAGTGCTATTGCAGTTACACAGTACAGGCAGGTTCTTTCTTTTCAGTTGCCTAGCAAGAATTTTTTTACTATTATGAAACTACCCTGCTCTTGAAGGAAGTTCAACCTTTGTCATCAAATTTTATAATATAAATCAGTTGAATGTATCAAGAAAATAAAAAGGGCTATAATTGTCAGTAAAACAATGAAAATTTTTAAAAGTAAACATTAAACAGGCAGGCTGGCATAACTATATTCATGCAAAATACAAGTACACAAAACATAATACGCTATAACTGTTTGATGTTAACTAAAAGCAAAGGTGTATCGATGCTTTTAAATGTATTAAATATCAAGTTCAATGACTTCAAAGTTAAACATAAGAATGTGTTCTGGAAAACAGTTACAGTAAATATATGCTCATATGTAGTCCATAAATAACAGTAATTTACATATACTTAGAATTAATTTTGCAATTATATTTACATCAAGTACACTGACTTTGAAAGAAAATCTGAGCATGTTTAACAAAAAAAGTTTGCACAAAATAAAGTTGTCTAAAAGCACTGCTGCTACCACAACATTTAAAATAATCTATTATACATGCAGCTATTAATTTACCAAAGTACAAAAAAGAATGAAAAAACAATTTTCAAATCTATTACACAACACTCTAAAGTAGCATTTCCATTCCAAAGTTAAGAAAGTTTATTAAAACTTTTCATAGAAATTATAAAAGATACCAATTCCTGATAGAATTTCTTGTTAAAATATATCTTTGAGAAATTTTACAATACTGTGTAGAAAGTTAGTAGATGCGTGATTCTACATTTTCTTTACCTGATGATAGCCTTTTGTTATCAGATTCCATCATCTTTACAGAAATATATATCCTCCCAGTGTTACATAATGATAAAAACATTAGTCTGGTTTATACTACCAATTGTTGTATGTTTATTGTAATGCAGTTTATTTTAGGTTGAAATTATCTGCTGAAAACAATACACCTGATGTTGCCAACTCCTCCAAAAGCAGTTTCCTGTATTCAGCACACCTATTTGCCAATTAGTTTTCTCCTCACACACACACGTGTAAATTTTTTTGGGTCATACTGATTCATTCTTTATTGTCCTGCTGCATTGATTACCTTAGCTACAAGAAAAAAATATAAAAACTCCATAATCTAAGCAAACATTTTTCACTGCTGTTAAAATTCCCACAGAACAAGCATTATCACAACGATGTGATTTTTATAAAATGAATACAATACTATTTTTCAACTGTTTTATTGTTTGGTTATGTAGTTTTGGATGGGTTGATAAAATAAAACTAAACAAACATTATTAACATTTCTCATTTCATTAATGCTTATTGTTAAAATCAGTTTGCTAATATTTAGGTGAAACATATCTTCTCAAGCTGTTTACATTATCAATTTTGTTGTGATCTGAAATAAAAGTGAAGCTAACTTCACAAGTGGCACTCTATTAAAATATCTTAATTAAAAATAATGCATTAATGTTTCATTTCATTACATGTACTTCTAGAAGGATTTATCAATACAAAATGTTTATATTTTTTATGTATTACAGCATTTCACAACTATAGAATTATTCTTGATCGACTGGCATCTTAGCTTTCCATTTCAAGTTTTAATATCTGCTTAAACTATACTCACAGAGAGACTTCATGCTGGACTAAAACTTTGATCTCCACAAAGCAACTCTGATTTTTGTGTTCTGGATCTTAAACAAGCAATTTAAGAAACAGAATTTTTCTTACTCTTAGTTCTATCGGTCCTGAAGTAATAACACAGCTGAGAAACCATTCTAGCCTGTTCATCCTGAATAGACTTGCTCAATAAATATCAACAAATTAATTACTGAAAGTTGTACAAATGTTATTCCAAGCAAATTTCTTTAAAAAAATTACTCTTTATAATTAATTAATCCATAATTTGTGTAATGAGCCTTAATTTGGGCTAGGGATTTTTTTTTTTTTTTTTTTTTTTTTTTTTAATGATTGAGTCTTTAAAGTCATACTTGGTGTTCAGGAATGATAGGTAGAAAGCAAACTTCAAAAAACAGAGGCTCTATGGAAATCTGATAAAGTCGTTTCACAATGCCATCTGTCAGTACAGTGCTCCCATAGTACTTCAAATATTTTGAAGTTGGATGAACAAAGGCATTAGAAAGGAAAAAGAGCTCTTTAAGTTAAAGTACAATGATTATCAGTTAAATACATATGATTAGCATCGTATATTGCACCATACCAGACAGACAGTTAGAAAAATTCATGAGTTACTGAGGTACTGTCTAAAAGCAGAATGTTCCTTCTAAGACATTCCTATGTGTACCTTCCTGTAATTTCAAAGACTCTAAATAGCACAACAACTAGCAATAAGTTAACAGAGCAGATACAGACACATTTTATTTAACTCATTTTAAAAATGTCTGTCCCTAATATCCAGGCCTGTTTCATCTAGAAGTTAATCTTTTAATCATATAGAGCTTTCAACTTTTAACTGGCATTGAAAAAAAGTATGAGAAAAAAGTGTATGTGTAACACAGTTTAATTTCATATTTAAGAATTAATGATTTAATTTCTGAATTATACAGTTCATTTTTACAATATTTTAAAATAGAGTTAAGCTAAAGTTACTTAATTTCACATTTAGAGTAGATGGCCCCATTCTTTCAGTGCAATCTGCTATAATATGATACTCACAGGACAGTTTATTTTTAAATGTAACCTACAATTTAGCCCAATACATATACATATTCATTAAGTCTGATCAATCTAATCAAAGATGTCCTTGAAATTATTCTCAAGGAAGACATTAAATCAGCATAAAATAACTATTATAAGCCACATAGCAGAAGGAGAAAGATTACTGTATATTGAAACACTTCTTCAATACTATGAAAACTCAAAGTTTGTACATTTCTAGAAATGCATTCTAAATGTCATGACCTTAATTATAATGTATGAAAATATAGACTAGAAACTATTTGTATATACCTGATATTTAGATATAGATGCATTTCTGCACTAAATCTGAAGTATTTTACTTACACAGGTAAAAAATACTTTCATTCTTAACATGACTAATACACTAAACACTAAAATTTTTGAATGTGAGAATTTCCATCTGTTATAGAGGAGTAAGTATCTGATTTTACATGCTGAACAGCCACTTCCCAATTTAATTGCATGGCAGTTATTAACGGACAAAACTCAATAAAAGCCCACAAAGCATATCTTTCAGAAGAGTAGCATACTTCTTGTATGTAACACCTTAGAAAAGAAAGAAAAAAATACCATGTGTTTTCTGTGCACTTATACATTCTATTACATAACCACAATATAGTGATATGCAAAGTATATAAACCAAGTAATCCCTATTATTGAATCTTCTATACAATTAGAGCACCGGAACAAAAAATCTGCAAATAGCTAAAAAAAGAAAAGTATCTCTCTGCATTGATAATTTAATCCTTCAGTTTTACTGATGAGTTTATTATAGCTTAATGTTGATTTTATAATTAGCCGATCATATTCATATCAAGATTCTTTCCTCTTCCCTCTTTCCTCACAACTGAACCTCATGGCAGCAGATACTAATGGAAACATATAGTCTATCAGAAAAGAGATGGAACAAGATGTTTAAAGCAGTAGGAGGAAAGCATTAGTGTTCAGAGCAAAAGTGAATGCATACATTTAACGAAACAAACTATTCAGATATTTCAAACTCATTTTGTTTTTATCTTTATGTGGTTTACACTTTAAAATCAGGAAAGGGAAAGTGGTATTAACTCATCATTCATAAGGCACATCATCTGTCCAGCTATAATCCTTGGCATTTATAACTCCACAATCAAGACAGATTCTATGGATAAGTTTGGAAAATAATGTAAAAGCTCAAATGTTAAGAGGAGCTTTCTTCACGCAAGGAATTACACACAGTTTGGGGCAATTATAGTTATTAACAAAGGCTGTGTGTGAGTCCAACATGGTAACACTCTTCCTGTGAAAAGGAGTGCAAATATAGAACCAACTCTTGATGAGCAGGAACAACATTCTGCATTTGACATGATATAGAGATAGAAAGCAATGAATTTGAAGTGGTGTTATCAGAGAAAAATCTTAAGTCAAGTGACTTTGGAAGTAGCTTTTTGAAGAAACAAAATCAAGAACCTAGTCAAGACTCTGGTAACCTGTAAGGAAGAGAAGCATTTGAAGGTTTTGACAGATAAACAGCAAAGTTTAGACACATGCAATCTGAAATTTCATAGGTTGGCTATGCAATTTGACACACAATTTACAGTAGGTTATCCACATTAATCAAAAATGGGTAACAAAGAAGTGTCTGTGAAGAGAATTGAGATCAGCTGTAAAATTATTAATTCAAGTTACAAGTAAAGTATGTACAAGATGAGCACAGCCAAGACAAGATGTCCTAGGAACCAGGGATAGGAAAACTAAATATGTGAGTCATCACAAGAAACAAAAAACACAATCCTGATCAAATCCATTTGTAAAATAATTATATAAAGTAAATAAAGAATTTTAGGAAGCAAATCTCTGGCACAGAGACTGAAATGAGATGATGGCAGGCAATCTACGAAATAATATGAGATATTTGAAGACAAAGTCACAAATGCATAAGTTTCTTGTAGTTGATAATGACTACAGAGCCATAGTCAGTAACTGAAATGAGTGTGAACAAATTGTGCACATATGTGGTTCAGAAAGAACAGAGAGAGAGAGAGAGAATAAACAGTAGGGTCATACAGTTTTAACAAGAGGAAATCACTAACTAAAAGAACAAAAGCTAGAATGGAGAAGCTTCAAAGAAAAGGAAGGTAGGATTAACTCAATATTGATAAACACCATGTACCCAATTAGGTTTATAGGACTGATTTGTACAAAATGCATTAAAAATGAAGAAAAAAAAAATACAGGCTTATGTTTGTCAAACACAACGTATAGAAAAACACTTTATTTCTGGGAACTACAGATAGGGAAAAAAACTGCACTGATATCTTCCATCTGACATTACATTTATGAATCCACAGAGAGAGTTCAATTAAAGGTTATAAAACTGGCCATAGTTTTCATGCTGATCTTAATTAATGAATCATCTACAAATGCCAACTACATAAAGAAAAAATAGCAGTATGAAACAGTTCCTTATTTAAAAGCTATTCTTCATGTTATGTATATATTTTTCTAAATAAGTGATGAAAAAAATCTTAGTTTTTCACACTTTGCGTAGTTTTACAGCATGAGTTTGCTATTACACCTAAAAAAAATATGCTTTGCTAGTGTCACTGATGACCTTTAGTCAGTACCTATAACAGTAAAAAAAAAAAATCTTTCAGGCTCTCCTTTGACAATATATAAAAGGAAAAAGTACTTTCCTTCAATCTACACGGTTTGATAAGCAATCATAAATTAGACAAAGGCAGTAAGAGCAGGCAAAAAAAAACAGAAACAAAGAAAAAAAAAACCTTGACATATAATTGAAGTAACTATTGAATTGCCTTTACTCCTTTTCTTGGTTTTTTTTGCAAGGGCACTATTTTTTCTTCTACTGAAGTGCTACATTATTTGGAGTGGATGCAGCTGAGACTAACTTCTGTTTGTTGAATCGCATGATAGCCAGTGAAATGTAATGTTAAAATATAGAAAACTTATTAAGGAGGAAAAATTATTTTAATACCAAATCCATAAGCCCTCACATAATGCAGTATGACAAAATATGTAGTACTATATTGTCATGCTATCAGATGTGCACTGCTAACACTGATTAAAGCCTATTTAATTTGCTAAATTTATTTTAATGTGGTTATTGATATGAACAAAGGTGGCACAAAAAATGAAGAAATTAGACTGTAAACTGTGAAAAACAGAATAGGATGATGTAATATTAGAAGGAATTTCTCACAAGAATCCTGTGCTGAATTAGAGCAACTTTCCAGCGATATGCCATTTCCTTCCTGTGCCACTCCATACTCCCTGAAAATATATAAAACGGAATGGGATTTACAGTAGATGGAGTCATGTTAATGTTCAGTTACTGTCTAGGCTTTATGATTCCTTAAGAGCATACCACAAAAAAAAAAAAAATCTTGTACCACATAGATTTACTTTTTGCTGTGATTCTTCCCTGTAGGTGCCATAATTGTAATAGTATTGCAGACAAACCTGATGCTACCACCAAACAGTCAATGAATGTTCTGGAACAACTGTCTGCAGCTCACCCTGCACTGTAACACCTTTCAGCAATATCACACTTTTAAGAAACACTCTACAACTAGAAAATGTCTTTTTTTAAGAATAAGGAAGACTCAGAATGGAGCTATATTTTCTGAGGCAGAAAAATCAATGAGGAGGGTTAAATTTATTTTGGAGCAACCCAACTTACAAGTACATGGGATAAAATTTTGGCCTAATTTAAATCAATTGGATACCACTGACTTCAGAAATCTGTTGTTCAAGTCAAACCCTAGAACTGTATTCCACACAGTGTTGTCTGCTTATTCTAAGACAGTATTTCAGGAAGCAACCCGCAAGAAACTCTAAAGTATCTTTTCCTTAGTCATATCTAAAGAGGAAAAAATTGTAAACGTATCCATAGAAAATCTAGGAATGGTTGGCAGAAAATGAACTTTGAAAATAGATCCAAGGTCCAAATTCAACAGTTTAGAATTTCTGTGTACCAATTTGGACTACAGAGACTTTTAAGTATCAGTACCTTTACAGGATGGGAATTACAGCTGCCTGCCGCACTCTCCTTCCAGCAGTATCAGCCAAAGCTCACATTTCCAGTCTGTGATATCTGGTAAAAAATTGAATGGAACGCCATGTCACTGCTCTGCAGATTTCTGAAACTGAAGTATCTGCTTTTTTTGCCTATGTAATGACTATAAGACCTCATATGCTGTCTCTTCTCTAATGAGCATATCCAATTTGAAATAGTTTCCTTGAGTCTAAAAAGGCTAAGGTTTTTAGGAATGTACAGATTAATATGCTTTGCAGCTCATTTCAAAAACTAGAAAAAAACAGAAAAACTCTAAAGTTGTACTCAGTTCTCTGGAAAAAACACATCACCTTTGCTGTTAACCAATATACCTACAATATTCTTGCTAGAGAGAAATGGGGACTCAACTTCCAACGCACTCTCAAACTAGATGAACACCGCCAAAGGCCTTTGATTTATTCATCTTACTAATTGTTCATCCACTACACAAGGAAACAAAGAAAAATCAAAACAAAAGTTTAAACAAAGCTGCCATAGGAGGACTTAAAGGTAAAAATACAGTCCACAATGGAAGACGATCCTTGAAAAGCAGAAACCCGACAAAATACCCCTGACAAAACTAGAAAATAGAAATTACAACAATTTTTAGATTGGTATCTGCAATCTTGAATCTTATGAAACAATTAACACTACACTTATCCTAAACAATACTTATCGGGCTTTAACTGTGCTGTGGAACCTTTGATTTGGTAGTGGGTCTTTTGATTTGACTTTATTTTTATAATACGCAGGTACAAAAAAATAAAGTGGCTGATAAAATAAACCTAATACAATTTTACAGGAAAGTAAATTACTGAGATTTTCTTGTTTCAAAGTTAAGTTCTTTAGCTAATGAAGAAAAGCATCATATACTAATGATTACTATATGAACAATCAAATCTTTAAGGGGAACAATTTAAGACGTATAGAACATTAATACCAAGAATTTTCTTCTCAGTACTAGTTATGTTCCAACTAGACTTATGCATAAAAGCACAGGTTGTATTTTAGAGTCTTACTAGTCCAATCTCCATAAAAACAACAGAAAAGTTAAGAAGGAAAAAAAAAGAAACCTTTTTCAAAAGTGAGTCACAAACTTTTGTACATAAATGTGTCTACTTTCTGATTCTACAAATTTTTTCAAATATGCTGTCAGTAGCTTTATCAGATGCTTCTTCAGATTTCGAAACTTTGCAGGAGATGACAACTGTCCAAGCATTAAATTAATACAAAATGTTACTGCTGTAACTGCAATAGAAATTGAGCTAGTCATGAGACAAGGAAAATACTCAGAAAAATATAATTCATGTATCAAGAAACCAGATAAAGTCATGTGGCTTTACTTATTTTTTTTAGCACAGCATGTAGGCAATGTGAAACTATGTAGACTGCTGCATTTAAAGGAACAGCTGAAGCTCTATGGGCTGGAGATTTCTTCACTTCCAACGACAGCTTTTGGACAGTTCTGTTCTTGACAGTAAAGACAAAAGCTTTCTCAAAAGTTGCAAACAACATGTACATTTTCTTTTTAGGAATGAAGGAACATAGACAATAATTTAGGTTACATGCAAGTGTATATATTATATACGTATTTATTCACTGTACAAATTCAGTAAAGCAGCTGAAAGTTTATTTTCTTTATCTTTTGTGGGAAGAAAAATTGTTTCTCTTTGCAGAAAAAGTAGTAACAGCTCCATATTACTGCCAGTATTTTCTCTATATACAGTAAAAAAAAATTTAAAATAATTACAATTATCATGAGATCCATAGTTTGCTTCACTCTTTACATTAGGTGTTCTGTAAATCCACCGAATATATATAATACTCAAGTTTAATGCATAAATGCTCGTATTTAGACTTTCTATCCAGAAAATTTAAAAAATATTCCTAGTATTTTTAATGGAGATTTATCTTTCATTTAAAATGACTTGATGGGGTTTATGGAGATGAATGTCTAGTTACCTTGCCTAGTTTTATATTTTGACACTGCAGGACTTTCTTCCTACTTCCGCAAACATCATAATTTAAACTTCATATACACCATAAAGTGCAACTCCCTCACCTAAGTGTTTATCTAGAAGTGTGATTATAGTTTGTAATGGAACACTGACTATTCAGTACCAAATATTTTACTAAATGCATTAAATTGCTGTACTATGTCAAAAATGGTTACTCATTATAATAATAATAAATTTACTTTTAAGAAAAGATCATAATACTGTATTTAAACTTATTTCAGATCCTATTTAATAACATAGGTTTTTTTGAGAAGTTTGATGACAGAAGATTCAGGAAAGGTAGCAGTAAATGTCTGCAGTTGCACCGTTTTTCTCACATTTTTTCTTCAATGGATATAAATTTGATGTGAAAGTAGTGAGAAATGCAAATCTTTCAGTGAATCAAATATGCATTTAAGCAAATACTAACACCACCATACTACAGCTACTCCATTTGCTAGAGAGGAATTAAAACATTTGGGTGCTCGTGTATTTATTCCCAATACAATTAATATAATCGAACAGATAACAGGAAAAGTATTTCTGTAGAGAAATTACATCTGTTGCTCCAACAAATAAGCTAAAATGCCATAAAAGTTAATCAATTTGTATATTCTATTGCAGTAACACAGCTATTTTCAACTTTTCCCCTGAAGTTTCTCTCTTCTACAAATAGCCACAAATAGAATTTCCTTCTAAGGGTTGTAAGGTTATATCATTTTACAAGAGAGTGAAGGTCTTATTTTTATATTGGAAGACAATTCCAATAAAAATGCTAAAAGAATCTATTCCTTATATCCTAAAAAGAATACATAGAAAAAAAATAGATATATATATACATATATAATTAGAATTATTATATTCTTTGACAATTTTAGTATACTCATATTTCCTATTGTTATACAAATGAGTGGATGTGCTTTATTGGTTATGCATCCTATATCTTCTCATATACTTTCACAGTATGAAATAATATTTTGAAATATATATCACAGCACACGTGACATCTAAAAATATTTAAGAGAGGATTATTTGATTTAGTTTTCTATACTACACATGGTTTTGCAGAAGGGAAGATATTATTTTTGTAATTGGCATAAGGTACTGGAAATCTGATGACTGCTCATCTCTCTTTGCCAATATTTATCTAAAACGAAGAGAAAAAATTGAAGAGTAAAAGATACACAGTCTACAGTCCTTTTTATTATTTCACTCCTAAAATTTTCACTTTAAGAAAGACTTTGGAGTTTTCTACTCCCATATATGGTATTTAGGTGCAATTAGGGGTTCTTAACATTAAAAAAAAGATTTTAAACAATACAAGCAACAGAAATCCTTCCTAAACTTGACGTCACCTCCACAGCAGCATTCTTAAATTAGATCTACCTCTATAAAGGGTCAATATCTACACTGAGGATTTTAATTTAATGTTTGGCTCTTTTTTAATTTTAAAATTCATACTAAGAGTCTGGTATACCTGGAAAAAACATACAAGACGGGACATGAACATATATTGTTCATTCTTTAGTCATGAAGAACAGAAGAAAGATTCAGATTAAGACCTCAAAAGGAAGAAAGTAGCAGGATCTTATGTGTAACTGCTATTTTTTAGAACTATGCTCAATTAGCATATTCAAACTCACAAACTTAGGTTAATTCACCTACCAAAACAGAACTGACAGCCTATACTTTGGAATTCCTAAACCCACATTTTAGCTGAGCTCCTTAACATCAGTATAGCATTAATGACTTCACATCCAAAGCATCTTGTCTGAGAGACAGTCTGCTGAACTGAAATTTAGTAAAGAAGAGAATGCAAAAATTCAGTCATGCAGTAGTGCAGTAGTGGCAGTTCAAGTGCATTCACTTCATTGTTTTTAAAGGAAGTACAGGTCAGTATAAAAGACACAAGTGTATTTCTAATATTTTTTAATCATGTTGATTTTCTTCCCATGTTTGTTTTCTACCTGAATAATAAAGATGGAGAGTTGTGCAGTATTTCCTGTTTCTCAACTATTAAAACAGAAGAAATAATTTACAGAAGACAAAGTCCACATACATTACAAATTATTTAGTCTGGCTACTGTTACACATGTGAACAGAAAATAGAAAAAGAGAGAAAAATTATTGTAACTAAAATGTAATTGAATTGAAAGTGTTTCACTTTGTGAATAAACTCAGCCAAAATTCTGTAGATGCTGGTGGGAAAATATTCAAAAGCATTTCGTTTGCAAAGGAACTGCTACTTTATATATATAAAAACACACATACACATGCAATTTCACATGCTTTTTGAAAGGCATTTCAGTAAAGCTTTTAAAATAAATTGTCTAAGTTACACAATTAAGTTTGTTTAATTACAAAATTAAATTGTCTAAATTGTACAATTAACTAAATCTATATTAGACAATTTAGTTATCATCTTTAGTTAAAAGCAGAAACTTGTACAGTAGAAGTGAATCATTAAACACATACTCAGTGTTTTGAAAGCAAAAAGTTACACCAAAAACAACTACACTAGTCTTCCAGAATCCAAGACACAGTCAGCATGTTCATCCGTAATCTCCCTTAGAAAATAAACCCTACAACTTGACAATAATTTATTTTAAAAGCAGTTTTATTTTACCACTCTAATATGACAAGACACTCTTATTAAGACACTGCATGTTGTGGAACTAGATTTATAATAGTGTTGCAAAAACATGCTTTTAGAGATACATTAGTAACAATTTTCCCTTTATTATTATATCGCATTGTAGTCTGCTGTATGGAGTTAGAAATAGCAGTGAGTATATATTTTTAAGCCTTTTATCACTGCATCGTAAATTGAAGATCTGGAGGAAAGCAAACACTAGCACTCATTCTCCTCCACAATAATACATTCTGAACAGTGGCAAATGAAACATTCAGTTGAAGACTAAAACTCAAACAAAAGTTGCTTTTTTGTTCTATAACATGCCAATCATTCAACAGTTTCTTTTCACAGTAAGAAGGGCTTGTATTTCAGTTTAAATATTCCAATAACAAAGTCAAAATCTAGCGTATCCATAAAGTACGTATCATACACTTCGATCACAAAGCTTTCACCTTCTGCTTTGGGACAGAACACGACTGTACTGTACAACATATTTCAGAGAGCGAAAGTGCATGCAAGCATACACAATGCAGAGAATGATACTAAAATGTAACAGAACCAGATGCAACTGTAAATTAAACAGATACTGCCCAGCCCCAAATCCATGTTGAGACACACATTGTCAGGGTGGCAACAGTAAGAACTTTAAAGCCTCATAAGGAGATCCTTGACTAGGTCAGGACTCTGTGACACAGTCCTGCTGCTCCAGCAACTTTTTTTTTTTTTTTTTTTTTTTTTTAAGTGAGGCTAAATGCCTCTCAGTAAAATAGTGACTGCTTGGCAAAGTATATCCACAGTAAGTACTACATCCCTGGGAAATCCGTAACTGAGATCAAAATGAAAAAAGATCTGTAAAAAGGCTACAAACAGAACTAGAACTCCACTAAACTTAGCATACCATTACACAGACTACAGGGTTTAAGAAATAAAAAAAATTAAGAACAAACATATGGCAAACAAAAATGCTGCTGTTTTTAACACGAGGATCCAGAAACAGTTTGTTTGTTTTCTAGTAATAGCTACTGGCTACAAACGTACTGATCAGAAACTGTCTACAACTCACAGGACAATAAGCCTAGAAAGCCACCCTATCTGGGGGATGATGGGAAGAGTCTTTTATTTAGTTACATTTTTAATTGGAAGTTGTTGTTATGGTGAGGAGATTAGGGGAAGACTATTAGACTTCCTTGTTTTAGAGACACACATCACTCGGATACCTGAAAATTATAGTTTCAATTGCCAGCAACTGACATTCAGCTTTCCTTAATGGTAACTTAATGAATTTTGAAAAATTGATTTTAACAAAAGCTGAATGTATGGGCTTTATCAAAAGTAGATTAGACAACTTCATCTCAAGCTTAACATAGTATAAATTAAAAATTTCAACACAGGAGATAATATGCCTGGAAGATGGTAGAAACATGATAAGGGAAAAAGTATTTTATTACACTTCAGAAATATAATTAGTAAGAAATCATACTACCACAAGAAAACATACTGTCACTGGAAAGTATGCAAAATACATTTATTACTCATGCTTGTACATTTCTAAACAGGTAAGAAGCCGTCGTTTCAGTTCATCTAAAAGATTTTAAGAAAAATTCTATTTTGATTTGTTATTGCAATATTCTTGTTGTGATATACAGGTAATTCATACTCATTTCTTATATCTCAAAAAGGTAAGAGACAAAATTACTACAGAAATACAGTTTTTCATCAAATACTAAGATAGTATATTTCTCAATATACCTTACCCCATTCAAAGTGATCACTGTTTTTTTTTTTTTTCCAACATATTAAAATAAACAAAGTTCATATATTAAAAAAAAAATTTCCCAAACACTTTAAAATGATCCTGCACAACTTAAAATCAAATATGGTAATTTACTGCAATCAACAAGAAGATACTAGAACTAAAAGCATATAAACAATGCTAATCTAAAATAAGACGTCTGCTGCTGTTTTACCAAAATTTAAACTGTGGTAGTTTCAGCTTTTAATGGCTGTTTATTACTTAACATAGGATACCTTTGGCTTTGTGCATTTTTATTGACAAATTTACAGCATATATACATTGCATAAAACATAAGGCTTGGAGAGTTCTTGCTGCTCTTTATTTTCTGTTAGCCACAAGAACAAAGAAGAGATTGTCAACCTCTACCCACTAAAACCAGGTTCAGTATTTTGTCACATTGTGAATTTGGACTATCTTTAGTCTATCATCAGTAGGTAATAGCTGATCTTGTTGCAGTTCAAGCTGAAAAAGCTCATGCTGCCAATGCTTTGAAGAATTCATTATCATATATTATTAAAATGTTACTTAAAATACTTTAACTAAACTGAAAAGTAGTCATATCGTCTTAATTGGTTTATCTGGTCACATTCTGGTGACCACAATTTGGTACCCATGTACAACATCCAACTGCTTACTATTCATTTGGACTGCCAAGGGAATGCTCAAGTACCAAATAACCATTTAATTATTTGAGACTGAACCTTCACACAGCCTAGAAGATGCCACTCCTGACTAGATTCAAAGACATTGTCAAAGTAGAAAGCAAAAAATTAGGATACCTTTAACCATTAACAATATAACAATACTTAACTGCCAAGAAAAACATGGAATTTTCTACATCTCAAGGCTACAAAGTGTGAGTAATTTCAAAGAATGAATCATAGATGGGCTGCTAAGTGTATCTGCCAATGATTTTATGCAAGATAATTATGACCTTGTTACGGAGGCTATTAAAGGAAACTAGGGTTGATAATTAAATACTGTATTACAACCCTCTGAAGGGCAACCTTGTCAATATTAGTTAATTCAAGAAATAAAAACATAGGATTTTGAATGAGTCTTTCCATTTGCAACCAGTAATAACATTTTAGTTTTGAAAGTAATTTTTTTAAAAGTCTCAGAAAAATACACCTATAAAAGAGATTTGTTCAACATCGAACTAATTCACGAGGCAAGAATAATATTAAATCTTAACTGTAAAAGATTGTGAAGGCAAAGCTATTGTATTAGTTGACGTACTTCTGATGCATAAAAGTCAGAGGCGCTTCAAGACACCTTTATTCAAGTGCTAGAGAGACCTATAATCAAAACCGATATTTTGTTTACAATAAGTTTTGTTTCATGCAGCTTGAAATCATGCTTGAAACCTTTCCTCAATGAAGTATGTAATATGTAACATATAAATACTTAAAAATATGAAAGTATACTGCAAATGAGCTTTTATCAAGCCTGCTAATAGTTCAACAGGAAAGCAATATTCATACAAAATGAGGTTGGAAATAATTTTTATTCTGATTGCTCTAAACACACTCAGAAGCTCATTGCATTGTGAAAATTTGGCTAAATACTGTATCACCTGGTCATCCAGCATTCCTACACACCAAATGTTTCAGACTGTGAAATATAAACACAGTAGCTCTTCCAAAACAATAAATCAGAATCATTTCATTATCTCCAGATAATGGATCTTAATTGGAGAAAATGCATTTTCTGTTATAAAAAAAAGGAATCACCCATTTTAACAAATTAAATGTAAACTTGTGGTGCAAGTGACATATCCATGGACACCTTAAGTTAGAAGGACAAGAACATTTACACTCAGGAAAAGTTATGAACAAATAAAATTCTCAAGACTCCTGCTTTCACCTCTAAGGTCACGCCACACACTAATTCACAGCATTTCACACTTAAAACCATTATACTTGTTACTGCAATTTACTAAATCTAGGTAATCAATAGATTATTTCTTATGAAATGCAGTTTATCTTTTCACAAATGCAAGTAACTATGCGTACATTAACCTGACGACACAACTCCCTACACCAACTTTACACCATATAGAGTCAAATTCAAGTTCCTAGCATCCAATTTCTTTGAAATGGTTTTAAGGGTTTTAAGCTACTTATCTCTTCAGTAATATTTTTTCCCACAAGTGTCAAGCAGTTGACCAAGCGTGGCAGACAAAATGGAGCCTCATTAAAAAGTCCACCTATAATTCACCCTTGGTAACTACACATCACAGACTCAAAACTAAAAGAAAACGAAGTTGACACACAATGACAATTTTCGTGTAGTCATATTTGCTGGGAAAGAAGTGCAGGAAAGCTTAGTTTTGTTTTATATTTTTCTTCCTGGAGTTAATCTAAAGGCACACAGTAACTCAGCAGGGAAGAGCTATAAGTCTTGTCATCACTTAAGATAGCAACAAACAAAAAGCAAACAGTAAAAATCACAAAATTTTAGTGTTTAAAAACTTAAGATAGTTAATTTTATAACAAATATCCTCTATTACTTCTCCAATAACTTCTGAAGCAGAACTTATTTAGGCTATTTAATAAACAACCTTAAGTGGTAATTCCAGTCTCATTTTTATACAGGATTAGATGAGTGCAGCAAGATCCAAGACAACAGTAACAACTACTGGGCAGAGAGTGAAAGTATGCTAGTTAGCACATGAGCATTCAGAGGGAATGGACCAAGAGCAAGTCTGAAGGTTTATTCTAGATAAACCTAGATAAAATTTTAAGTTAAGTCTCAGAAATCCTACCTATTCCTGCTTTGTTTATCTGACTAGCACTTCCATGTTATATTGCTGTGATCAAGAAAAGGTTGCTCCAACCCACATCTTCATTTCTGTAAATACCAGAGAAGACCTTGAGGTAATTTAGCTCAAAACATGTGACGATTCAAGCACCTAAAACAAGTGTTTTCCTTAAAAGGCCAAAGATGGAAAGGTAGGACAGAATTATCTACCTAGATAAAAATGGTAACACTCACGTGAATACATAACTTTCCACAAAATGAGAAATAATGTGTTTATTAATTAGGCCTTTAGCATCAAAATACATTTTAACATGGCTTTACTGCACTAGTTAATAACAGAGCTTCCAAACAGAGATCCATTAGCATACTGCTATCAAGTCTAAATAAATTGTCAGTAATTATCACTGGCCAAGGCAAAGTGAAGTATAATTGAACAAAGCAAGATGAGTCAGCCAGACAAGGTAGAACACTTTCAGACCTCTGCCACCACTCCAGAATACCAAATTAGTATAAATCTATTGAGTATTTCCAGTGAAACACATGGAAAATTTCTCACAATAAAATTTAATTTAAATCTCAAGTATAATTAATGAAAATTGGATCAATTAACTTGGAAATCATATACGGAATATTTTTGGTGCAGTAAGTTTTTCTCACTTGCACTTATAGAAATGTAAAAATACTGTACTGGGATCAGAAGTTAAACTTTTGAATTTCCTGAATTTATTTATCTCTGTAGAATCTTTCACCATTGATGCACTGATCTTCTCTCTTGTTGCTTATCAAATAACCACAATTTTTCGTAGCTATCATAAAAAGAAGAAAGATATATGTAACTGTCAAACTATTAACAGTTACAGGCAAAAGGTTTCTTCAATGTATACTACAGTACCAGTAGAAAACACATACCATAGTGTTCATACAGTGATGATTTAAAGTCAAAGTGGGGAGTTCTAGCAAAAACACAGTATCATAAAAGATATGAATCAGGGTACTAGCTCAACTCCTACAACAGAAGCCCCCTGGCAAGTTTTCTTTTATGATGTCCAGGCAACCTTAATATCAACACAGAGTTTATTTAAAATTTCTACATATGAGTTTCTGAAATGGCAATGACAAATTATTGACTTTTTTAGGACCTCTTGTAAACTTTAGCTCAATTTAAAAACTTCAAGTCTTGCTTAGCAACTCTGAAGGTGAAGTAGGGACTTTAAATACCTTATCTCATGTTTGCTGCTAGAATTTGGCAAGTTCTTAAGCAACATTAAAGAATCTACACAGAAAATACAGAGTGGTTCAGAAGGACAGATGGACAAGTGGTATAGTATGTGGGGAGGGAACAGAAAAGAGCTACTCTACAAAATCATCAGTACTTTATCTTCCCTTTCCATCAGGGATATTCAGAAATTATACTACACAGGTGGTCTATATCTGTTCTCCCTCTTCTATAGAAGTTCTACTGTCACTATGTGACTTGGCTCCCTTTATGCTGTAATATTCTACATTTTCCATCAATCACCTAATAAAACAGTTATTGCATGTAATCAACAATAGATTAAGACTACAACATTAATATTGCCAGAAAGACTCGCATTTAATTCTCTGTAACAAATGTTTTTCCTATTTTGAGCACTATAACAGCTTCTAAAAGTCTCTAATAGGACTCTCTTAATAGCAAGCTTCTTCAAATGGCTGTGCACCTAAAGTCATTCACTTTATAAATAACCATATAGCATCTACCCCAGAAGATTAAAACTTTTAACCTAATTTTTAAAGTTATCTGAGACTGTGCATACAGTACGAGGGCTGTGCCAGCATTTAATGGCTGGACTGGATTGAATACAGCTTATTCTGCAGAACCAATACTGTTCAGACTATAGTTTTGATATATGCCTCTAAAATGTTACTTTATATTGTATGATTTGTCCCTTGTCATCTTGTTTTTGTAAGCTAATTTTCAGAATGGAAACTCTGATGCAAAAACTGTGTCCTCATGGCCAAGTAAAATTATCTATTAACCAATAATATACTGTTTTTTCCAATTACTGAAGACAACTTTTACAAATATATGTGTAGACCATTACAAGTCAGCTAATGGGGTTCAAAATTACACATGAAGAAAAGACACTAACTGGTGCTTTTGTAAATAAGTACATACTAAATATGCATGTTTTAAATAAGAACATAAAGCAAACGTATAAGAAAATACAATTTGAGAATTTAAAGATTCATGATCTCTTTCTATGTACTTGTATCATTTAAAACCAGAAAAATACAGGAGTACGTAAAACTAAGATTTTACTTTTACATTGGACTTGGCTAAATACATGAATGCATGTTACTGTTTTTCATTTTGAAAATTTATTTAACTATTTGAGGTAAAAAATGAACGTAAGTTCATAAAATGAGCCATTACAACAGTAAACATTTCCATATCAAATGAAAGAGATGGACATATCTGCTCAATTTAATAAATCTAACTCTAAATCATAACAGCATCCCATCCTGTACATGCATCCATGTGTTTATGAAAGAGAATGCAAGACAGAGCACATGCAACTGCATCCAAAAGGGAGACTGTATGCAGGGCTGCTTACTGGGAAAAAAAAAAAAAAAAAAAAAAAAATACAAGATGCCTAAGTGTAAAGGAAAAGGTATACTATCAATAATTATTGAAAGTGCAAGTTTCTAAAAAAGCATGATATCACTTAAAACTACACACAAGTACACATTAATGTCCTCTGCGAAACCAAAGCAAAAATAGCAGCAAATGCATGATCATTTCTCAGTTTCTGTATAAGCATTTTTTCTGTGCTGCTTATACAGAAACACTTAATTAATATGGGACCTAAACAGATGAGTCTAAGGACTCTACATATGGTCTAAAATCAAACTTAGAAACAAAGACCAACAAATAGGTCCAAGGTATCATTCAAGTGAGTTTTCATATACAATGGATTTCTTCTGATTTGCAAATTATTTCTTGGAGTCATCAGTAAAATAATATGAAGATTATCTATACTATATCCCTTCCATAAAATCAGGCTCTCAAATTAAAATCCCATTGTCTGCTTTCATTAGGTCAAGATTTTTAACATGGAGGTGTTGAGGGTAGAGATTACTGTTCTTACCCCTATTTATTCACACAAATGAGCTATATTATCTCAAAAACACTACATGAATTAGTTTATGTAGGTTTTTTGTTTTTAAAAAAATCTTTTTATCTTAATTACAACAAAATGAAAAGTATTGTCTGGTAAAATCCCAAACCATCAATGTTAATGCAGTCATTACTTTACTGATGTTGCGTTCCATACTCAGTGCAAGAGAATAATAATGCAGTGGCATAAGCATAAGAACCTAGCTCCTACAGAAAGCATATGAAAGGTTCTCATTAGACAAACAAGAATGGGTTATAAATGCAGTTGGGCAAAATCAGAGTTAATCTTAATAAAAACAAAAATGTCAGATAAAGTGTGAAAAATTTAATTGCATGCACCTCACAAAACAAGGTGAGCTAAATCATAGTTACAAATGCTAAGATATTTAAAGTGGCACTTATCTGTGATAAGTATTTGAATAAAATTAACACCAAATACATAAAATATAAAATAACTTCAATATTTATTTACAATTTCAGGCCAAGTTTTGTACAGAAAAATACATTAATTTCCTTAAGTGAACAGTTCTTTTCAAAGAGAGATGTGTTAAATAACTGATTTTTCAATCTAAAAATATTTGTGAAACTGATGCAAGTACAATAGCAAATAAAAATTCTCAGTGCCTGAAATCCTAGTCATTTTAGGTCCTTAGAAGTGCCTTATAAATTATTACAAATTATTCTCTGATCTTGGGATTTGATGAATAGTTTAGAGAAATGAGCTAAAAATAAGTCAGTGCTAAAAGGTAGGGTTGCCAGTTCTTTCATGGTCCCAGAAAACGTAGAGGAAGTTGACAGGATCAGCTCAGCTCCACTGTGCTCCTGAAAAATATAAAATACCAGTGTCCACTGGATCATTGGGTCCTTAGCACTCTAGTACTATTTATGAAAAAAGATTTTGGTGATGACCATAATGGTGCTTTAAAATATGGAGTAAGAGATTTGTCAATAGGCGTGGTCTTCCCTTTTTAAGGTTTCATGCCCTAAAAGCACATTATTTATAAATTAAGGGTAAAAAGTGCTTTGCATAGTGATAAACATATTAGAATCTCACCTTTGGCCATTATTACATAAATAGAGACGAAATGTTAGGAATGGAATTGAATATAAATTTAAAAACCTGAAGACTGTATACACCTGTTTTATTCCATTTTTATCTAATGAAATTACATTTTAAGTGTTAATCTCACATGTATACTAGCAATATCTAACTGAAACTAAGATTGAGAGCCTTCAAAAGTCTCAAAAACTCTCCCCTCACAATGCAATCAGTAATGTAATTTCTCTGATGGCAGCAAATACAAGCTTAATAAAAATACAAAGCACTAGCATCTCACTACTAGTATCTATATACATTAACTAAACCAGGACTTCAAAACATCCATTGAAAACTGCCAGGGGGAATCTGAAGATGACACCACTGGAAGTCCTTGAAACTGTACCAGTGTTATACAAGTCAAAGATTTTGCCAAAAATCTTTGCTTTGGACAAAGGACTCTACAATAAAAACATTTTAAAAAATAAAAATGAATAATTCTAAAAAGCAAAGTCAGAATACTTCTCATTCTGTACCTGCTCAGCTACTGTCATTTAAGCATCAAAAGTGCTTCTCTACAAAGAAACAAATATTCAATAAATTTGTTACTTAACAGCAGTCTCCTAAGGAAGTCCATCAATATTCCATTTACTCAAAACTGTCCAAATTTTGTTGTGACCTAAAATGAAATTACCTAAGCTTGAACAGATTTTTTAAAAGTCTTTAAAATCTGTAAAAATAGATACATATTTTGCTATATAACATAGTAGTTGCTACATAACATGGTGCCTATTAAAAGAAAAAAGATTACAGGAAAAAAGTTAAACAAAATTTGCATACATGCCTCACTGCCCAGTAACACAGCTATATAATCATGAGTTGGAAGTGACCTTAAAGATAATCTAGTTCCACCCCCCCCTGCCATGAGCAGGGACACTTTCCATTAGACCAGGATACTCAAAGCCTCATCCAGCCTGGCCTTGAACACTTCCAGGGAGGGGGCATCCACAACTGCTCTGGGCAACCTGTTCCAGTGTCTCACCACCCTCACAGTGAAGAATTTCGTCCAAGTATCTAATCTAAACCTACCCTTTTTCAGTTTAAAGTCATTGTCCCTTGTTCTATCACTACCTGCCTTTATAAAAGTCCTTCCCCAGCTTTCTTGTAGCCCCTTCAGGTACTGGAAGGCCACTATAAGGTCTTCCTCAAATCTTCTCTTCTCCAGGCTGAACAACCCCAACTCTTTCAGCCTGTCCTCATAGGAGAGGTGCTCCAGCCCTCGGATCATCCTCATGACCCTCCTCTGGACTTGTTCTAACTGGTCCATGTCTCTCTTGTGTTGGGGGCTCCAGAACTGGACACAGTACTCCAGGTGGGGCCTAACAAGAATGGAATAGAGGGGGAGAATAACCTCCCTTGACCTTCTGGCCACACTTCTTTTGATGCAGCCCAGGATACTGTTGGCTGCCTGGGCTGTAAGTGCACATAATGTAATATGCTGTTAAGATACTCAACTGCAATACAAATTTAAAACCTGGACTGCTGTGTTGTCCCTGACCAACAGTGCAAAACAGGTAGATACACCAAGCAAAATGAAAGATAACTAAACACTCAGTATTTACTACCTCAATTTCTCTACCAGCATTAACATAGTCATGCATAATTATCTTAAGATTCAAATTTGCTTTTAAATTGTTTTACTATTGTACCACACTTCAATTCTGTTTACCTAACAAGAAAAATGTGCTAATCCAATCTCTCATCACAGTGCACCAATACAGACAGGACAATGACATGAATTTCTTAATATCCAAAATGAGTTCCAGAGCTTGCATATTCTTTATGTACTTTCTTTTTCAGTATCTGTCATGGGAATGCCAACAGGTAGAAAATAGAAATGTTAATTAAAGGCTGCAAACCTAATTCACAACACACTGTGCAACTTCTTGTTTACCAACTGCAAACAGATGCTTTAGCAGAATAAAAAGTTACATTGCATAGAAGAGCTTCTTAAATTTGTGAAAGTCTGTCAGCTTTGAAAGGAAAAAGAGTACAACTTCCAATGTCTAGGTCCTCAATATAATGGGGAAAAAATGAACTATAAAACCAAAAGATTTAAGAATTAGATCATCTTCCAATTTCATTCTGTTGGGTACATAAGGCGATTAAGTTTGATTTTTCAACTTCCACAAGCACCAAATTGGGTGAAATCTTCACCTCCACTACAGTAATAACTAACTCATCAAAAGACTTAGGGTTCTACCCTATTAAATAGTCATGGCATAGTTTAACAGCTTGAGTGGAGTTAAAGTAAGTAAAAATAACTAAGAATGCACTACTGCAATGTCAACTTCCTGGGGGAAAAAAAAAAACAAAAACAAACAAACAAAAAACCCCAAACCAAACCAAAACAAAAACACAACAAAAACCAAACACAATCAAGGTTTCAACTGAGCACTGAGTGACTTTTAAATCAAAGTTAGTGAACCTCACAACATGGAGACTGATTGCCAGAAGTTACTCAGCCCACAGCCTTTACCTTTAGGCATTGGCTACAACCTGCATGAATTATCCTCTCAAATTATTTCCAGCTACTGTCAAAGCGCTCCAGTTCCTTCCTCATTCTGTGACCTGAGTATCATGGTCCTGGAGCAACTGACTCTAGGTGGCCCCTGCCTGAGCAGGAGGGTTGGACATGATGACCTCCAGCAGCCCCTTCCAACCTCAATTATTCTTTGGTTCAGTGATACTATAAATAGGGCTGTATGCCAAACTTTATGAAAGGTATTTAAATACAACAAAATAATACAAGTAAGGCTAGTAGCAGTTATTACTACTTAAGTTGCCAAACTCTATTATCTCCATCTGATTGAATTTGATTTTGTTAGCATAAGTAAATATTTCTATTTACAAGCAAGGCTAAGAACTAGCAAGACTTTTATGCAAAAGAGACATAAATGAAAGACTCTAAGTGGAAAAGGTAACTGAACACCTTTATTTCTCAACTTTGCATCTCCATCTTAATTTAGCTGGGGAGGGAGGGTCTGAAAAATAGTACAGAATATTCATTTAGGAGTACACAGAATTTAAATTGACCAAAATAGGAAGAGGGTAAGCAACAATTTGGTAAAATAAACATGAAAAAAGTTACATAAACAAAACAAATACAAACTAAAATGCAGTATTTAACGTATACTAAAATAGGTTGTTTTTAATTTACATGTATTACATGTATCAGTCAAAATACTGTCTTCTCTTTACCTGTGCTAATTCAAGATTTTTTAAAAACTAAAACTGAAGTGAGATGGACTTCTCACACCTTTACCTGTTATAAGAGAAGGAAAAAGATACCTCAAAATGGCTAAAGAATAAAGGAACTTTACTGTAAAAAGAAAGGTTATGCAATTCATTCTGATAGCAATCCAGAACTAACAATTAAATTCTCCCATGACTTTACTAAAGAAATAGAAGAATTTCTCACGATATGGCTCAACTTATTTTTTCAGTAGCAAAAAAACAATTTTTTAATCTAAAGATTACAGAAAGTGTTATCTCTTCATATTCCTTCCTCTGCTCTTCAAGCCTGTTGCTTTTATACAGAAATTTTAATTTACTTGTAAATTACAGATACTGTGATATATATCACATTGTTCTAAGATTTAACTGCATTATTTAGGCTATAGTCCTTGTGAGCTCTACTGCCAGTGTTGTCTGAGTAGTAATCTTCTAAATATCCTTTCATAGAATGAATCAGAGAATCATAGAATGGTTTGGGTTGGAAGGGATCATCTAGTTCCAACCCCCCAGCCATCAGCAAGGACACCTTCCACTAGGTCACGTTGCTCAAAGCCTCATCCAGCCTGGCCTTGAACACTTCCAGGGAGGGGCATCCACAACTGCTCTGGGCAACCTGTTCCAGTGTCTCACCACTCTCACAGTGAAGAATTTCTTCCAAGTATCTAATCTAAACCTACCCTCTTCCAGTTTAAAGCCATTGCCCCTTGTTCATGACTACCTGCCCTTGTAAAAAGTCCCTCCCCAGCTTTCTTGTAGCCCCTTCAGGTACTAGAAGGCCACTATAACATCTCCCTGGAGCTGTGTCTTTTTCCCCAAATCTCTCAGCCTGTCCGTTTTATTTAAATGAATATTGCCAACCAAATTACAAGAAATTTTGTGACACAGCTTCAATATTACAAATGCACCTAACTGTACAGGGCACATACACATAAAAAAAAAAAAAATTAAAGAAGCTGTATTAGTGCAAAAATTTATATAATTTTAAATAAAATAAGCAGAACACACATATGGATGGCAGAACAGGTTTGTAATTTATTTTTTTATCTGCCATATAGATATATTTTTAGGAAGCAGAAGAGTGATTAAAAACATATCAGTACAATCTTTATATTGCAGAAAACAATCACTTGCAACAATATTTTACAATTGCTTGTATGTGAGATCCAAAGATACTATGACTGCAAATGAAAAGTAAGTCATACTCAGGAAAAACTGTATTGTAGTCTGTAAGAAAGAATAAAAACACTTTAGTACTGCAAAAAGACTACACAGTAACAGCACAAAACACTTGCCATTGGTTAAAATCACAAGGGTGAAATATTTTCAGCTATTTGCTGCTGAACTTCTTTATATGACAAAATAATTACATACATTAAACATATAATATGTCCATATCCAATATTTAGTTGATATAGTATTATGCCTTGTTTGCAAGTCTGGCAGAAGTTAGGGGTAAAGATTGCAACCAATTATGAACACACCTCTGAAACTGAGGCGGTTTGGGTTTTTTGTGGGGTTTTTTGTTTGTTTTTTAATGTATTTCTATTTCAGGTATTTACCAATGAAAGAACACTTGATAATTCACTCAGTATCTGTGACAATTACCCAGGGTTTTCAAACAATTCAGTTGCTGGTCCTCATTCGTGAAATATTGTTTGTACCACACAAGACACACAAAAGCACATGAGCAACATAGGACACTTCACTGTCAGACAAAACAGACTCATTTCCTACAAAACAGGCACGGTACTTACTATTTATTTCATGAGGCACACAACAACACAAATAGAAAGGATGTATGAGAAAGAGGAAGCACGAGGAAGTTTGCCAGTGTCCACACAGGATACTTCATATTTATCTGATAAAGTGTTTCTGAAGATCCCTGTGTACCTTTTATAACTTTTAAAGATATGGAAATTTTACATACTTGCAAAAATAAAGCCACAATGATGAAGCATTTCTTTATCAAGTCTATCTTTGCTTTGAGGTCCTCCAAAGAGTTAAACTAAATGCATAGATCATGAAGCATCGAGAATCTCAATACAACCCATTCAGATGGTCTCAGATATGACCTCAAGGTATGAGGAACAGCAAAGGAAAAAAGAGTGTTTGTAAAAGTAATACTGAATCCAGAAGGGCATCTTTGGCTGTAGGACTATTAAGAGTCAATATTGCACCTATTTTGCCTGGAAAATTGCTCTGCTAACTTAGTTCACTAAAACCAGAATGGCAGCCCAAGAGGCAATCACACCAAACCTACATTTCAAACTTCTAGTGACAGAATATTTACACCTAAGACCTAATATTGTTGGGTTTAGTTGGTTCTAGCTTCAGAAATAGGCAATGGTAAACAAGGTAAGAATTTTTCTGCTGCTATTGTCCATTAGTTTGCAAAATAAGTTAATCTTGCATTTTAAAATCTCTGCCGAGATTCAAGTTTTGTGATTAAAAAATGGATTAAATAGAAAGTAAAGTGCATTAACTTAAGGATCTTATCTGAAGAATTTGTGTTACTCTGCACAAACTTACCAAGACTTGTACTTTGAATTAATCTTGTCAAAACTGAGTATTGGACTATACAGATTCTGAATTCTCCAAATAGCAAAATCTAAACCATATACTTTAAAAGTTGATACCCAAAAAAAACAATAAACCAACCAAGCCTTTTTCTGATTATTGTATAGAAATAAAATAACATTTTTTTAGGAGGTATAAGGTCAAATGGAAACAGGGTTAGAGCAAATTAGGCTATGGAAGGAAGCCTTAGAATAGTGAGGAAGAACCATCAAATTGCTTCTTTGAAAAACATAGATCTTACGCTAAGGAATTACCCAAAGTATCAAGAGTTTCTCCACTTAACAGCTCTTCCTAGGGAACAGCAATTTGTTGACTTTGGGCCATATTAACCTGCCAACATATTTAAAACAACTAGGGGTGGAAGATGAAGGTTAATAATCAAGTAAACAAAAACATTACATGCCTCCCAGAAATTTTCTGTTTCTTAGAAGTACTCTAAACTGTCAGTTTTCACTGATGCAAAAATCGGGGGGGGGGGGGGGGGGGGGGTGACAATGGGGGGCTGCCAACAGGGTAACTCTTCATCTGTGACTGAAAAAATTTTTTATTATGCTAGAAAAAAATATACAGTGGTGATTTCCACAAACATTTAGCAAGAAAAAAATCCAAACCACTTCCAATATAAATGCAAATAACATCATTTTATGATAATTCCTTAAATGTTCATTATAATTTAGGGCTCACTGAGCCTAAAATCAAATTACTGTGTAACAGATATTAGTTTTCTTTTCTCCTGTATTAATGGCAAGGCAAGGAGGGAAGCCAAGCTACATAGGATGAAGAGGACATCTTAGGTTTTTAATTACAATACATAAAGGAGACTAAATTCATCATAGTTTTAAACATGAGAAGACATGTAGTTAAATTGAGAAAAGTTACTGCTGACAACTTTGAGTAAATTTTCAGTACTTTTAAATGCTTTCTGATTGTGCTTACGCTTATTAACAGGTGTAGAGAAGACTCTTCTGATAAGTAATGTTAAAATAGGAATATTAAAGTAGAATTCTGTCTTTTGGCCACCTAAAAATGAGCTGTTTTCCCATACTAGCTCATTCTAGAAAGTAAAGGCAAACAAGAAAAAAAATGTTTACCATCACTGACATTTTTTAACTGGTAAATCAAGCATGTTGCTAACAGTTAGAATCTAGCACACGGGCTATATAAGAAATAAATCTAGCTGTGTAACTAGCCACACTTGCTTTCAACACATACAGGAGGCATTTCCAGTTGCTAGGATATTATGTAGTATATTAAGTTACATGTAAACATCCTCACAGAGTTGGTATACAGAGCTTGTCATAACATTCAAGAAGAGTAAAAGCTTTCTACTGTGTTTAGAAAAATAATTCTGTGTGAGGGATATTGATTTATTCAATATTCACTTTTAGAATCTCCAAAAGCAATAAAAAACCCACAACAAAAACAGTTATAAGTGTTTAAAATAAAGCACTGGATAAAAAAGCCTCGTATTTAAGCAGATAGTAATTCTCCTCTTACTTCCCCTTGTCCTTTGTCTGCTTATTGCCTGAAGATATAACACAGATACAAATCTGTCACCACAATTAAATAAGAAATTGATCACTTGACTTTCTACTGAAGATCAATATAGGTTTCTTTCAAACCACTTTATTAATTTCTGAAACTATTTATAGTTTTTTACTGTAATATCTACATTTCCCTACCTAGTTAAAACATATTTAGACTTCTCTTGTACACCTAAAGACCTAAACCCTACAACTTTATTTCTTCACTTTTGAATTCAATTTTAGGAGTTTAGAATTGCAAGATTAAGTTTTATTTCACTACTTCTTCAATTTAAAAGTACTCCAATATTATGCTCTGATTACTTGCATCAAAACTTGGATTATGTGTTTCTATAACCTATGCTAGCCTCTGGAAATTCATATGAAGCAGAAGTAGTCAGATTCTCAAACCATTTATCTTGTTTAAACTCCCTAAATGGAAGTACAAAATCTAGAAAACCTGTGATATCCAGAGCTCCTAAACCAACTATCTACCCAGACATATCTCAGCTTCACTTAAGGGTTGGACCAGATACTCACAATAATTAGACTATTTTCTAGCTTCCATGAAATAAATTATCTCAAAGAAAGGCCAAATGAGACTATGACCAACTCAATCAAGTTTCCCAATGCATATAATAAAGTAACTAACACTCCAGAATATTTTGAGTCATACATTTTACACATGGCTGTATTACTCAGATGCAAGTATGTTATTCCCACCCCCCCTCAGTGAACATAATCCTTTACCATAATATAAAGTTCTAGAAGCAGAATAGTACAAGTCACCATCTGCTTAAATCCTGCTCATGAAGAGTTGAGAATACTTTCTAGTAATTGACAGACACCACTTGACCCTTCTGATGCAAGTGTCTAGCCAATTTTAATATCTTACTTTTAGCTGGCTTTACAGTGGAGTACAAACCAGAAATATAAATCTCTATAAAAACAAAACAAAATTCTTCATGAAGCTTTGTTGTTCCGTATGAATATAATGTCCCAAAACAGCTACAATTCAATGATTTAGTTGAGTAAAAAAGTAATTCTCTAGAACTTCATAAGAAAAAGACAGAACACATGTCTACCACAGAGTGACAACAAATCCATGCATGCTGTATTGAGAAGACACCATCTGAACTATTTATGGTGTAAGCGACTTACCTGTATGACATAATGACAGAGTATGATGTGTGGTTAGAATGTACATAAAAACCTGTTTTCAAAGGAGAGGGAGTAAGAGAAATAACTTACCTGAAAAGTGAAAAGTATACAAATGCATATTCAAAGGAAATAGCTTTCGTGCAGGGCTATTTTATAGGTCCACCTTTATAAAAGATTTCTTATTAAACATCACGCAGTAATTTCAGCTGCAAACTAAATTCATTTGGACTAGGAAACTCAAACTTCATTAAAGCAAGTAAAGATGCTTTTAAAGCACGTCTTTTAAAGTATAAACACCTGTAACATAAAACTGTAGTTTAGTGTGACTGTAGCCATTGAACAGTCAGATTTCTGTATGAAAACCTAACATTCTCACCACCAATTACATGACCTGGTATGAAGACACTAGAATGTAGCTGTTTTCTCTCTCTATTTACTATTATTGACACTTAAAATATGGCACAGGTGTTCCTTATGATTTTGCAGACAAATAAATGCTAGTAAAAACATTTATTGTTGATATTAATATGAAACATTTGTGTTGATAGTCACTTAAATAACTCTACATTTGAGCCAAATCTCTGTCTTAATTATTTCACATTAAAACCAGCTTTTCATACACCTTCACACATATTCATGAAAAAGAATATTCAAAGGCATATAATGTAACACCTTTTTAATTTTATTACAGAAAAAAGATTGCAATCTTCACATTAAGGATATGTACCTTTTATTACTTGTTTTTCAAAAAGCATTGTGACTTAATGAAAAACTACATTTTTTGTAGTAATTATTTAAATGAAAGTCAAGATAAATTGTCTATTTGATTATTATTCCGACTCCAAGGCTCATTCATGTAAGTTTATGAACCACACAACACTTCATTCATTCTGCACTTATATATAATATTTTGCAAATATGCTGCATTATCACCTAACCTAAAAATATGAAGATTGTCTAGCACATTTAATCAGAGGCAGTACTATACAAATTACAATAGCTTTATACCTTCACTTACTCATTTACAGCGGACTGTTGCTTAACTCAAAGAACAGTCAAAAATTATAAAAAAAAAAAAAAAATTCAAAGAAATCCAAACCAGATTTTTTTATTTTATTTTAAAAAAAAGGTCTGTGTGATGTGTTACTGCAAAGAAGGTTTCCAGTAAGGAAGTGAAAAGATGCCAACTTCTCGGGCAAATGCATTGCATCAAGCCTTGCCACTTTTGGTGCAAATAGACAGAAGCCACAGGCACAACAAATAGCCAAAAGGCAACATAATTGTCTTAGAACTAGCTTGAGCATCTTTTATTAGTAGAAGAATATCCAGTACCAGTTTTAACATAATAATGGAAAAAGCTAGAACTGTTTTTCCCTACATGTATATCAGTCATATCAAGAAAAATCATATTGTATTTGTCTTGACTAACTCTTCTTTTTTCCGTGAAATAAAACAACTACTAAGTAAACTTCAGTCATCTTTGCGTGCAGAACCAGTTATACATCAATAGAGCACAAAATCTCCTGATGTTTTTTTATGTTATATCTCTTGAAAATTTGGTCAGACCTATGATATAGTAGTGGCAAAAAAAAATCCAATGCAGATGGTTAGTCAGGAGTTTACAGAATTTCAGAGCAGGGCTCTCAAATTTATTACCAGCACCAACAGTACTACTAGGATGTTTGTAGGATATAAATGCTGCAGGACCCACTATTTTTGAGGGATATGCATATCATATATATCACAGCATGAAATTTTTTTAAAATCTTCTAAAAATCAGAAATATATATTCATAGTTCTATGCTAAAAATAAAATAAAACTGTTTTCTCTGGATTTATATGTTATTTTCTGACCAAATACTGCTCAGGAGTAACCTACTGGCAAAGTACGAAGTGAATATTCCCATCTTACAGGCCTGATAATTGAAAGTCCTGCCCAATTTTTCACAAAGTTGAAAGATATACACAGAACAAGGACGTAAATTGCAAAAGGTTTCTTTTTAAAAATACAATTATTCTTCCGATTGAGACAGAGCAGACAAGAGGGAAAGCAAAGTGAGACCAGGTGCAAGGGTGGGAGAGAAAAGGGGGGAAAGAAAGGGGAGGGCAAATAAAGAAAGAAGAGACCCTGTTCTTTGAGTGTCTGATTTGACATCTTAAGATTTATTTCACATAAGTGTTTAGCATTCACCATTTAACCATGTCAACGAGAGCTATAGTTTGAATATATTTTGTGTTACATAATACTAAATACTAAGTACTTAAAAATGATTTTGTAAATAACTCAAATATCACACTCAAAATTAACAGTTACTTTTGATGTGAATCCCTCTGCATCTCATTTCTCTATCTATGAAATAATATTAATGCTTCAACCCTACAGAGTGATTCAGATTGTGTACATAGCTCAAATACTCCATGAGGAAATTAGCAATTCTGTTTTCAGAGTAAAAATAACATGAAGTAATATGAAGTAAACCATTCATGCAGCTGCTTACCAGCCAATGAGGAAACAATATATATTGAATAGGCAGTCATCAAATGACCAGGCATTATCTTTTATGTGAAGGCCCTGGAGTCCTGTGTTTGTAACAGCACACGAGAATCCATCCAATGGATTTGTCACGAGGAATGTATGTAGTGGGTAGTACAGACACTTAATAAGTTCAAAGTTCTGATTATGCAGCTTTCCTACATATTTGTAGGAACGTCTTATCATCTTTCTTTGAGACTCAAACACGTGTAACAATGGTAGGATTCTGTGCATGGGCAACTGTCTATCCAGAAGACATAAAAGTAGAAAGACAGGATTTAAATAATGCAATAAAGAACTCGTTGCTTTCAACAAACAATGAGAAATTCTTCTGTTTCTTCTAAGAAGGGAAAATTCATTTCAACTCCATTTCTATAAAATAACTATTTTAAGTCTGTTTTGCACTTTTAAATACAAAAATAAATTGTCTCTTTCATAATAACTTCTAAGCTCATTCCTTCACTTTTTAATATATCTAGACCACAGTAAATATTCTGATAATATTCTCAAAAATAAACATTTTCATCTGATTAACATATGTATCTGCCAATGAACATTGAATCTTGTACTAGCTCCTGTTAGGATTAAAAAAAAAAAAAATTGCCATTACAGTGAAGTAGTTTGCATGGTATGTGGTAGATTTCATATATGTTTCAAATAACCTAAAAGCAGGAGAAATTTTTTACAGAAGTTTTGAGATTTAATTTTTTTTGTCATGTAAATTTATCACAGCATTTAGATATTTCTAACATTCTGATTTTCACAGATTCTTTCACATACAACCCATTCAATCCTCCTGCTTGATCCTGCAGGAAAGACATCGTGCTAAATTTAGGTTATTACAATCATTTCTATGGTAACAGATGGATGTGAAACACAGGATTATGACTTCACTGCACGACTCTGCAGAAAGGAGTCGGATGGTGGAGGAAGAAAGATCATACTCAAAATATCTGCAGCTGTAGCAGGAAAGCACACACTATCACTGAGAAAGGGAACTGTCCTTTTTTAAAAAATATGTTTTTTTTCAAAATCTCTAAAGGTAATTCTTCCCATAGCAAATACCTTCATCACTGACAATCTCCATATGCTTTTTTTCTTTAAATCAATATCTCTAGTCTGGCATAATTAAAATAAAAGAATGCTCCAAAATATAGGTTATGCACACAATTATAAATAGATATGAATCTATTTAGAACCTCTAGAGGTTAAAATAAAGGCAAAATACAAATATGAAATTCTAAGAAGAAATGCATTCCCTACAAAAGGAAGGGTAAAAAGAGAGACCGTATTTCAGCTAATACAAACCAGGAGAAAAGGGGTTTTTTTAATACTCTTGCTTTTTGTAGATTATATTCTGTGATGTATATGAGTTCATGCTAGAAATTTTCTTTATTTTGATTTAATCTTAAAATCCAAACAAGTCTAGATCAAAGAAACCAAAATATGAGTGCTTATTATACTGTTATAAGCAATATCAACTATGCAATGTATTCCTCAATCACAGAGACTAAAAGCAGCCACCCATAGCATCTACCTTAAAAATACTGTAGCCCTATACAGAATTCTTTACAAGATGGTGTCTGAAATACCTTCTATATTTAATCACAATTCTTAATGATTCAGGAATGAAAGGCTATTGTAAAAGGCAGAACTATATTTAACATTTCTGGGTTAGCTGAACACCGATTACCTAAGTACAGAACAAACATGAATAACCCTGTGACTAATAATGGTTCCTAACTTAAATAATGAATATTACTGTGATAGCATACTCTAAGCAGGCATTTGGCTACAATGGTTATGGTTATGCTATTTTAAAACAGGAAACGTAGTAGACTTTAAAGAGATTTTTGTTTCTACCTTGTAGGAACAAGGTATTTATAACAAAAACAAATACCTTGATTTTACTTTCCCTGATTTAAGTTTGCTTGGATTTTCATACTAAATCTAACATATGGGAAAAAAAAGGAAGTAACAAGACAAGAGTAACTACTTCTGAAGAATTCCTGAAACACATAAGATATGCAAGGTAAATATCCATTGCCATTTTACTTTAATAAACACAAGGATACATTAAAGTTTTTAATCAGTATTAAAGATAACACCTCTGGATGCTGAAGCTGAGTATGACCTTTCCTTCATTTGATTTGTTTATGCACCACTAAACTAACAGTAAATGTCACCATTGAGGGTTTGGCTGATTAAGGGCCTTTTAACGGCTTTTACTCTCAACTGGCAAATTGTTGCCAACTTTCACAAAACATGGGGGATCTTAAAAAAATATATATTTGAAGCTCCAATCTTTATGTGTGGTTGACATGAGGAAACAGGTCAGAAGGGATCAGAAGGGACACATCATAGTCCAATAAACCTAATTTACCTAAGGAAAGTAGGCTTAACAAAAAACCAAAACTACCCAAAAACTCCTCAGTAAGAGTGGAAGGGGAACATCTGACACAATTCTCCAAGTCAGAAATTCAGGTCTTGGCTATCCCAGTATTCTCAGAAGATTCTGTGAAGGACTGCAACACTAATAAAATTATGACAGGAATGACTAAATAAAAACTGATATGGAAAACTTTTTTTTTTCCTTTTTAATTCAGACCACTAGACCATTTAAAACTTTGTTCTTTTTTTAATTTGCAATTAACCTAAATAGATTTCACTCTTTACTCCTCTGGGAGGAAAAGTTCTCTTTGTAAAAGATGTTACAGCATACACCTTTTATTAAAGAACTTAGACAGAACCTAACTGAAATTCCCTTTTAAGAACTTTCTGAAACATTACATTAACAAAAAACCATATGTTGACATTTTCAATATTTTACATGCTTGAAAAGATCAAAGTTCCTAAAAAGAAACATCACATGTTTTTTGGGAGTAGGGCAGGAGGTAAGGAGGGAGGAGTTTGCTGCTTTCATATACACAAGTACACACCATTCCCTCTCAACACCTCACTTTGCTCATTCTCAAAGCAAAACTTTCCACTTAAGTGCTGATAGTACTAGACAAATGTTTTGAAGCCAACAGCTGAAGTGAGCATACACACTGCAGGTAGTAAACTAATGGTCTGACAAAATTACTCCTATTTTCCTGGTCATAAAACTAGGTCATCCATCATGAAAATTATGATGTAACTGAGAAATGAAACAGCAACATTTGGCTAAGTGTTAGCATCTTCAGTATCTGCAATTGTACTTCTTCATGAAAAAAGCATTTAAAATTTAAAAACATGATCTGCTTTCATAAAGAGACTCCCAAACACAATTAATCAACAATGGAATGCAATGACCATAATATAATACAGCTATATCCACATTGTGTCAATATTTCTGAATCAAATCCATTTAAATTTATAACAAATGCTTGCTAGAAAGTTCAAAAAGTCTTCTGAATAAACAGCCCACAAAATGCCAAAGCAAGTCAACAAGTATGGTATTTGGTTTTAATGAATAAAGAGATCCAGGAGACTTAGGTCAGGTGAATTGGTCCTCCACTAACTTCTCTTTTGGGGTGGCAAATGATCAGCCCTTATGGGACAGTAAAAGGCTTTATTAGCCTTATGTTACCCTGCAGTTTGCCATTTTCATATGGATTTGGCAATAGGCAGAAGCCACTCACAATTTGGTCATGTATAAAGGACATCTGACATATTAGAAAGCATTGAACCATCTGCAAAGAAAAAGTTAAGAAGCTGTTGCTGGAAAGGCAAAACTGCATGAAACCAGAATAATTTTATTTTCTTAATGGGAATAAATTGATGGACAGGAAACCTAAAGGAATATTTCATGTTTGGGGATTTTCCAGTATCATTTAGAGTGGCTAAATAAGCAAGGAGCTGTCCTTAAAAATAAATTATTTGAAAGGCTGGTCAAGGACACTGCATTGGCACAGGGCCAGGCAACAGAAGGTACTAAACAGAGCAGACTGGTGGATCTGATGACCAGAGTAAAACACCTCTGCATTTCAGTATATTTAAATGCCCTTCCTTTACACTATATTGTCTTAACTTGATGGCTATGACATGGTAAAAACTATCTACCAAAACAAAGAACAAACTTACGTGCAGATGGATATGCAGAAAATATGTAAGTTAAAACCAAATAAAAATTACAACCTATCACATAGGTTGTCCTTTTGGCTACATCACAGCAACCTATAGTGGTCAAATAGCTAGAAAGGACTTTTGCAGTCACAAACTGATTGTTACTACCAAAATTCTACAAATAGCTAAGATAAATGTTTTAGTATAAACCAAAATGGAATGTTTAGCAAGGGTTTATTTTTTTCCCAAGGTAGATATGTTTTTTCCAAATATTTCCTCATTCCTCATGCATATGAAACAGTTACTTGCTATGTTCATCTTTTAGCATTTAGAGATATATATTAAAAAAACCCCTTAGAGAAACTGAGTCTTTCATTGTGTACACTACATAGCTATGACTGAAAAGAAAGTTCACTTGACTCATTAATTACAGTAGTGCACCATCTTCTAGCTGTCCAGCTAGGAAAATCAAAGATGTTTCAATACATAAATTACACAGAAGTTGAAAAAAGTGACCAAGACAGACAAAAGGATAAGAAAATTCTTTGATCCTACTAGCAAATTGTCCTGGTTTTCAGCTGAGACAGATCTGGGTTTCTTTTTAGTAGCTAGAATACTGCTGTGTGTTAGTTTCAGCATGGGATTTGTTATGAGAAAAACATTGAGCACATATCAGTGTTTGTATTTGTCGCTGGAAGCTGAAGGACTTTGTGTTTTTGTCAGTCTACAAGTGCAAGATCAAGGGAAGGGCGATGAATATTTAAATTAATAAGCTAAATTTGCGCTTGGATATGCCATTAGGATATTCCATATCATATCACATCATGTCTAGTGTATTAGTGAGGGTCTCCTCTTGCTCTCTGGCTTTTGCTTGGGCTCTTGCTCTTCTGGGGCTGCGGTTTCAGTTTCAGGATCATTATCTGAGAACAGGCGGGCTTGGTCATCTGGTGATGAGCAATTGCACTGGTTATCATTCATTTGTATATTTTATTACTATTATTATTATTATTATTATTATTATTATTTTAATATTGCTTAAAGTTTTATTTTATTACAATTATTAAATTGTTCTTATCTCAATCTACAAGTCTCCTTAACCTTGCCCCCCAATTCCCTCTCCTGTCCCCTTGTGGGGGGCGGGTAGTGAGCAAACGGCTGTGTTTGGCTGCTAGCCAAGTGAAACCACCTCACCAATAATTTTTTTTTTTTTTTTCAAAATATGATTTCACAGAAATGAAGTACAACTCCAGTATAACCCTCTATATAATAGACTTGACAAACTAATTTTACTTGCATTCTGTTAGATGTCCAAAGTTGATTCTGCTATGAATTATGTTAAACTGAAAGTGAAAATAAGGCATTCCCAGAGCTACCTCCTTTTTTAAACTTCAGTATGACTTCTGGCAATGGAATATCAACTAATACAAGGAAAGGTTTATGGGGTTTTAAGTAACAAAAAAATTGCTATTAAACAGTTAAAACCCACTATTTAAAAGATTAGGCTTTATATTACTGAAGATCAGGGTTTTTTTCCAAATAAACACATTTAAATGCCTGAATAAACTGTGCTGCTCAAAAGACTCCCTCCTGTTTAAGCACATAGTAAAATAAGAATTGCATTACACAAATCATAACGAATAAAAAAAAAAAAATCAAGAAACTCAAAGCTAAAAGCTTTTCATTTTTGTGGTTCCAAAAGACTACTATTGAATAAATGAACACATCCAGCTAACCAAAAATAGAGAAAACTTAAAACCACAGAGAGCACATTTTAGGCCACATATTAAGTGTAATTTCCTTAGGAAACTGTACATGATAGTTAGTGGTATATTTCAATTTTAAAAGAAAACCAAATGCACACAAACAAGTCTATATCTCTGTAATCTCAGGAAGCCACAACTACCACAACCCTTTACAGCTGTTATTAAAGGTAGTCCCTCTAGTCTAAGAAATTTGTTTCACACATCAGCCACATTTGTTTTGTCACATCACAACAAACAACATGGAAGAAACTCAGTGTGGTACTTTCCTGCACAAGGGAAAATAAACAAAACAAAAACAGATTGAAAAGCATAAATTTCTTTTCAATTCAATTTGAAGAATCAAAATAAAAGCTAGTGAATTCAGAAGCAGCAGGGTTCTTTGGTTTCTGAAAAAAAAAAAAAGCTACAAAACTCAAGCTATTATTCTCCAAATTCCTAGAATCAACACATTTTGTACAAATTACTTGATCATTTGACTAAAAATTAACAATATTTCTGTTTTTCCTTTATAATTCAGGTTGCTTAACACTTAATACGATTTATAAGTAATACTGCCTCTGTCTTCACTTAGTTTTCAATTTGTCAAAGTGTTGCTTATCCAATTTTTTTTTTTTTTATGTCTGTCTTCAGTTGGTTGTTTTCTACTTTTTCAAAGTTTCAGCAAGTGAATCGGTGACTTTCAATGGAACTATGAAAAATGAGATAATTTACTCATATTAAATACATTTTAAATGCTTCTCTAGAGAATCTCATACTTACAAGTGGGTATGCTTTTCACTAGCCCTCCCCCACCACTCCCACCTCCAAAATCAAATGCAGTTAAATTAGCATCCTCTGAACAAACAAAATTAGTAAAGCTCAGGAATCAAAAAGAAAATTTTCCCGAAGAAGCCAGTATTCTCTGTTCCCACACAACTCCTACACACCATCCTGACCGAGGCTCTCTGGTTTTGGAACATGACTAGGTGCCTTGGTTCATGTTTTCAAATGTTCAGTGTAACTCCTCTTTCAATTGCTTTTCCTGGTAACTGTGACCTGCTGTTGTGATAGCTACCAAAACCCAAGAGACAACCCAAGTTGTACACAAGTGAAGTTCAAAGTGGAAGAACTAGACAACATGATCTGACTTAGTGAAGAACACTGGTAAGCAAAAATGGCTCACTTTGGCCAGCTAGGAGACACAAGGAAGTTTCCTCATTCAGAATTGAATGCTAACGTCAAAAAAGAAAGCGTGGGAACACTCTGATACAAAGCTAACAAATTCAGTCCAGCCTAACTTTTCCAAGTTGATCACTTACTTTAGGCAGTATTTATAAATGCCCAGTTTTAAACAATCACGATTGAACTGGCAAGCAGCAAGTCAAGCAAACACAATGGTAACAATGAACAATACATGGAACTACAAAAAAAATTTACATATCCTGACAAAAATAATTCTGTGGAAGTTCAAACTGGATATCCAATGTTTATACAAGATTCAGCTATAGTTGTCCAGTCATTTCCCCCTCCTCCCAAAAAAACCTAGTGACAACAGCATACCTTACAGCCGAAGGATGCTAAAGTAATCACTTATTTGTATTTAGGAACTACTGTGAAAATGTGAATCTAAAGCAAATCACAAGCAATCAGTAACACCCTACTCCATGCATGCTTTAAGTTAGGAGTGAATAAAATATAGGGCAGCACAATGCTAATAAAACAATATATTAACTCAATTACCCATTCAGTAAGTATACATAATCACTACGTAATCACTAATGACTTACAAGTCATTAAATAAATACTAGCAAAACCAAAAAAATCAATTGCTAACTATTTTTTCTACCTTTTTGCTTTACTTTTAATGGTGTCTCTCTTCCATATCAGAGCCTAAAAGCTAAAAAGTGAGAATACAAAAGTTGACTTCTCAGATACGTACAATAGCAAATGTGTCTCATTTCCTCTCGCTACATCATTCTCACCCCTCTAGACTGCTTCAACAAAACAAACACAAGACAGTTACAAGGTAAGACAAAGGCAATGACAATTACTACAAAAAAACTACTCTACAACATAAAACCACGTAAGAGACAATTACCTCTATTCAGTGTTACGGAAAAAGTCTGAAAAACAAAAACTAATAAAGTATAAGATGACAATTTGGTCAAGACACACTAACATTTTTAGTTAGTGACATTACACTTCATTAAAAGCAATCCTCACTAACACTGAAAGTTGTAGTTTTATTTCTTTTATTGCTAACTTCTGAATGTAGTTTGAGACATGGATACCTAAAACAGAAGGGGTAATAAAAGTAATAGTATCATGTACTTCAAGTTTCTTTTGCTTGGAACAAAAAGTTGATTTTGTCTTGTATAGCAAAAGTGATATTGGAAAGCAAGGTTTTTTAAAATGACTGTCCCCGTTTCAATTAAAAAAAAAAATCAGAATTTATTAATCAGATCATTTATATGCTTTTCTATCAGCAGGGAAGGAAGTATTGCAGGGAAGTAAGTATTGCATGAAACAATGTACTTCAAGCAATCTCACTGTGGTTCTTTTGGAGCAACTCCTGAAATTTCAAAATTATATTAAGTATTTCAAAATATATTGTTATAGAAAATAGGGCTCTTTAGATTGCTGCTTGCATTCGTTTGGGTTTGTTTTGGTTTTTTTTCATTTATGTGTTTGTATTCAAAGGAGTGACCACCATTTTACTGGTGCCACAATGGTCTTTAAGTTGTTATGTATTTTAGGATGTGTATTATGGATTTTTTTTAAAAAATATATATACTCATACATATATGCGTACATAGACACACATACATACATCATCATTTGGCCTATCAAAATATTGTATCATCTTTCATTCTCCTTATAAGGTGACTTTCTTTTCATTCCATCTATAAACATTTGTTTAGCCACAGCTTGCACCATAAGCTAGAAGCAAAGGAACAAGATTCCAACTGTGACACTTGACAAAGATATAAAGTTTGAAGTTCAGTAGGTATTCAGTACGTTAGAGATGCCAAATAAAGATATCTGCTTTTTGAACCAAGCACCACACTAAACGTAAAATTTGAAACAGAACAACCATGAAACTGAGAATTAGACTCTACAATTCTCAAGCATTAAAATCTAGGAAGGAAAACACTATGGGAATTTCAAACAACATGCACAATTCTGTCAGCTGATTTGAAACTTTTTTGGATATGATTACCAGAAAACTAACAGCAAATACCCTGCTCTTTCCCATTTAATTAAGGTCAGTGTTCAAACACACAGGTACTGTACCCATGTGCTTGAAAGAAAAGTCAACAATATATTCTCCCCTTTCACTCTGCTGGTAACATTGATTTCAAACACTGATAACTGTCTTACATTCAAAAAGAGTAAGACGGGTATGAAGCAAATAGTTATTCTTCCCTACTTCATCAACAGAAGAAAAGAACCTGTGCACTTAATCATCTGTTTCATTAATTCACCTGTCTACTAAAAAAATATAAAGTATCTTCAGCAATAATTAGACCACTGTTAGACTTTATGCAGAACACTCACTGTCTTGACACTTTTTCTGATTTCCAATGTTCTTAATTGTAATGTTTGTACTGAAATTAAGAATGTAAGCACCACCATAATGAATTAAATACACTATTCTGAAATGAAAAAAACAAAGTAATTACAGAAAGATCTCTCCTCATGGTGTCTTCCCAGTGTTCTGCTGTTCACATAACAGCATGATTACTGCATAAGGCAGGTGCCCTCTACGTACAGCTTCTACCATCCTGACCTTCCACAATCACCTCAATGAGAATTTTTTTGGAATATGGTTTGATCTCATCCACATCCAAATTTTCTACCAATTGGAAACTGAAAAAGAGGGGAAAGAAGGAAAGGCTCTCTGAAGGCTAGAAATCCTCCCACTGCTCTAAATGTACTTATTGACTATTAAAACACACAACAATAACTCACTGGAAGCTGCAATAAACTCCTGATAAGGAGGAAAATGTTCTATATTCCTTTCTTATTTACAAAATATATATATAATTTTTAATCCCACACTTCCTTTTTGTCAGGAAAAGTTCTCTAACATTTCCAATTTTGTTATTTGACCAAGGCATATTTATTACTACCTCTGAATCGCCACCAGAAATAACGGACTTCTGGTAAGTTTAGGTTAACACAAAGCTTTATTAAGAAGCAGTAGGCTGCAGACACTATGTATGCTAGAACACAGTTGTTAATACATCCATGCAGTGAGTTCTTTTTGAATTTTTTTTTTCTACATAATTCAAGTGAGAAATCTTGGCAGCCAGGAATCCAGTAGAATTTGATACTGATAATTAGTTGTTTAATTGCAGTTAGTTTTTTGTACAGATGTTCACAGGTCCTTCAGGAGATCTACTTTGTAGTTCAAAATTAGAAGTGCCAGGGATTTCTAGACCTATGAGATCTGAATATCAGGATTTTTTTTTTTTTTTTTTACTTTCATCTATTGCACTAGAGTAATTTCCTTTACAGGGAACAATAACCAGTATACCCCTAAAAAAACCCAACCAAACAAAAAAACCCCAGGCTTCTAGAACAGCCTAGACACACCATACAGAATTATGCCTTATACAAAACACCTTTAAAAATAAATAGCTTTAAATCCATAAAATTTGACATATCAGAAAATAACTCAGATATTTCACCTGTGACAAGTTATCAACTGCAAAAATTTCAAATACAGCATCCCTACTTACTTAAAATCACACTCAAAAAAAAAACACAAACAAAAAGGAAATTCAACACACCTCCAACATTTTACAACACACAGCTAAGATTGGGGAAATATATCAGCAATCCCTTTGAGTCTCGTAAAATCAGGTTTTGCTTATGTCTTTCCACAGCTACCTAAGAATTTTATTAGTTTTAAGATGAGTCCTGTTTTCAAGCTAACCCATTACATTTGATTAATCTCTAGCAATAATACTTTTGACAAATTCACTTTCCAGCCATCCTAAGCCTATCTTCTTTTTCTTCTTTGTTAAGACCTACAATGACGTATAGATCAAAATATTTTATATATCATTTATATATACATACATGAAGAAATTTTCCTTTGTTTCTTTTCCCTTTTATTTTTAATCATGAAGTAGACAACAAAATATCTGAAATGAGTTATGAGGATGTAGCTTAAGAGTGAGAGATCACTCCACTTATTTCCGCTAATTCCATTAAAGATAATGACTACAAGAAGTTTCAATAGATAATATCAAAGTTAAAATAATAACTACAATAAAAACTATTATTCCCCAGTTTGACCACCTTCCTTCTCCACTTTGTATTTTCCTAAAACAAACCCCACTTTGCACAGGGTTTCACTTAGGTACATGAAATCCTGTTTTCAAGAATGTGCTACAGCTAATACATATATGCAAGTACATCTTGTGTTGAGCTGTACATACTGATATTCTCTTTGTTCATACTATGCCATTTTTTTTTAATTCTAAATTGAATTCAGCTCATTACAGTCCTTAGGATTTGGTGCTACTTCACTTAGAACAGCATAAGCTATCAGCCATTTTCGTCCTAATTGTTCTGAGATTGGGAATAAAAATGTGCAAAAACAGGAATGTTGCACAAATGGTTATCAGGAATATTCCTCTACTCTTCCTCTTCTCAGCTACTTTAAAAATAATATTAGGTAAACTTCTATCAAACAATAGAGAGAAGCCAGGCCCAATCATTTTGGAAGTATTACTCAAAATTCATATAGTTTTAAGGAAATGTCATTTTTAATTCCTTTTAATGTTTGTTTTAAATTCTATGGTATCTTAGTCTTACAGCATACATTTGCATCAAGTTATGTAAATTAGAATATGGGATATTAAACAAATATTAGATAAGTAGTAGGTACTGATAAACATTCTGCACTGCAACACAGGAATTCTTACAGCTAATATCCTGGTTTTAGTCACATCAAATTTACACTACTAACGTTTGAAATAATTGCTAAATTTATAAACATACACTGAAAATGATAGATGGCCAAATTCAGTCTAGAACTATTCAAAACTACCATATATAAATGAAAGAAACTGAGCTGAAAGCTGGCTCATAAACCAGTAACAAAGAAAAAAGAATAAACCAAATATAATATTGGTACAGCAGCATGAGTACCTCAATTTAAGCACCTGCATATCATGGACAAATGACACTCCTTCTACTAGCAGTACGTAAATATGAAGACAATACTTAGGACGAGTAGGTAACTGATCAGTGCCACTTCTAACTAGGAATGAAGTCCTTTGATATTTTCATTATAGTATTTTTTTTTTGTTTTACTCACAACATAGTGAGTATGCTAAAGTTTGTTATACTTTTTTGTATATCAGTTTTGCCTTAACTTTCCAGAGGCTGTTTTCCTATGTACACACTGAAAAAAAGTAGCACTGTCTTTTCTTTCTGAGCTAGCATTAGTCATAACCAAAGATAAAGTATAATTTTGGAACAAAATACCCATTGCATCTGCTGACATTTGTTTTTTTAATATAACCTTACAGATTCTCCAAAAAACAGATTTGAAACTTATAATTCCTTTCTTACTTGAATATTCAGGGCCTAAATTAACTGTAGTTCTTCACATTTTGACCTAAATGATTTTTTCTCTATTTGTATAAACTTCTGTCTGCTCATAAATAAGAGCTCTTTATGTCCAGCCACAGAAAATGTATACTTAAATTAAGAAATTGCTTCTAGAAATTGATGCTTTTAAATTTTAAATTCAGAATCATTTTCTACTTGTAATTGCATTTAATTTCCTCAAAGATAGGTGAAAAGTCCTTCAGAGCTAGCAGGTGAGAAGGGAGAAGGGAAGAGGAAGGCTTAAGAAATGTCGTATCACAATTCCAAAAGTACCACAACTTATTTTAAGACACAAGTGCAGACCAGTTCACTTTTTAAAAATCAACTCTTTTTAGCACTTGCATACAAAATAATGTTCACAGACCACTGAGCAGATACACACAGAAGTACAAGCAAGAAAATTAGAGCACAAAGTGCCCGCTACTTTCAAAGAGATAAAGCTCTCAACTTTGACTGGCAGCTTTATTCTAGGAAGTAAAATGTTGGTTATTGCATTATACTATGGAATGATGAAGAAAAAAGAATAGGTAAAAGAAAAGATAAATAGAAAGTTTTATTTTGGTAAGGCTTCTAGGAAAACTTATGAAGAAAAAACAAACTCCACTTTCAGTTACAGTATTTAAAGGTAGTACTTCTCCACATCAATACAAAAAAATAATTCTGTTTTTAATGGAGTTAAGAGCTTTAGGTCTACATGTTTTAAAATATCTTCTATCATTTAAAAAGCTTTTAAATTCAGGCAAGATTAAGCAACAGTCAGAAAACAACTTCACCACCTTAGTAATTACCTATCCTGATTGTTGATTAAAAATTAACATAAAGTGTTAAAAATACATCTGCTGCACACACACATACTAACTGGAAAGTTTTTATTAATTTTGTATGTTCTTCAAAAGAGGCAAAGCCACTGCTCTAGCTTTTTTTTTTTTAATTCAGTCTGAGACACAAATTTTCATGATAAAACTTATCAAAATAATTCTGTAAATATTAATTTAGAAAAATATACCTATAATGATACCATTTCATGTTTATAAATTGTCATCCAATGCCATACCAACACATCTATGTGGTGTGTACATAAAACACACACATCACATTCCTACATGAAATTAATTCTAAAACTCTTCTCACCTCCTGAACAGTAACTGAGGAGGTAAATTCCTTGGGGTAAAGGACAGATTTTTGTTCCACATTTCTACAGGAGACAGAGTCCAGGAATCCTAGGGTTCCTACGTGCTTAGTCGAGACCCAACAGCCTTCTCTAGGAAACAGGCGGGAATCACGTTGTGGCAAGAAACTAAAAACATACTCCGTCTCCCTTTGCACATATTGTGAGGAAACCTTGAACTGTAAAATACTTTAAACTAGAAAAATGGCCTTAGCACTGTTTCTTACACAAATTTTTTAAGAACTTTGAACAGCCAAACTTTCTGCTATGCACTGCAGCATCAAGACTTAACGTCCCCTCAGTTACAAACAGAACAGAACCACGCAGCACGATCTGAAAACAGATTGTATCATAAATTTTATTTAGATATGACTTTTGCTTCTCTTATCCAACTACACAAAGAAATTTACAGACTGTAAAAAGCTATAGCTACAGTCACTCCTAAAATTTAAGGTAAACAAATCAAAGTAGTTGGTTTTTTTTAAAGTTACTGAACTCTACAAAACAGCATTTTCACCCAAAACTATTTTTAAAAGAAAAATGTATTTTATTAAAAAAAAAAATAAATTTCTCCTATCTAAAACACTAAAGCAGTTTAAAATATAAAACTTTCCCAGTCCTCAGGTCTAATGAAACAATATTCAACACAGGCTCAGAGCAATCAAAAAACCTCACTATATCCCATTTCTCCTTTCACAAAAATCCCTGAGGTTACACAGAATTTCTTGGGACTCCAATTTAGAGGTTGGTAACTTTTCCTAAATATTTAGCCAAGGAGTTTTGAGATCAAACAACTGAACATTGTTTGGATGAAGTATTTGAAACTGCTTTCTCTTTCCAGTTCCATTTTCTTGTCCCTTTTCTAGAAATCATCATCAGCCTGTTATTGAGGCAAACTCTGAATTTCAGAGAGGATCACACCAAAAATATAACCATTATGAACAAGAAAGGCAAAGAATACCGAAATTACAAGAAAGTCATAACAGAACTCGAACAAAAAAGTAAGATATATCTAACATAGCACCACATTGCATATATGTGGACACAAAATTAGGAAATGACCTAATTATTACATTTGCACAGACACGCAGCAGCCATCCCACTACAAAAAGTTCTGTCCCTTTTTATAAAGACTACTGTGGATAACGCTCAAAGCCCGACTTTAAAACTGAGCTAGAGAAGCAGCTATTTCGTCCCATGAAACTATTTTTAAATGGGGTGATCTTTAGAGTTGAAAAAAAAAAAAAACAACACTGTTTTGATTTCCTGCCTGCCTTTGCAAAAACACTGCAAGAAACCTAAAAACTCCCTGTCCATGTTGACAAAGCAGTGGCAATAGTGCATAACGTAGAGCAATCACAGAGATTACAGAGTAGCTACAATCAATGATGGAAAAAGAGCTGAACAAGGCAAGGCTCTTGAAACACCCATCTAGAAAACATTCCTCTCCACCTCACCAATTTGTTCACATACAACTGTCTTAGCATCTAGTTACGAGATTACGTGCTCGTTTCCACAGCGTTTCCATGTACAACAGAGATAAAATTAACAACAGGAAATTAAAAATCTGAAGGCTTTCAGCTACTTGACTTTGAAATTTCATTTTTTCAATTTAGGCTTGGAGAAGACATAGACAATTGGTTGTATTTTTCATATGCAACTTTTTATTACAATAAAAAAAAATAGAAAGGAATCCAGCCTGAAAATGGCTGAGGAGCATACAGAACATGAATGAAAATATAACCACAACCTCATGCAAATTAGTAGAAAGTATGGTTGGTGTTAAAAGTAATATTGATTTGTCTCAAATACCATGTTTAATTCCAACACAGTTTTCATTACCAAACAAACTAATTTTCAACTGATACGTTACTAATTTATGAGCTTGATAAGATATTCATATGACACTATGCTTGGAGTCACTTGACTTTAAATTAGAACTTGTCAAAGCTAAAAAGTTAGCTTAATGCTGGGTTTTTTGTGAAAGAAATCACGCATACTTTTAGGAACAAAAGCTACTGCGTGAGCAGCAAATCCTAGTGCTAATGCAATCATACAATTTCAGAAGCTCCTATTTGTCTTAAAAAGCACTTCCATAGACTGGGGTTATGAATTATAGCTACCTGCAATAAGATGGAATTGGAATTAACGAGCCAATAGTATGACTGTACGAGTATGATGTCCCATTAATAGTTCTGTCAAAAAAGGACAGTTCTTTTCATTAACTAAATTTACATTTATCTTATGAAGGAAAAAGAAATGGCCCCTTTACTTTGCTATAAAAGTTTTACCTTCCCACCAGTTTGTTTCAATAGTCTCATACAAACAGGCACCAAGCTCATAGGGCACAATTTCCTTTGTCATCCTCATCCTACATGATTTAGGACTTCTCTTCAGTGAGTAAAGATGCTCCAGAGTTTTTTCCCTTGCACTTCTTTTGTGGAAGAGCTTGTAACTGGCATCATCACCTCAATTTTGGGGCAGGTGGAGGGCCTTAAAAGGGCTATGATTATGAGATCTTATGAGTTTGTCTGGAGGGACAGCAGAGCACTGGATTTCCTAACCCAGGAGGTCCTTTCCACACCTACTTTCTAACAATTTGCTTGAATTGGCTTGCCAAAAGACCTCTCAGGGGCTTTTGATACTATGCTCCTGTTGAACACTCAACTTAGAAGCACTCCAAGAATGACCTATGTAAGGGAACACAGATGAGGACCTAACCAGCATCCAGAGCTGTAAATTGAAATCATTTATGTAACTCTTAGCAGTGCCTGCTAGTATACCAAGACAAAATTTAGTGAAGTTTTGGGTTTTATCCCCTCTACATTTTTAGAAAAGCAAAATGTTCATACAACACAAAAAGGTTAATAAAACCTGTGGTGTGCTAACCCTGGCTAGCAGCTATGCTCATGAAGCTGCTCACTCCCTGCCTTCCCCAGCAGGATGGGGGAAGAAAATAGGAAGAAGAAACACAAGAAAAATCATAGGTCAAGATAAAAATAGTTTAATAAGCGAAGGAAAAGACAAGAAAAAAATACTTGACAAAAAGGCAATCACTCATCATGTTCCATGGGTAGACCAATACCCAGCTACTCTCTGAGTAAAACGCTACCTAAAACCCCCTCTCCTTCATTTTGTTGCTAGGATGATGTCAATTGGCATGCAGTACCTTTAGTTAGTTTGGGTCACCTGCCTGATTGTGTCCCCTCTCAACTTCTTGTGCATGCCCAAGCTACGTGCCGTGGAGGTGAGCAGAGTCAGAAACAGAGAAGACCTTGCCACTGTGCAAGCAAGCACAGTTCAGCAACCGTTAAAACATGAGTGTGTTGTCAACGCTTTTTTGGTCACAAATCTAAAATCTACCACCATACAAGCTGATATGAAAAAAAAACCAAAACAACCAAACAAACCAAACTTACTCCATCCCAGCCATATCTAGTTGGACTCTGAAGTCTTGCTCTCCTCCCTTGACCTTTCAGTAATGTGTGACCAGTGATTTTTATCTAGCTATACAGTGTGGAAAGGCCAGGTGTGAGGATTTTAACCACTGTTAACAATTCTCAAGTGGCTTAGGGTTGACATTTTTTTTTTGCCTTAACTTAAAAAGAGAAGAAAGTTCTGCACTGAGAAAAAAGCAGGCTATTTGGAAAAAAAACAGACTTTCCTTTTTTCCTTATTATAGACATTTTATTGCAGCAAACATTCTGACTATCCTTCAATACAACCTGTATCATCATTTTTAAAAAGTCTTCGAATTCTGAAGTAGTTAGAAACACCTAAAATTTTATGGAGAACATACCCTAGTCAAAGATTCCACTAAAAATATAGCAGTTTATTAACTATGTTTTTAAGTTAACAGAAGCAGGGTTTTGCAAAGAAAAAGGTCTGCCATCATTACCTACAGGTTCATGAGAGGGAGTCAGTATAACAGAATTAACAGCTTTCAGCTGTAAAATTACTAATTCCAGTAACACAGTACATTAAGCATGTCATTTGATATATATGCCAACTTAAACTACCACATATGGCATATCTATCTAATTATCACAGTTTGTGTTTTCATATGCAGAGCTGTTCTAGTTTTTAAACAATGTGTCAAAATGCACTGTTTTATCTGAAAACAGAAAGTGCTATCTTTTATAATACCAGTAGATCAATACTGTATTTTTGACATGCAGTACACTACATAAAATGAGAGAAAGGGGGAGAAAAAAATACATCAGAACAAATTAATCTAATGTTTTAGTAATACTTTTAGGTTTCCTATTAGTAAAATGTTATGGTGCAAAATGAATTTTCATACTAAGTCTTAATTGACAGTGGACAAATAAAACAATCAAGTTAGTCATTCTCTCAGTTTTGCATGTGATTAAAAAATACTGTTAAATAGCACATGTGCAGACATCAGTTGCAGTGAGGACAGATCTCACTTGTGTTCCTTCTTCATGTGCAATTTGACCTCACTCAGAACAATTGCTATTGCAGAATCATTGATTCTAATTGTAGTTCAATACAAATTATGCCCTAAAATATTTGATTTCAGATTCCCCAGCTGGTGCCTGGTGTCACTTCAGCTGTTCAGAGGAATTTTTTTTTTTTAATGTTTCTTTGCATAAATAAGCAAAGAGCTCACACATAATTACCATGAAACATTACATAATCGTTATCTCTCCTTTTGTAACTCAAACAGGACCATGTATTTTTATACAATAAAAAAATGCACATGGAAACAAACAGTTAACACCTTATTAGCCAAATAACTATGTAGCAGCTATTCCAAGTGCTTTTGGCTCTTGTTCAGAAGTACAAAATAAAGAGAAAGATAAGCCACTCAACTGCATTTTCCACTGTCTCCCTCAGTTCTTGCAAATTGTAGGTTGTATTTTTTGATAACTTATAACTAACAGAAAGCAGACAATATCAAGATATACTTGAACATACTGTCTTATTCTAAAAATATAGATCACATTATAAATAAGAACATACAAGAGTTTAATTAAATGCCTCCCCAATTGTTTTTAAATAGGCATCAAGCCATTGATTCTGCAATTACCTTTACAGAAAGTTTCTATTAAGCTCAAAATTAAACATGCAAAAATAATGTTTAACTTTTTGCTGAAATAATTTGAAAGGCATTAGAATTTGAACATGAAACCAGAACACTTTTTTTAGATTTTCATTTTCAATAAATAAATTAGGGAAGATTTTTAAAAGAACAAAGGTTTGTGTAAACAACTGGGCTATCTAGAATATAGGAAAACACAAAGTATTCCAACTTTTTTCCTTACTGAAAAGCAGAACAGTGTATATACTCAATTTCTTCAATACTGAAATCATCAGTCTCCTCTTGATAAAAAGTCCAAACAATACTTCTAAAATTAGTCAAAACATTTTATGTAATACTAAGCAAAATTAAGACAATTTGACTTCATAATTACTATTTTAAATCAAAATGTCTATATTTCCTTAGAATTTATTTTTAGAAAGTTTACGTGGGGTTTTTAACATTACAATTAGAACTTTAATTACATAATCCTTCACAATAATTGTTTAGATAATTTTTGATAATTCAGCCAGTTCCATACTTCATAAATTTTGATTTCCATCTTTCAAAACTAAAACAAGTATGTTGGAACAAAAGAAAAAAATGTAATGCTTGTAACAAGCCCAATTATTTGCAAATGGAAATAGATTCTAGAAAATGTTTAGTTTGACAAGGATTTGTAACTGAATCTGGATTAGATCTAAGGTCTCTCTTTTCAAACTGGCATTTTAGCACGACTGGCATACATTAATATAAAGCCAGTATTTTCCTACATGGAATACTGAACAGATTTACAAATATATGAAAAAGCTAGTCTATACATAAAACCGCAGAATTATTCTTTTAATATCAGAAAAGCCAGCTACATTTTTAAGCAAAGCCAAAGAATAAGACAATTATAAAACATCGAGTATATACACTAATTTTTGATTATTAGTCCTGCTTTTGGCATTAGCAAAGGGTTGCATTTCTACATTAAATATTGAAAGGAACTTTTAAAATAATGTAATATTTCTTGCAAAGAGACCATGAATGAAAAGGCTATAACTCTTATGCCAAAAGGAGAGAACATGCATATCTGGCAAGTTCCAACTGATAATGTTTATCATATACCTATTTTTGATAAATATCTGTTTATAACTGAAAAGGTTTCCTACATGATGCTCACCAAACCACATATGTTATTCCTCATAATTTACTTGACTATGTTAAAATTGAATGTAGAAAGAAAGACATCTCCAAATATAAACAGCTCTATCCAGTCGAGAAAAGTTCAATTACAATTGTTTGCAAGGCCAGAAAATGATGAGAACATATCCCTCGTCAGAAGAAAAGGCAGCATTAATGTTAACTTCCATAGATGAGCACCAGGAAAAAAAAACAAACCAAACATTCCTTTGCTAGAAAAAGGAAAACACTTAGAATAAAAAGTATTTTACCAAAAAGTCTAAACTGGAATCATATATAGATTTTATATAAATATATATATACACACACACACACACACACTATTATTCATCTATCCCTATGTGAAAACACACCAGTATGGGACTATGTAGATGCATATTCCATCTTGCATAAATTCAGTACTTACCTGAATTTAATGTTTGGATACAGAAACTGCTGGTAATTTTACTGCCTTTCCTGGGAGGCAGTGGCAAACAGGAAAAAAATTCTCATTTTCAGCCCTTTGCTGAAGTGACAAGAAAAAATATCTCACTGTACTAACCTGAATACATAAAGAGCTTGGACAACTTTAAGAAATGCTCAATTTCAGTGGAATATTTGATCTCAAGCAACACAAAGAATGAATGGGAAACAATTCATCAGGTTTTGTTTACTTCCAAAAATCTTCACCTTATCTAAAAATGGGAAGTTTTACTCACCACAAAATCTGATTTTATCAGACAGAATGTTGGTTATATTTTACTGGCAGAATTTCCATTCTGAACATCAAGTATAAAAGCAGAAGTGAAAAAAGATGCATGTTATACTGCTTACTAAAACTACAACATTCCAGCTCTCAGAACATGTTGAACTAGTATTCTGAGATTCAGAATTTAAAGGTTTGCAGAGTAAAAACTTGGAGCTCTAAAAAATAACTTGAAGATTAAAAATTTAAATTAAATACTTCTTGAAACTGAATCACTGGCTTTTTCCCAAATAAGCAGTGCACACATTTTTTTATGAAATATATATTTCTAAAAATCACCAGTATTTTTAAGATGGCCTGTCCAGCAAGATTCCTCAATTTCCCCTATTGAAGGGGAAACATAGGGGAAATCCCACATCTTGAAGTAGATGATGCCAGTAAGTTATTTCTACCCAGAATAAATATCTATACAGAAACACAGTATGAAAACCATCTTTTGCTTTTGAGGAAGGGAAAATAAACTAAAGAAGTTATAATCCTCTTAAAATCCAGCATTTAAATACTGTGTGAAAACTGCTGCACTCTAAAGGGATTAACACAATGGAACCTACTTAAAGCTGAGCAAAACTTTAAAAATGATTCAATATGGAGTGACAAAGTCTACTCAAATGTCCTGAAGTATTTCAGTCTTTCCCTCTACATAGAGATTAACCTATGAGTATTTCAGAATATCTATGGATCTGAATCCACACTACAGTTCAGAAGTGTTTCTTTATAAACTTGGATCACTTCACATAAAACTTGCCACCATTCTCCACTGGTTTGCCAATAAACTGAATTATAATCCAGTAGATAACTACTATCAGCATTTCCTCTAAATTAGCATTGCAACACCTCCTTCTAGACCTACTGAAGTAGGTCATACTACAAATATGAAATTGATATTAGTTCCTGAAATAATTTAAGTTCTGAGTAAACTTGACTTGAATATCAGATAGCCATCATCAGCTTATCCGCACCCCCCCAGTAAGCATACTTTACAATACGAAAACCTCATGACACAAGACCTACTAATATATACTAATTTACACCAAAATCCCTGCATGCTTTCTTAGTTTTGTCTTCACAGAACCTTTGAAAGGGAAAAAACATCCAAATTAAAACATTTCATGCTTACAATTACAAAGAGCATTATGTTCACCTACTCTGATCTCCTGTGCAATAACATTTAATAGAAAAAAAGTCCCTGCATTATTTTAGGAGCCCATTTAACTACATGCATATTTTTAGGAAACACTCATTAGATTTTAATTGCAGTTGAAATACTGCAACCTTAGTAAACTGTTATTACTTCTGAAAGTTTATATTGGGAGAAATAAGGCACCCAAATCAGAACTGACCATTCTAATAAAAAACTATATACTAAAAGACAAATAAATAATGAAAAAATCAATGACATTTAGACAGTCAATACAAAGTCGCCAAAATTTACAAGTAGAGACTTCTTTACAAAAAGAATTTTGCACAAGATTAAACTTTAAAAGTTTCTGAACTAGTCAACACTGAAAGCATGGTAGTCATTTATGCACCATATTAGTAAGTCATTCCACTAAAAAAGGACAAAGTGGATAAACAATTACTTTTTTGTCATTCTGAACATAGGCATTTGTATTGGAGAAGGGAAAAATCAAGCTACTTATTTCATAATTCAGGATGACTACATTTTGTGCCCTTCTCACGTCTGCACCCTCCAAATCAGAAAGTGCTAAACTAATGAAGGACAGAACTGGAACTACTTCTGAACATCAAAACCCACATTCTTTCAAATAGTAAACACTATCACAAACATGAGCCATTGGAAAAGATAAATAGAGAAACAGAGAGAAGGATTAGTTACTAATCAACAAAGCACCATTTAAAAAATGAAATTAAAAAAATAAAACTAACTAGGTATAAACATAATATTTAAGTCAAACGTTAACCTTGCTACCACTATCCACTCCATGTTTCCAAGACTAGAAGTTTATAAAATATTTGCATAAACTGTTTTGTTTTTCGAAGGTACAGGAAACCTAAAGAATGACAAATATAGCTGCCCCCTTCATTGATTTTCTCATCAAAAACATGCGAGACTAAAGCTCTGAGGCTACCAACTACACGTGGATTTCTACATAAACTTAAAAATACGGGTTTTAACCACCCAACTGATTTAAAATCTGGCTACCTGCCATTTGTTTCCTCCTTCTAAACACCAGTCATTCAGGGAAAGAACTCATGATGAATTCAAGCGAAACAAAGAGCTACTGACTATACAAGGTAACCTTCTTTTTATAGAGGCTCCTTCCTGTGCAATCTTAAGAGTTTACTTGCTCATCACACAAAATTGTCCCTTTTTTTCTGGCTACTTGGGATCAATTCATCAGAAAAAAATATATTTTTTTTAATTTAATGCATAATGGTAGCACCTACTAGAACAGCTAGTCATAGACATAGCCCCATACAGAACTAGACAGCTTATAAAATTATAAAGAACATGTTTTATTATTGTTAAAAGCAGTGCAAATACTAGATGAGCACTTGGCATTACCAACCTAAAGAACATTTCACTTTGCTAGGAATTACATGCTGCTTGAGGATGAGTAATCTCAACAAAAACTGGCAGACTTAGATGTGCTGCACTGCACTGCACATTAAAAGACCCAGAAGTAAGGAAGTGATAAAATTATAAGGAGTTCCCGGGGAATTCAATTTTTACTTTAGATTGACAGTCACCAAGTGTTCATCTAATACAGTAAGTAGAAGACATACAAAGAATGAAGTGTGCACACACATGCAAGACAGAAAACAAACGCCATACATGTTCTGTCTAACACTTCTCATTACAACAAACCATTTTTATAAAGCTTTAAGGCATCCAGTAGCAGCATTTCATTGCAGACCTTTGAAAATCACACAGACAGAATGCCAGAAGAGCCTCTCTTGTTCCACAGACGTTTTCTTCAAATCCAGGTCAATAAACTTCTAAAAAGCCATCTATTTCCCTTTTCTTTTTTTGTGTGTTTCAGGAAAACTGTTGGTAGGCTGCCAGATTACAATAAAACATAAATATTCTATAACTCCAGCTCAATACTGCTGCAGCACCTGAACTACTGCTGCTACTACTACTACTATACACTATCCTACCTACACTGGCATTTCCTAACACTAGATTACCAGATGGGGATAAAATGTAAACCTCAGCTAGATCAAGCTCCAACTCAGCATATAACCCAACTGGTCTGTCCTCCCCCTTTTTTCACAGCCATGACATTTCAATGCTCAACTCTTCTCTAAACACCAATACAGTTTTAACTCCATAAGCACACTGGATACTCAACAAAGCAAACTGAATGGACATATGCCATTTCCTACTTTTCCAGTGCATGACTAAATATTCTCATTAACTTATGTTATAAAAAGGAAGACTCCACAGTTGTGTATTCAGTTAATTATTTGTAATTTTTCAGAGTTTGGAACACACTAGGAAGATGATAAATTGCTGCTGCCTCTGATTATCTGGTTCTCTACAGAGAATTTTCTTCCCCATATTGCCAATGAAGAATCTAAAAAGAACTAAAGTCACTACTTGAAGGTAAAATAAAATACATGTACGTACAAATCTTCCAAGAGCTTTGGAGGTGTGCACTATGGTTCTTGATTCAAGCAAACAGGTGCCACTCTATGAAGTGGGGGAAAATAGTACAAATGTGTGAAGCTCTTTATGTGGGAAATCACAAGAGAGTTAAATGGCACTGAGCAAGGCACAAAAAGTGCTTTTAAAATAGAAACAAGGGAACATGCAGAGAACCTCAGTATCTAATTTAATTAATGATTGAGAATGCAAAGGCTCCAACTGGTGAAACATTAGCAGCAGCCATGAATTTCACTGTAGTTCTGTATAACAAGTAATCTTACCTGAGTGATTCTCAAAAAAATGTCAACACATCGATTGTATTTTTCATCTGATCCTGTCAATGCTGAGATGACAGGCCCTGCAGGATGCAGTGAGAGATCAATGATGAAAAACAGATGTTTAGTCTTTTCACAATCAAAACCTACAAGACCAGGCAAATACGAAATTTTGTCCAAGATTCATGCTTCCTTATATCTAACAAATGCTAATGTTGCACAATCCCTTTCACATACATATGTTTGCATCTCTTCCTCACTTACAAGGGATCTGAGCCTAGATCATTCGTACCACCAATGTACAACTTTAGACTTGGTCCCTAATACACTATTCTTTCAAGTGTTATCTGGTCACATAGCTCTTATTTACATCAGCTACTTCATACATCAACCTATGTTCTCTGGCCTTTCATGAAAGAGACTTAATTTTGTCCATCAATTATACAGAACACTTAAACTTTACACAAAATTTACTGCAATTCAGAAGTCAAGAAGAGCAATGCACAATAGTATTGCTCATAACTAGCTCAAGCAAAGAGTGATAAATTCATAATCAAGAGTTACAAAGGCATGTTGGCATTGTATAGTTGGGATCTGACTTCCATAGACATGTTTCCAAATACTGCCTTAAACTAACGTTTCAATCAGACCAGTTAAGTACTTGCAAACGAATTTTAATACTTGGCTATAATCAAGAACAGCACAATTAATATTAAGTAAATCCCAATCAGATTCAACCATAATTAATTATCAAATATGTTAAAGTGAAAACAAGTTAATATGAGGGGATGGGAATTTAGATATCTATCATTTTATTATATATTAAAATATTTAATATATCTACTAAGTATAGGAAAAATTTAAAAGCCTATCCTGTCAATCATTTCTCTATTTTTAAATTAAAACACAAGCAATGTAGTTAATCCTTATAATGCCAAGAATAATCACAAATTGGGATGCAGATACTCCTGAAATCAAAACAATAAAGTGATGGAACAGAACCTTATAAGTCTGTAATGTAACATTTGAAAGATCTCTAGGATAAAACTCTGGTTTAATACTTCTTTTGGGAGATGGAAAGACAGAACAGCCCTGAGTACCAGGGTGAATGCAAAGGAACCTGACAGTTTCCTAAAGCTGTGTCATGCAGTCAGGAAGAAAATAATATTTTATCTACAGTAAATTAATCATCTGACATGCACAGCACACTCACTTATTCCAACTGCCAAATACCAAATTCCAATCTTACATCTTTCCATGTTACTAGAAATCCTTAAAAGAATCACAAGACTGAGCTACCCAGCACAAGCTCCAAACATACCCTACTACAAAGCATACTAAAATACACCAGAAATTCATACCAGACACGGACAATATAACTTTTCGTTTACAGACAATTGTATTTGTTGTCAGAATAAACATAAATATTTTTGCTAAGTCCATTATAACAGTGACATTTCAAAAACACGGTTATCAGCTTCATTACACCACAGATATATTTGATAAACAGGAAAAACGTATTAGAGTTTTAGATTGAAGTACATTAAGAATTTTATGCTAGTGACAAACAAATCATATTAGAAAACCAAAAGGCCTACCTAGAAACATGACCATCAATAAGAGTTGAAAAAGCAGCCTTTCCATTTCTAGTATGTATTGCGTTTTATACCATGACACTGCAGCCTCTGAGGGTCAGATTAATTAAGATCAACAGCAGCTGCAGTGCAACGTGAGAAGCACACTGCCACAGCTCTCACCAGTCCAGCCCAATTACCTGCAGCATTCCAACACTGGACAACTGACAACTACCATACTCCTCACCATGTCATTAACTCCCTGGCCTACTGAGAAATGTTAAAAAACAAACTAACCTCTTTTTAAGATGGACTGCAAAGATGACTGCACCTGCTGCAGGATGCAACAATGAGTCCCAGAGAGATGTCTGACAGTCAAATCTTTACAGATGTTGCTTAACTTTATGCTAGAGCTGTGTCCAAAGATGGAAATGAGACAGCAATCAGGCAAAAGCCCTCCTCCCAAGTCCCTCTCTGCTCCATTTCTAAAAGCCAGTCTGACAAATTCCTTAAATCCAGGGTTTTCTCTTCTGGCCAAAAGCTACTGATGACTGACAAAATAAATTCTGTGGTCAACTACTGAGGACAATAGCTAAGCTAATACCATTAATTAAAGAACAAACAAGATCAAAGAGTATTTGAAAAAGGTACTGCTTGTTACTGGTCTCACCCATTAAAAAAAGCAAGAACTTATTTCTTTTACTGCAGGAGGGAGAAGAGGAAAACAATTAAGAACTTCAGACATTCACTTTTTATATTTTTTTAAATATTAGCTCCAACACATATGTTCCGACAAACATCGATTAAACTTTGATTTATCTGCAAAACACCACTGAAGTATTGCATGGAAACTACAAACTTTGCAAAAGAGGAAAATTTAAAATTTTCAGTGCATACCAACTTTGGCTATTTTCTTATTTTCTTTAGGTTTTGGTTTGGGTTCTTTATTTGGTCAGGTTTTTTGGTTGGTTTTTTTTCAGAATGCATGAGTCCAGAAAATAGATATTCTTAATGAATAACTGTGTTACAGAAATCTTTATCAAAAAGCAATACTTCTACTAGAAGCACCTTCATCTACATAAGCTTTCTTATCTACTGAGAATCATTTGGTTTTCAATTATATTGAAAACTAGTCAAAAGCAATCACAAGAAAAAACTCAAAAAGTATTCAATATGGCATTTCCCTGTGATAACAGCCATCTTCACTTTGTTCTTTATTTTGCCAATCAAGCACACATAACAGTCTGTATCACTTATTAAAGTTAGACTAACCATTCCAAATGTATCACACATTGTTTATACAACACAAAGACACAGCATTTTCTTGCAAACCAAAGCTATTTACTATGTCAAAGTTTACTCACTCATTAACATGGATAAGTCTTTACGTGCAGAATAAATCAGTGCAAAATCTCTACTTAAATGCCCACTCAAAACTTCTCTAAGCCTACCAAATGAGAAGCTGCCAAGTGATAGCACACAGGGTGAGCTGGATATGTAACAATTTCAAGATGATACCAAGTTTCACGTTCAGTTTCAGCTTCCTTTTAAATGTAAAATACTAAGGATCTGCTGGCTAACAAGCTAACTTTTTTTTTTATTCTGTTCCAGTAACCAGGCAACAGACAACTGTCCAACTGAGAATTATCTCTCTGAACAGCTGGCAATCAACACTTGGGGGTTTTTGGTGGTTGATCTTTCTTTCTTTTTTTTTTTTCTTTTTCCTTTTTTTTAAATCTAGTCGAAAGATTACTAATTCCTGTGATTATTTTGCAAAACCTACACAGATCCAGATTCCACACTATGTACTCATTTCCCCAGTCCCATTATCCCCAAAGTTATTCATATAAGTAAAGGTTTACAACAGAATCTGAATATCTTAGATACACGCTTATGAAGTCTCTAATTAGCTAATGTTAACACTTCAGAAAAAATTAGAAGTATCAAGAATAATAGTGAGATGCATTTATTGATGTGTGACAAACCACCTTCAAGGAACCATGACAACAGACAGCTAATAACTAAAACCATTCTCACTTCTAATTCTATTACTCTTTATTTTCTTCCACAGGTGAAAAAGCAGTATTTCACTTCAACACTATTTCCAGTGTTGATCTTTAAAACAGATTCTTCTCCCTACTAGTCTTTAGGTTATTTTTAAGAGTTATAAATTAACATGAATATTCCTTTATTATATAAAGGAAATAACAAAGGTGAACTAAGCTTGATATATTATACTTTTCCCCTTCCTAAAAGTGTAATAGGAGTAATGAAGCCAGAAAGCAAGCTTCTTAATTATAAAATCCTGCAAAGTTGTGTTACTTGCACATTCAATGTGTTTGAAAGGTTTTTAAGAGTCAGAATAACAAACTTTTCAAAAGGACACTTGTACAAAGAGTAGCTAGACGATATCTCATAATACATGAATGTTTAAAAAATAATCTGATATTCAAACACAAAATATCTCAAATACAAGTCACTTGGTAAAAACACAATATAGCCACACAAAATTTCATATGCTCTCTACACTAGACAGGGAAGGAAACTCACATCTTTTGTATTCTCCAAACATTTAGACCACTACTGATTAGAAATCTGCTATAAAAACAACACAGCTAATCTATTGTTAAGAGCAGTAAAACCTTATCCCCATTTAATTATGTTTTTATTAATCTCTGCTCTTAATATGATCTAATTTCAGTACACATATGACTTCATATTCCAATAAATTGAAAACCACTGACCGAGCTCAAATTCAGTCAAGCACCAAGTTCACACCAGGCAAGATCCTGTTGCAAGATAAACAACATGACGCGATGTAACATAATTTTGTGCGTGTGTGCACGCGCAGTCGCGCGCGCGTGTGTGTGCATGTGCGAGACTGGGGCAGGAGCACAGAGAGAGAGAGAGAGCACGCAGGAGCGCATGAGATAGAAAGCAAGTGAGAGTGCACACCGACATTCACAATGGAAAAAAATACTTATGTCCACAGTAGTTCCCAGTCCACCGCTTACTATAATGCAGAACGGAGAAACAGTAAGACAACAAGAGTTTAATACAACAGAAATACTGACTCGTTTTTATATTATTCAAAATAGAACCATACATTAAAATAGCTTCAAAGAATGGCCACTTTCTTTATGAAGTGAACTTAATTAATATTGAAGTAGCATGGCTACACCTGTGTTTAAATTTTGAACCACAACCTACTAGTCAATATACACTGTGTACTTCTCCGCAGAAAGGATCAGCACCATCTAATTTAAAAGCAGGGCATATTTTGCCATTTTAACTTCATTTCCACTAATCTAGCAGGAGAAGCCTGAATAGAAAAGAATCAAGGATAAGCTAAGCACAATAGCCAAAGTCAAACTGCAGAAGTCCAGACAATTAGAAAAAGTCAGCTGGTAACCTGAAAAGAGAACAATAAAATAAGTATTCAAAAAATAAGACTCTAGTGGACAGTAATATATTTATATACAGCTTCCTATTTTGCAAACAAAAGCGTTCAGTTTGTTGGGGTTTTTTTCCTTCAATTTCTTGTAATTAAAGCTGCCATATAATTCTTCAGTAATTATGTCACCTTTTGATGCACAAAAATAATTCCAACAGAAATCAGTCTGCATACTGAAGTCCTATATCACAGAGGAAAAAAAAAACACTATTAGATCATAGGAACTACTCATGACTTGTGTATTACAACCAACTTCCTCCCTTACAAACAGCAACTTACTCAAACTGTGCTAAAACTTTTCAGAAATACAGAAAAGTTTCACAGAAGCTTTGGCGAGAGGACATTCCATAGCAAAATGTACATTAAACATATTTCTAGTCACAAGAATCAGAGGTATGGACCAAGTAACTTCCGTTAGGAAAACAGTAATTGTTCAAAAAACTTTGTAAGAAAAATAAACCGTATCTTTATATTAGCTATTTCACAAGGTCTGTATTCCCTAATGCAATATGACCACACGAGTCTGGAAGAAACCCAAAAGTCATCAGCTCAGGGAATGCCAGGACCTCCGAAAATTCCTTGGGACTGGTGGTCAAAAGCAAACAGAAAGACTAAGGAGAGCTAGCCACGCTGGAATCCATTTCTCATCCCTGTTCCATGCTTTAGCAGGTATTAGTCACTAACTTCTTTAAGACACTCATTTTCTATTTGACATAACGTGGCTGCAAATTCCAAGCAGACTGTATGAAGTCAAACTGGAACTTTATTTGCACCTGTTACAGTGAAACTGTTTGAGCCTTGCTGCCCATGTTATTTATATTAGTACTACTGATTTTAAGAGATAATGTGTTTATGTCACAATTGTTTTTACTCATATCATTCTAGCTTACCGATTTTTAGTTTTCAAAGGTTCTCCTGCTACTACTGCTGTATCTTTACCATTTGCTACACACAAAAAAAAAGTAATTCTGATTTAATCAGAAAACAAAAGAACTATGGTAGAGTACGGAACAAAAGATCTAATCTTTGGAGCATCGTTTCCAAGTGAGTGTAAATAAACTGTAGTAAAATGAAAAGGCCTGTAATTTGGTATTTGGAATATTCTTCATAAACACCAATTTTCTGTAACATCCTTGCATATCTGATACCACCTCATGTATAATGCAGAAAATCTATTTCATTTTCATCTATTGACAGTGAATTTAATTTACTATTGCAGCTCTTTACCCAGATTATGCTATTAATTCTGCAATCAGGCTCTTTTGAATGCTTTTATTCCTTCCAAGAGTTTTCACAATTCTACATTGATTTTTTTTTTTTCCACCCTAACATACCTTTCAAAATAAAGGACCATTTTTTCTAACTTTCTACAGAACAGTAAAAAAGAAAAAAAGAAAAAAACCCACAAGACAAGCATCATTTCATAAGATGTATCTTTCAACAGGAAAAATCTACATACATCACTAACTTCTGACATTTAAGTATCATAAACTACATGCATTAAGGAGATGTACAACAGGTGCATTAAACGTTCCAGATCAAAAAAATCAAAAGTCACCATTGTAAATAAACCACAACCTCTCCATTAATAAAAAAATATCCACTTCTGCCTGACAGAGGATGGGAAAGCTAAATGCTCCAGTGTTAGTGTTCTGTTTACATCCATACCAACTGCCTTCACTATTTTATCAAATTCAGTCATCTTGTTAAACTAGATCAAATGTAAAGCAGCTCTTATTTTTCCAACAGAAAAGAGTCGGTTGGTAACAGCTGGTCAACTCAATTCTAAAATCACCAGTTATTCTTAAAAATAACAAAATCAAAACACCAAAAAAAGCATTAGCTACGTTATTATTTCACATCAGTTTTTAAAAAGCCCTCTAGGATAAAGTTCAATTACAGAATGCTAATTTGTTCATTTTTCAGAAAAAAAATGATTATTCAATCCAGAAGCTAAAATCTTGTATATCATTATGTAAAACCCCTTCTTCAGAAACCTTATAAAGAAATGCTAAATCAGGTATTGATTATTGTTATATGCAAATATTAAAACTTGTTTCTTGTGCATAAATACAGTTGATACAAAATACTCCTTTCTTTATTCATCCAAAATATTTCACTTTTACAGTAGAGCTCTCTTCTACCATGATGATAAACATAATATAAAGAATATCCATATAGCAGCACTTGTCCTTTTTACTTCACTCCAGAGCCAGCGAACAAAGCAGTGAAGCAGAAAGAAGGTACATAATGGATTTAAAGTAAATGGCTCATTCTTTAAGAGGCGGCCTCTCATTTTTACTCATTCTAGCTTAATTGTCATTACAATGTCTGGAAACTTCAAACGAACAATTATTTTTACGCCAGCTGTCAAGCTTGTTCCTTAAAGCTAGATTTATATATATATTTTTAAATAAAAAAAGCAATCAAAATTTTAATGAAAATTATTTTTTGCAGAAACATTGCAAACATCTTTAAACATATTCCAAGCAGTTAGATTACTAGCTAGTGCCCAGTCTATTCTATACACCAAGACAGCCAGAAAATTTATATTCACTGCTGCACTTTGCAACATACTTTTCTGAGAAATAATGTTTCCAGCTGCACTGAAAGCTTAGTCGTCAATACATGAAACACACTGACATGTACATGCATCCCTTGGGATTTAAAAATAAAGAATTGGCTAATTTTTTCACCTACCTGGGTAAAAATCTTTGGATTTAGACAGCTTGATGGTGGCCCCAGTCTCTTTCTGCAACTGAACAATTGTCTGTCCTCCCTTCCCAATTATAGATCCAGCAGCATAACTAGGTATGAGGACCTTTAGAAAATACTGGCCATCCTCTGAAAAAGTGAGATATGCATGGTTAATATGGCTTACAAACTTTGATGTTTCCTCCCCGACCCACAAATAAACAAAATCTTACACCTTCAAACTTGTCCAGTAATTCATGCATTTACATCTAACCAGTTGCGTCATCCTACAAGACACGTTTAGACTATGCCTTTGACATTTTGGAATATATATGTTTAAGCTGAGCAAATGAAAGAATCTACATAGATTCATTAATTCTGTAAAAGAATAAAATCCAAATTATATTTCAAAGGTGGATTTTTTTCCCCCAGTGGTAACCACAGCACACAGAAATGATCAGACCCCTTTAAAAAAAAATAAAGCCCTGCACAAAAACGTGCCTAGTAACAACTACAACCTTGCTTAAAAATACTGCAAAAGAAATGCCAAAACTAAGAAAGAATGAATTGTAAATTCTGATGGGCTATTTGTTTGTCATTAGCAAACACATGAGAATAGCAATTAGCTATCGCCTGCATTCTTCTTAAGTGAGCAAAACAACTACTCTGCTACCAAATAACCCACCCAAAATGTGGGGTTTTATTCCAAGCATTTTAGCTACTGCCAAGAAAACAACTCAACATGGTGTAGATGGAATCACTTGCCTAAGTAATCCTGCTGTATTCCTTTAGCACTTCTTAAGTGACAATGATCTCTTTTAAGCTCATTAATTAAAGGACATTAAGAAGAATTTTTCCCAATTGATCAAAAGCCTAAGTCACTTATTTTAAATACACTTAAATGTTAAGAGATAGACAATGTCAGTCCTCTACCCACCACTAGCATTAAAGCACGCAATCAGAACAAAAATACATACATATATATATATACGCATATACACATTTATATATATATATATATATGTGATGAATGGAGGGCAAAAAGAAAAAAGGATTCCCACTCTGATTCAGTAACTGCACAATTGTCTGCTCCCTCACCCCACTGCTAAATCCAGCTACAGTGAAACCTAAGGACCTCCCGTAATCGGCTCCGAAAAAGTGCAAGACAATAAGGGTACAGTGGTTCTCCAGACTTAGACTCTCCCCAGGAATTAAGCTAACGTCCCAGTGGTATGGATATCAAGGTTATTATCAGGAAACCTGTTTAATAAAGTTGTTATTTTTTTTCCCCTAAGAAGTAGGAACGATTTCAGTTCACCTCACTTCTCTTACGCGAGACTGTAAGCGTCTCAAGAAGTGCCTCTGTGTGACAGTCGTGCCCACCCGTATTAACCATCGCTGGCTGAACCACGCACAGCCAGACCGCTGCTCGTAATACCGGGCACATGAATTCACCTCTGCCTCGGTGCATTGTTATGACGGCTCCAGCGCAGGCGGAGAGAGGAGATGCTGGTCCCGTTATATCTCATCTCCTCCAGGAAGAGCAGGGTGTTAACTAGCGAGTCCCCGCAGCCGAGAGGCGACTCCCCCCGCCACCAGCCAGCCCTCGCCCCCAGCACGGTGAACACACGCCGAGGATGCGCTGACAATAGAAGGGAGGCCAAGGAGGAGGAAAACGCACGGCAAGGCTGAAATTCAACTTGCGACCCAGAGGATGTGGAAGGAGGAAAGTGCGTTTGCCATCTCCTTCCAGCTGCCATTTATTTTCGCCCAGCGTTAAAGGGGCGAGGGAGATAGCTGGGCTGCAGAAGCCCCTTGTGCTCCCTCCTCGTCTCCGTAGGGTCGCGGCTGTGCAGCCCCGGCGTGGATATTAAATAAAAAGACTGGTAGATGCTGAAAACCGACGCCATTTTGATGAATGATAACATTAGAGAAATGGGAATGTTTGGGGGGGAAGGGGGGGAGGCTGGCTGGCAGGTAGGCAAGCGGAGAGGTGGGTGGGTTGGGCGGGGGGGGAGGTGACAGAGGATATACCCACCGCCCGTGTTGGTCCTCTTGGTGCTGCCGGCTTCAGGGGGGGCTTCAAGCGGTCTTTTCCGGGAGTCCGGCGGGTCCAGGTCTATGGGAACCCCGGTATGGGTCCCGTTCTGCTGGATAGGAGCTGCCGCCATCATGTTTGCTGCTGCTCGGAGGAGAACTGTCTCTTCCTTTCTGTGGTGGGGGGGCAGGGAGGGAAGGGGGGAGGAGGAGGAGGAGGAAGGGGGAGGAGGAGGAGGAGGAGGGGAGGGGGCTCGTCCCGTTCTCTTGTCCTTTTCGAAAATGTAGAGCTAAGCTGGGGATTGTCGAGGATGCTACGCGCCTTGTTTATCTGGCACCCGGGGGGAGGGAAGGGAAAGAAGGGAGGGAAGCGGGGAGGACTGGGTTGGAGGAGCAGCTGCAGTGCAGTGTCAGGAGGAGATGAGGAGAAGGGAGACAGGGGAACGAGGGGGGCGAAAGAGGGAAGAGAAGGGGGAGAGGGGAGGAGGAGGAGGGGAAAGAGTGAAAAGAGTGAGACAGGAGGAGGAGAGGACAGAGTGAGTGGGAGAGGAGAGGAGGGGACAGAGAACGAGTGAGGCTAAGGCGGCTTGGGGGAAGGAGGGAGGGGGAGAAGGTGGGAGGGAGCGAGTGAGTGGTGTAAATGGTGGGCGAGGGAGTGAGTGGGAGATGATTCACGCTGCCTCCGAGCCCCTTCCCTCCCTGCCTGCCCCGCTGCCGCGCCCGGCGCTGCGGCTCGCCTGCCGCCGCTGCCGGCCCTTCGCGCCCTCCCTCACTGACGGGGGTGGAGCGGGAGGATCTCTGCCCGTGCGGCGCTGCTCCGCTCCGGCACCGCCGAGGGCAGAGGCGGTTGGCTGACGGACCCCCTGCGGGCTGGGGCACTCGTTACCCCGCAGAACCCCCACAAGCGGGAGAGGTTAGAGCGGCGGGAGGGGGTATGAGTGCGGGGGCAGCGGGGAAAGGGGCGAGCGGGGGCGGGGGGGGGGGGGAAAGCCGACATAAAAAAGAAGGGCGGAGCTTCCCGCGGAGACAGGCGGGAGATCCGGCCAGTCGGAACAAAAGAGAGCGAGGTTGGGATTGAAACGTGTAGCCAATCACGGGTCGCGAGTGGAAGAACCGTTGGGGGGGAGGCAGGGGGGGTTTAACCGCTGCGGCGGCCGGCGGGGGGCGACGATAACGGCGGGGTGGGCGGGTGTGTGTGTGGAGGCCGGCTCCCGCCCCGGGAGGGTCCCCGCCGTGATGCAGAGTCACCTGGGTTACACACTGCGCCTCATAGGCCCGCAGCGGCGTGGGAGGACGGCTGATACTGCCCGAGGAGGCTGGGGGGTAGCGGGGACATGTCCTCGTTGAGGCTGGCTGCACCACCTCAGCGCGGTCCGGCCTGGCCCTGCCGGTGTGGACGGGTCCCTTTCCTCCCGGCCGCCGCCGCTCCGCGCCGGGAGCCTTGGACGCGCCAGGCTGCATCGTGCAGGCTGGTAGAACAAATAATAAACGATAGTATTTTTGTACTGTGACAGCCGGGCTGGCTGAAGCTGTGTCACACAGAGCAGCATTTCTCATCTAAATTTTTCGTAGAAAATTCAAAGATACTTCACTGTGACGGAGGTTATGCCTGTTTACAAATCTCGAATTATTCAGGTTGAAGCTTAAAACGTTGCAGGGTGCGGGAAGGGGGGCTTGGGTGGGAGGGCTCAGAGGGATTGCCTGCGTACGAGAAAAGCATTTTTACTCGTCTCTTTGCTATTTAATTGTCTCGTTGCCTTTGAAAAAATTTCTCAAGCCGATATAACTGTAACGGTAACGGTCAGTTCTAGAGCATCAGTTCTGTACAAAATTTAGAAATGTGTGTTTATTGCATTAGACCATGCTCTGTGCTAAATTCGTATTGATATGCGTGTGTGCAGAATGGCTGCTGACTTGATGCCTCTTACTATGCAAGCTTAAAACCGGGCTGTTTGTGGATGAAATCCAATTTCCATTCTAAGCTCCCTGGGAGACTCGGCTGCCGTCTCAGTAATCACTTACTATTAATATTGCCCCAAACAATTTTTAGTACTTAAAATGCAGATTTCATGTATAATATATAATACAGCACATCACCTCTATTTACACATTATAAGCCAGATAGATATTGCATTATAGGATGTTAAAATGTGAACACTTTAACTTCTAAACAGACTCCTGCCCGAAAGCATTCACAAAGTAAGAACTTGATCCAACACTGTATATAGGAAACTTTCAATGACTTCTTTGGGAATTGTGTCCCAGGAATGCGATACTTAGCCTCCTCCCAGGACGGTGAAATAGATGCAGCAGATTCAGTAACAATTTGATAGCATATATGGTCAGAAAAATGATTGTGTAAAATTGGAACTTTCTTACTCATCATATACCCTTTGTATCTAAGATACTCTGACTCATAATTGCTTAGTTTACTGACTGAAATAAAATTTTAGGCTTCTGTTACCTTGGCAGTTGCTGACACAATTATGGTACAGCAAGCTGGAGACTGGTTGTAGCTCTTCCATTTTCTTTACTAAGTTCCAGTTGAAGAATTTTAATTATTATTTGAGCCAGAAAAAGCACAGCATGACTTGAAAATCTCAGGTCCAGTTTGTAGGGTCATCAGTCCTGAGAAGCCTCTCATTATTTATAAACTAAGCAAATGACTTACAGAAAATTTTGAAGATAAAAATTTTAAAACCCACAATGTTCAAAGGAAGACATCTTGAGTCAGTTTCCACAGTGGAACTGGATAAATTATAACAGTGCTCCCTTTATCTCACTGAATATGTCCCATTCATCTGTAGTAACATTGAATCAAACAATTCTCTTGTTTTAAGACCACATCTGTTTTACTGAGCCCCCTGCACCAATTTTAATTATGTGGCAGATCTGATTGGATTCAGCACCTGCAAGTCTTCCCTTTGGGAGCTTCAATTAGCTTATAAAACATTTACTTGTTTTCATTCTTTAAACAAAAGTATTGTTTCATCCTAACAACAGGAATATTGGTCTGTAGAATAAAAAAGGGTTTAACATGGTAAGTGGAGTGTATGTTGTTTGTCTGTCTATCTTCCATAAGCTTAGAGGAAAAAGTGGTAATCCTGAAACCTAATTTCCTCAGACTCAGCAGATGTCTGTCCTGCATTAGTCTGTTTCTTTACTAACAGCTGTTTCACAAGTGCCTTGTCTCTACAGAATGCCTTTTGTTTAATAATTTCACGATATCTTATCTCCCGGTCCCACTAAGACAAGCTTTTTCAACTTTTCTGGTACCTAAAAGTAGGTTTTTTATAGTTTAATATACAGGTTTGTCTTTGAAGATTTTAGCTAAAGCTGTACAACTAGCCTTTTAGCTAGTGTCTTAGAGCAGTTTTACTTAACTAAGCAAATAGCTGCATATAATAAACATTTTAACAAATATTGATTTAACATTAATGAAAGCATTTTTTTTTTACAGAGATGTTTCAGAGTATGCTCATTTCTCCAGATTTCACTGAAGCGGTGATAATTGAGGTGTAGGGGGGCACGGCGCATAAGGTGCAGCCCTCTAGTGGTAGAGGTCACAGGGAGTTTAAAGCAAGCTGTGTTTTTGTCATGGGTGAGGGACAATAAAATAGCTTTTAGCAAAATGCAAGCAACCTAGGACACTGCCCTGCGGTATATCAGCCTCCTGCATTGTTCGTGGTCTGAAGCACAAGTGAAACTAGTTGTGGTGGCCTGTAGTGCAGCTTTGCTCCCAGTCCATCATGATTTCCATGGAGAAAGGACCAATGGAAAAATGAAAACAGGCTCTATCAGCAAAGTTTTCCTGGTTTTCCAAATCTGTAACCTGTTAAGCCTTTCTATTTCAGCCAACTCTAGACTGGCTTATCTAACCAGAGATTATTCAAGATGTTGTGGCATCTTGATTCCTTTTCTGTTCCTTTTGGTCACGTCCTACCAGCTAATGCATTCTGTAACTTCGGTAAGATTTAGTTCGATGGTAGTGTGGAATGCACATTCAATTTGCCAGCCTTACTTCTAAAAATGCTCTTGGCTGGTAGAGGTGTGGATGGTAGTGTTCAAACTAATCTCTCCCACAGACTTGAGAGCTGTGCTTCAAAATGAAAGGGATTAGGGAGAGATATAAACCAAAGCAATTAGGTGTATATTTTAACAAATAGAAATCTGCAGAATAACTGAGGTAAAGTTTTAGTAAACATCACCTAATATGATAAAGTCCACTTCATGGAACAAGACTCAACCTCCTGTTTGCTGTAGGGGTGATGGATATTTCTCTTCTGGCTAACAGAATGAACAGTTTGTTTTTCCCCTTATGGGAAATATGACAGAGCCCAATAATCATAAGATGAAAAATGATACCTCTTAAATATCGTGGCTAGGTAAAAGAAAACAGATATGGTCTTTGTCCAAAGTGATGCAGCTACTATTGGCAGTTTTTCATTACTGAACAATTATTGTGATCCCTAGTAAACTTTGGCTCTACTAAAATGACAGTTACTGATGAACTCAGAAGTCTCTTTCAAGTCTTTAACTTCCACTTTCTGTTTGTGAAACTTTTTTCCTGCAACAATCTAGCAGTTAAACTATTATTATCATTTATTAAATTATACAATTGTTGCTTGTTTAAATACTGCAGAAGTTGTTTACCAGTAAAAAAAATTAAAGTTTCAGTGGAACTTCTCCAAGATTTCAGCAATATTAATCTTAGGAAAATAAAACGCAGAGTTTGGAAAAAACAAGCTTAACATGTCTTAGACAGAAAGATATTTATATTTTTATATTCATATATATTTATATCCCATATTTATATTTATTTTATTATCTGCACTTATGCTATAGGCATCACCAAAGTAAAAGCCAAGTTTATAGTGGCACTCCACAGAAAAGAGCACAGACAACTACTAAATCTTTTCAAACCCTTTCATATTGTAGACCATTACATTGTAGTAGCTTTCTTTTTCTAGTAAACTGAGGAAGGTAACTTAAATTGGTAATAATTTTGCCATGCCATTTGTTATAACATGAATATATTGGCCAAAACTCCCTTTCTAGTGGTAGGAGGAGAGAGTGTGTGTAGGAAATCAATGTCCATTTCTGCTCTTTCAGCAGAGGGAACATCCACCTCTTCCTATTCCTACAATATTCATCAAAATTTGCAAAGGCTTTTTTGAACTTTTCTTCAGAAATACAGAACTGAATTGTTCCCAGTTCTTTGTTCCCAAATCTGTAGATCAGAATTATGAGCTGCTCTTGTGTTCTTTATATCTTGGGGTTACCTGAGGACCTATCCAGATCTCAGTGTAAAAAACAAGGTAGCCTCAGTACAAGACCATTTTTCATACCTCTCAAGGAATTGGCTGTATGGATCAGGACATGATCCATGAAACTCAAGTGTCTAGACACTTACCCCAAAAAGGCATCTCTACAGTGATTTTTCTGTACAGTGATTTGAAGACCACTTATTTCTCAGAATGAAAGAAATTTAAGACTTCATTTCAATTGCCTTCCAGTAATAGTAGTATTTTCTGGAGGTTTTCTGGAGGTTTGTTTTTTTTTATGTTTTTGGAGGGTTTTTTAAAATAGGAAAATAGATAATTCAAGTATTAAAGATGGTTCAAACTAGGAGTAATTGCACTGTAATGAAACAGTGATGTAACATAGTATGTGAGAAATAGCAGGATCGCCTTGTGTAGCTTATGTCCCTTTATGGTATTCATGATTGTGTACCTCTTGGCACTGTCTTACAGAAGAACATCAATAAAGCATCTCTTCTACAAACTGAATTCAGCCAGCTGTCACTCCAGATGCTTCAGCGTGTATTCCTCTAACAGTATGGTGAACAGGGTATTTTTCAAGGAATCGTCATACCTGCTTCCAATCTCTGGTATTATAATTGCTCGAGCAGTGTCACTATTTTATGTCTCTTTTTACCCACCCACCACCAACTGTCTTATTTGTTTGAATTTTTGTCACTTCAGGGTAAGTGAAATATGAAAAAAGAGATATTAACAGCAAAATCAGTTTATTTGATTCTATTGTCAAGCCTGGTCCCCTTCCTGTGCACCAGAAGACCTGGAACAATGCAGCACCCCCTAAGTGGTCATAAGGACATCTCTGCTAGAGCTCAGTCATGCTCTCAAAGAGTCTAATACAGTCTTGGTTGTTCTCAAAAATTAAAAACTAGTAAAAGCAGGTTGTACTTTTTAAATGTAGTTTTACCATATAGGACCTTGTTGAGGATTTTTGAAGCCTGGAATTTTGCAATAGTTCCGCTGACAAATGAGAGTAATTTTAGTGAAGATCAGAAATCCTATTGGAAAAGGAATGGAAAGGGAGCAAGTAAACATGTTGCAGAGGAACAAAAGAAAAACAAGAAAGAGACAATGAAAACAAAGGTACTGATTTTTCTGTTCTAACCATGATTTATATTAAATTACGTAGCAAAATTTGAGTTGCTCTCTCATTTTGCTCACTAACAAAATGCATGCTGCCTGAGATCATGAAAGACAAATACATCCTGGTAAAATTATAGTAGCAAGTTCTCCTACTGTTAACCAACAACGAACGCCACTTTTTTCCAGTATAATTTGTAATCAGTTTTCCAAATAATAAGCTATCCCAGCAAAAGTTAATTTTTACAAGTATAATAGTATTGTAATGGTAGATGTTTTGCCAACGGAAAGGTAATAAAAATTGTATCTCTAATATTATTGCAATTATAATAGTTCCTAGTAGAGATCTGGAGATCTTTAAAAATACTTTTTAAAGATTTACCATATAAAAATGCATATGCCATTAGATTACAAATTAATTTTCAGCACAGCTTGATTTTAAACAATAGTTATTGCATTTAAGAATACGAAGTTACACTGGGAACTTCACCTGATTCTTCCCTAAAGTTTAACAAATGCCTTAGAGTTTGTTCCCAAATAAATTATTTTATTTCACACCCCCCCCCAAAAAAAAAAAAAAATCGTTGCAGTGCTTTATATTTCTACCTGCTTGAAATCAATTACTACAAAATACCCCTGAATTGTAAAGTCTCCTGGTGGGGGAGGGTAAACGTATAAAACTTAATGTCAGGATAAATTGGCCAGAATAATTTGGCACGTATCCTCAGAGTTTGCCATGAAAACATGCATCTGTGTGTCAGCTGCACACAAAGGCTATCTGGCCCCAGAAAAAGCATGAGGATTAGACATAATGCTGCCTATTTGAGACAAAGGGTATTCTTTAGTGCAGTGAGGTTAAAACAGACAGCTCATCAGTAGTGCAAGTCTATGTAAATTATTTAGTTACCATTTTGAGCCAGAAGGAAGTGGTGGCAGATTATTAATTACTTTTGGGGTTTATTCATCTTGTAATTTTGTTTCAGTGAAAACAGCACTCGAAACATTAAAAGGTACCAAAATATGAGACCATTTTTACTTTAATAATTTATAAGATATAGAATAACTTTCTTATTTTAGTGCTAAGTGCAAGTTATAACTGATTTTTATTTACATTTCACTAAGAATTATATCATGAAGTTGCCATGTATGTTTGTAAGTGGATGCATTACTTTAAATTCAACCAAAGTGAATGGAATATCTCATATGCTCAAAATAAAGCATATATTTATCTACCTTGCTGAATTAATGCTTCATTTGTTTTCAGTTCAATGGAAGAGAGCCTTATTTCTTCAGTATTGCATATTTAGGCCACCACATCTCACCCAAGCATACAGTAAATCAATGGGAATTTTCCTACTGCAGCCCTGATCACCTTTCTCAATGTATGGACTTTTAAACATTTTTTTTCAGAGAAGTTATGAATTGCTTTACATGTTTCACATATATTTATTATGTTTAGAAACTTTTCCTTTTCTTTTCTGTTTTTTTTTTTTTTTTTTTTTTTTAACCCTTTAGGTAGAAGATAGAAGCCCATGGACCTACTGGATGAAAACAGTTCTATTGACTTCAGTACAAAATACTTAAGGGAAAAGATAGAGAGAGGAAGGAAACTATATAAAAGATATTAACATAAACTGCAAAGCAATCATGCAGTAAGAGAGATTTGTTTCATATTATAGTGATGGGCAATTTGAATAAATTTTGCATAGAATTATTTAGAGATATGTTATAGGGATATATATATAAAGAGTATTTAGAAATATGTAATGTATTGTTTCTAATAAATTATATATAAACAAAATAACAACTAGTATATATTTTTAAAATTGGCAGTTACAAAAGTGAAAACTGAAGACATATTTTCCAATGATTAAAAATCACAAGTTAAGGTGAAAATCTTTACATAGCCATTGTTTATGTTGATAATAAACAGTTATAAATATGATATTATATAAAGTTACATATTATGTATATATAAAAAGCCTGATTATGTTTCCTGTAAATTTTTTGTGGAGTATTTTGCTTGTAATATTTTAGCCAAGTAGGAAGACTCCTGTTTCAAAACTTCTAAATATTTGTATTCTTGTTGTTCTTATTTTCATTTAGAGGTTTAAGCTTCTTGCTGTAGAACAGAAAAACTTATATGTTGAAACAGTAAAAATAAAACTACTGCAGAACTGAGTCATTGCAAGTAAAATGAATGCCCACAAAAAAGTACAAATCACAAAAATAACCATAAACAAGATCATTGTGCATATTAGTAACAATGCTTACAGATTCATCATGGCTCACAACAAAGGTATTTATAAGCAGACCTCCTGCCTCTGTTGCATGCTGTCATTGCTTTGGATTGACTGCTGTTAGATCCCTGTAATCCCGAGCCCTGGGATCTTGTCCTACATGTTTACCCCACTTGGTATGCCTGTTAGTAAGTATTTAAAATGGAAATGAACTCTAATCTTTGTATGTGTTTATAACAAAGGGCTTTAATCCCTTAAACTCCATATTTAACTTTTTTTTTTTAATAAAGTTTATAAAAAGCTATGTTCAGTCTGATATCTTATATTTGACAGCTTAGCCAGTTAAGTTTTGTTAATAACTGTCATTTCTTTACTCAACAGAGTGTCATGGCACTGATATTATGGAACATACTCATGGATGAAGAAAAGAATAGAGCAACAACAGCCAGCAGGCTAAAAAAGGACATGTTTATAATAGAAAGTCTTGACAACTTTCGTATTTGTAATACACTTGTAATATAGAAAATAGAGGAAAATTTCATGTGTTAGAAGACTGATGTGACAGATAGAAATAATATATCACTGCCATTCGCTTGCGAGTGGTTATGTAGTTATGTAGCTATTATGTAGAGATCAAAAAGCAAATACTGTCCAGTTAAGAAATAGTTCACTAAAACTGTCATATCCTATCCCACCTAAAAGTTCATTGATGCCAATTGATTAAAAATCATGTACTGAAGCTAAAATTCCATCTCTTCCATCTTTGCCTTTTCCATCTTTGTTTATATTAAATTATATCTGAAATAAACCACATTAAGAAGCTCTACCTAGGCAAAGGCAACAACAGGGAGAACTTTATCCACTAGTGCAAGGGAGAGCATATGGAGACTGACTGTTTTAGCTGATAAAATACATAAAGCTTGATGGAGAAAATGCTTCCTGGATACAAAAGAGAATTAGAATGTATTCACCTCATCTAGATTTAATGACTTGGACAGCATTTATTTTCTCCAAATAATGAGACATATTTGATTCTGTTGAAATTCAATAGCCATAGAAACGAAGAGAAAATCCTTAACATATACATATGTATTGAAAGAACAATAATACTCAGACTGAAACTTGTCATCAAAGCAGTGTAATATTACTTCATTCTTTCTATTCTATGCATTGAAATGTGTATGACTAAAATATATTTCTAGAGATTTCTCTATGCACTGGTATAAGCCTATAGATAAAACTAATTACAAACAAAATAGTCAACTGTAATCCCTGGAGCTTAAAATTTGCAAGAGTTAATTGTAAAACACATTGAATTAGCATAACTAGTGCAAAAAGTAGTGTAAAACACTGGTGATATAAATTTTTTTTCTTACTTCTTTTGAAGGTGGTAAAAAAATCACCTATTTAGTTGAGAGTTCTGATCCTCAACTCTTACAAGAAATTTCAGATTTGCAGTTCATTCTATCCGGTACAAATTTCCTGGCATGTTGGTTCTTTGTGAAAATCACCTCTGTTTTCATTTTATGATTGGTATTAGTAACTATAAAAACATCAACTTAGATTGGCTTTTCCTCTACGAAGGATGCTGAGATGTAAGGAAGTGATGATATATCAACTACCAAGAAAATTGCAGGTGTAGCTAATATGGTCCATTAAGTCTTATTTCTTTAAAGAGTGACAAAGTCTTATGGGAGGGGTATAGAAATAGAATCATAATATATCTTGAGTTGGAAGGGACCCATAAGGATCATTGAGCCCAACTCTCTGCTGCTCGCAGGACTACCTAAAACTGAACCCTATGACTCAGAGTGTTATCCAGACTCTCTTTGAAGTCTGTCAGGCTTGGTGCCATGACCACTTCCCTGGGGACCCTGTTCCAGTGACTGACCACCCTTTCAGTGAAGAACTTTTTCCTAACATCCAACCTGAGCTTCCCCTCACACAGCTTCATTCCATTTCCTCATGTCCTGTTGTAAATCACCAGAGAGGGGAGATCAGCACTTCTCCCTCCACTTTTCCTCTTGAGGAAGTTGTAGACTGCAATGAGGTCACCCCTCAGCCTTTTCTTCTCTAAGCTGAATAAACCGAGTGACCTCAGCCACTCTTTGTAAGTCTTGCCCTCAAGACATTTCACCATCTTGGTCGCCCTCCTTTGCACACTGTCTAATGATCTGATGTTCTTCTTACATTGACGATAATAATATAAATGTGAAATCACTAGAGATAATTTGTACAGTGGTGTGAGATGACAAGGATGTTTTTTCTTTGGATCCTAATGGAACAGCTAACTCCATCTGGATAGAACCTTAACCTGGCACAATTTCATTGACTTCAGTGGGCTCTGATTAAGAAAATGGATGTTCCAGTTCTGGAAATGTGGTTCAACTTTGTAAAACTTACAATTTTGGTCTAGTAAAAGTAGTTTAAATACATTCCAGTCTACTTTATTGATTTCAGGATGGTTTATTCTTGGAACCAAAGGTTATGTGATAAATATGCCAGCCAGCTCTGTCTATCAGTAATGAAACTACTTTTAATATCTGTCATCCAATATGCCAGGTTGTTTTCCAAGTTCAGGTAACAGACTGGTAAATTGAGTAGGCATTACACATACAAAAAAGAACACAAAAGATTATATTTTTTAATTAGAACATTATAGTTCTAATCTAACATCATGCACAATCAGTAAAGCTAAATTTTTAAAGCAAAACTTGCAACAGTTAAAATTCTTAAATCAAAAATATCTTGGCTTAGTTGCATGTGTTTATGATTTTAAAGTAAATGTGACTATAACAAGCTGTACTTTTATAGTTTAGCTAAGTACATGGCAATAGAATTGTATTTCCATACTATTTAGTCTAAACTTCCCCTGCCCTGCCTTTATTGTATTGTGCTTTTTGAAGGATTTACCAGTTTATGAAGGTGAAACATCTGGTATGACTTTTAACAACTTAAGAAAACACACATAAGATAATGATGCTAGAAAATTAATATGTTAAAGCTTTATTCAATTGCTAGTATCTAACTGTACTGGTGATAATGTGGGCAGTAATCACATGTAGTGCAGCCAAATTGAAAGATATTATTGTGTATCAAAGTCTGAAAGATTTGGTTCGGTTATGGAAATGCTCATTCACTTGTGTAGTCTTTATTCATATACATGATCACATTCAATTTTATGCAAACAATCAAAACACTGAAGTGCTGCAAAAAGAATATGTTCTGTTTTCTTGTTCTTTTCCATAATTTTCTATACAAGAAAAAATTCCAAAGAAACTCTATTCAAAATTGAGTATTATGTACAGCAATAAATGTCTGCAAAACATTTTGGTGTCTGTTCCTATTTCTACAACAACGTACATTATTCTTAATCATGATAATCTGAAACTTCATTGTTCTTGAAATATTAGTTTCTTGAGCAGATTTCTTCTATTTAGATGAATATAACTTTGCTAACATTTAGAAAATATTGATACCTCCAAACTTTATATCTGTCAAGTCTGATTGAAAATATTATATTAATTATCTTTTGGACTGCATGGATAAATTATTTATTATTGCACTGTCATACTATGGAGGAACTGGGTTGCACTATCTCCAAAGATTGTGCATTACCTAAAAATGGTTGAAAGCCATTTCTCTCTTCATTACAATTGTCACATTAGTGGAAGAAAACAGTTAGCTTTCTGGGATCATTTTATTTATTTAGAGCCTCTGAGATTTCCCAGGAGAATATGTCATATAATCAAACAAAAATGCTTGGTGTGATAGATTCTGCAACACTGCATTACGTTCTGTGGAAAGTCATTTATGAAAAAATGAACTATGCCCATGTTATTTAGTGCCATCCAGATATCTTAATAAAACATGTGATGACAGCAAGCATTGGTTGTAGAAGTTTGCACTGTATTTTATTTTGATTGTTTTCACTATTCAATTTGATTAAATTAACATTCTGTGTAAATCCAGCCATCTGAGACCAAAGTTAAAAATTGGAATTATTTTATGAAATTAAATAAACATTTCGCCTTTATATGGTGAATTGCAAAGTTATATTAAAAATCTTAAGATTTAAATTGCATTTAAATGTTCAAAACCTTTAAAATAGAAATAGATCATCTATTAAAATACAAATATGTATATGTATGTACATATATGTGTGTTTATACCTGTGTACACACAAATAAAAAACATATACATTAATGATGTATGTCATGCATTGTGTGTATATGTATATATGTATATATATGTTTATGCATGTATTCATACCTAAAATCATACAGCAATTTTGAGCCCTCTAGTGGTTCAGAAACTTCTCGGTTAAGAAACCGTTCATCTAATCCTAAGTATAGCTACATAAGTGTCTAAACTCTACAACACCATTTCGCTTTCACTTTCATATAGTTCAGGATTGCTCCCTGCAGTTGATGTGGGTCTGTAGACACAAGTGTTAATAACAACACAGATCTGCAAATTAATTTATTGTTTCTGGCATAGTCTTTTCTACCTTTTCTCTGTTGAAAATGCAGCTCTTCTGTATTCTTTTGACACATTGGTGATAATTTGTGGTATTACTTTGAAAAAGAAGAAAAATCTACATTTCAGTTTGGGAAAGGTTTCATCCCATATAACCTATCTAAAAGCTAGGTTTCTAGACTAAGGTGATTTTTTGCACTGACCCTACTGTCACTGGAGGCAAATAGGACTGAATGAGTTCCCTTCTTAAGGTACCTGGGAGAGAGCTGTAAGATAGGTGAATTCTTTATAAATGCAAGTTTCTCTCAATTTCTCAAGGAGACCAAGCTAACAAGCTGGGAATCAATGTTCTTCTTTTAGAAAGCTGAATAAATAAATAAATAGCCTAGATCTGAACAAGATTAAATAATACAATAATAATTACTATTATTTATAATAATATTTATAACATGTAGAAGATAAAAATATAATATCATAATAACATGCTAGTAAATAAATAAGTCTTAGACAGGTTAATTTATTACATGGGGAACCATTCTGTGAGATTACTACCATTTTGAGGAAACCTCAGAATAACATTCTGAAGTATTTTGTGTGATACAGGATGGATTTGATGGGCTCCAGAGATCACGCTTGCCTTCATTTTCTTCCTGGACTGAGTTTAAACATTTCATCTGTGTGACCATCCGTGCCTCAGACCTTATGAATCCAGCAGCTGACTTATTTCTTGAAAGATTAACACTTTAATCAGTACTGGCCCTGCAGGAACAAAGGAGTGGTAAGATTTCTAAGCTCCTTTTACAGGGCAATCTCACTGGGAGGACCTCAACTATGGTATTCATTCCCTCTGTCCACAGTCCTATAATCATGGAACTAGTTGACTGTCAAGAATAGTAACAGTTTAATTGACCAGGGTTTTTAATACGGATGAATATCAGTGTTTCTGGAATTATTTCATTAAAAACATAGTATAGTAACTTATGTATGTAATTGGCTATGTGCCAAGACCTTAGGACAAGAAAATTACATAAGTCATAAGCAATTAATTCTAATTTTTAATAATACAGCAACAATTTTGCTTCCAGTGTATTAGAGCAAATTAAATATATTGCTATTCAATTGACTATTTGTTTATTTTTAATATCTATCAAAATTCCATACATGATGCAGAAATGAACTCCTAAAAGGAATATTTTCCTTGGATGCATGTAAAATTTACACAGGTTGAATTTTTTTACAAGATTATCTGGGTAAAACATGCAAGAGGGAACATCAGTTTTGTGTGTGATAACAGTTCACCTCAGGCAGGCAGTGAGGCATAAGGTTGGAAGCTCATTCCAGCATGCAAGAGTATGATTATCAGAAAAATTGGAGTAAGGTTATACCTTGTAGAAGAAAACACTGGTGACTTCATAACAGTGAAAAAAATTCCTTTGGAGAATAACACTGAACAGTATTATGTGACTTGGAATGTTAAGGAAAAAATAAATTTTACATTAAAGCACTTCACTTTCTTGTGTAGAAATCCATTTTCTAGTAGAAATAAAGTAGGTAAGTAGTACAATCTATCAGTGCTATCCTTGGGATAAACAATCTTAAATTCATACTTCACAAAATCAGATGTTATTGCTTAGTTATGAAATATTTATAACAGGGGAATACGATATCTGGATAAAAGTGTTTGTAGAAAAAATAATCTTAATTTTCTCCAAGAAGGCATAGCAATTGCTTTAGCAAGGCTAGAATATATTGATAAGGAAGTTTTATGGGGCGCTTAAACTGTCAGGAGTTCTTGGTTCAAAAGGATTATTGAATGGCAGTCTGATGAAAGAGGAAATTAAATTTAAAGACTGCTAGTGTGAAGTCATCAAATCAAGTTGTACTTCCAGACTGCCCTTTTGCAGCTGACATCAATATCATGCTTCCTGCATCTTGCAAGTATTGCATCAGGTCTAAAATAGACCAAGATACCATCCATTGTTGTGACACAGGGGACAAGAATCTCCCTGTGTGGACAATCACAATTCATAGGCCATCCAAAATAAAATAATTTTAACATAGGTACCTTAAAAAACTGCCACTAAATAACCATGATTGAGAGTATTAACAGTGTACAAACAAAAAAATAAAAAAATAAAAGACTTACAAAAATACAGGTTTTTTCTCCAGTCTTTAATATGCACCACATACCTTATAGTTTCAGTCAAATGTTTAAAAGATATATTTAGGGCAACAGCTAAACAAAGGTTTCCACACAAGATTGGATAACAAAGCTGAGAAAGGGCAGTCTGTTAGACTTCCTGTGGCCCTGTGGGTTAGGTAACAGATCCTTGGGTAGATCTCCAACAATATCCTTTTTCTTTTCCAAATACGCTGGCAAGAATGCAGTTGAGCAATAGACTGTCTCTGCTGCCCAATGTCCTAACTGTTGTCCAATAAGGCTAGAAAGGTAACAGCAGAAACATCAGTTTTTATGAGGTAGGACCTAAGTTTCATAGAGCTTCTATGAAGTGGTGTCAAGATTTGATCTGAAGAAGGACATGAACTGACTGCATTTCTAATAGATTGCCAACATGCTTTTCTTTTATAAGAATTTACATGATAGTATGAATAATCATAAATAATGTAAAATATCTTGTTTCATGCTCCAAAACAATTGCTGTCTAAGATTAGGAGAGGATTCCTTTGTCAATATTGCCTTATCATAAGCTAGCTGCACCTCCCTGAAGATACTGGTTCTTCATTATCAACAGCTGGCTAATAGCTTTGGTGGACTGATGATCAATTCTCCTATTTCAGCTTCTGCATATGTCAGTAAGGGCCAGGAGAGGCCATCTAAGATTCAAAAAGAAAAAGAGGAAAAGGTTCCCAGACAGATAAAAGATGCTTCTGTATTGCCACTGAATTCCTGTGTCTCACCTCTAGGTTTCTTTCTTTGACATTCAAGAACTGAGTTGTCTGACAGTTTTTAAGAAACCTTTTTGCAGTTTACTTATAGATATGTAGAAGTAATCCTGTCACAAAAGAGGGAAAACTTATAAAAAGATACTTAAAAACCTTATCACTAACAACCAATGAAGAACATGTTGTGTAATATAATCTTGAAATATCTCTGCTTCCCTTCTTATTAAAATAAGTTCATATTTACATACCTATTACTAATGATGCAGGTTGCTTATCCTTTTGTTTTACATGTTTTAATATGCTTTATGTATGCAAAAATTATAATTAGATCATCTGGCCTGACACATCTCATCAAATTTAGCACTCTATTTTATAAGACTAAGACAAAAGCCCTTGTAGATGTATCCTGACTAAAAAGTTAGAAAGCAGCCAGCTTCCTGAAGGAAAAATAATGGATTATAGTAGATATGACTGGGTGCACTCTATGCATGACTAGAAGGAAAGTGAAACTCCACAGTGCTCTGCAAAGCAAGCTGGGAAGAAATTTTGCAAACTGAAACCAAGACAACAATGAATTTCAGTTCTTTTCTCACAGAATATCTGTGGTCCTTTCTCTAACCATCACCCTTTCAGTGCCCTAGTGGAGGGGAAAGATCAGAAGTCTGTAACCACAGTACATTAATGCAAACATACATCAAGTGAAACAAAAACATCTTGGCTTTATAGGCAATTATTTTAAGGCCTAAATTATGAGATATTTTACATACTGGTCTGCTCTGAAGTGCAAAAATGAGAATATGGAGAGCAATCAAGTCTCCTATAACTTTAAATTTCTCTACTTTTCCTCCCAGGCCCAAAAATATGAGGGTTCTGAGTCTTACCCTCAAAGACCAGAAAGTACACCATAATTATTCACTGTGGCCCTCTATACTCCCCCCTAGTAGAGTGTCTTCCACAAGTTATATGAAAGTCCATCTAATTTTTTTTTAAGGGAACCATGACCCTTTCAGGTCCCCCAATAATTTTGTGTATTATTTCTAGGAGACTTATCTTAATTTTGATTCCCATTGTTTTCCATTTTTGAGAGCAAGATCAAAAAGCTCTGTGCTGTCAGATATAATTCCTGTGTTTAAATACTTATACTCATTTGTCAACCCACCTCTTAAACTTCCCTTCAATATATCAGATAAATTTAATTACTTACACCTCACACCTTAATGCAAGATTCTCAGCTCTGTGATCTTGGTTTCAGTGGAGTTAGATTTTGCATTTTTTTAAAAAAAATATTTTTATTATTATTTTTATTTTTTGCATATCCTCACCACATTTCCCATTTCAATTCCCCTTTATTATCCATCTAAAAATTTTGTTAGCCCTCTTTTCACAGAAGCTCAGAAAGCTCAGGTTGAGGATGTAATCTATGACAGTACTTAAAACCTAGTTTTAGTCATTGGTTTTTTAAGACAGCTTTTGCCATTCTGTAGATATAAACTTTCTTGAATTCAAAACTTCTTCCTCTTAATTTGGCTGTATTAAATCAATTTTTCTGGAGTCTAACTATTTAAATTGCTTGATTCAGATTAACATAATAGTAATCCATCTCTTACTTTTTAATATCCTACCAATCTTTGGATAATTCTCAAACTGTGTACAATATTCACCGATAAAACTAGATACTTTTTAACCACTTTCATTCCTTTCACCCTCCAGTTCTCAGTTTCCTGGTGGAAATAAGAATTATCATGTAACAATTCTAAACAAGTTTAAATAACTTTTGTATAGAATTTATGGATAAACTTTTCCTTTTCCATGCCTTTCAAGGATCCAGAAACCATACTCTGAAGGCCATAAAATATATGCAGTGAGCTGTCAAAAGTGGAAAAAGAAAAAAATATCCAAAATATCTTGACTATCAATATCAAATGAACAATTTCTAATTCTTCTAGCTCATATCGTGAATTTCATAAAATGCAAGTGTTTGAATAAAAAAACCCTTTACTATATGTAGTGAACTTTGTCTACCATCCCTGTACTACTGTAAAAACCAAACAGAAAGAGATCTCACAAAAACCCCCTTATTTGACTACTAGCAATGATAATTGTAGTCTCTAGTTTATTACTAGCAAAGTTCCAAGGTAGCAAATCCATTCTTGTGCTGAAATGAAAGTCAGGCTAGCTAATTTGTTATTCTGTGTTATATCCTTTTCTGGATAATGGGACAACATTTGCAAATCTCACTGTTTCCCAGGTTTCCAAGATAAGTTAAAAATTGGCAATGATTCACCAGTTCCTTTGAGATTTCTGAGCATAAATTACTTAGGTAGTTCATTTGAAGCATTTTCTAATGGGAATAAATGTTGCCTTATCAGTGCTTTATTTCAGATAGAAAATGTGTTTCCATCAACATTTGAATGGTTTGGCCCTAAACCAGCCATTATCTCAGCTTCCCTTACTCTGAATGAACTTATAACCTTTCTGAGAAAGATACACCACAGTGTACAACTTCCCTTTTTCCTAGTAGATAATTCTGCAAACATTATAGCTCAGATGAAATTAAAACATCCAGCAAGTTCTGTTCATGTTTTCTTTCTGAAACATAGCTTTTCATAGGGGTTGCTCTCCCTTTCTCTGCTCTCTCTTCTATAGGACTTTCCTTCCTACTTGAGTTTGGTAAGATGTCAGAATCCCTTTTCTGAAATAAAGGGTCACTTTATTTCTTGTTTCTAGTTTTGTCCCAGATAATGCAAAAATATGCACTGAAAAATCTATATTCTGTATTCTCCTTTGCAATGCTGGAGAATTCTTATGAGCTGTGACTTGATTAGACAAATAAAAGGCTTTGTTTACATGTTCAAGATAGGCTACTTCTGAATAAGAGGGGGGAAAAAGGACTCAGAGAAGCTACTTTATTCATTGGAAGTGTTATCCAGGGAGTAAAAACTGGAAGTAAAATCTAATATTTTAGAGTAGTACTTTGGCAGGAAGACATTTTTAGTGTGTGATATTTCAAAATCTGGAAAACATTTCTTGGTGATATTACATATTTCAGAGGCTCCCTGTGTTGGCAGTGTTTTGTTTATACTTTTATATGTAGTTGGATGGGTTTTTTTTGGCACCTGTAAATTCCAGAATTATTTCTGCTGTCAACAGCAGAATCACAATAGTAATGCCATAAGGCTGTTTGTTTCCTACCCCACACACCACACCACTCCCCCACAAAAAAAAAAGAACAAAAAAAAAAGAAAAAAAAAAGGAGAGAGAGAGAGAGAAGAGAAAACAGGAGACCACTTCCAGGCAAACTGACTAATTTTTCCAGAAAGTGCCTAGTTCCATAACAGGTCTTCTGTAATCTTTACTAATATTTCTTGTTCCTCTTCCAGATATGAGCTGCAGGTTTGAATTTAAATCAAGTGGCTCTACTGGCTATAATCAGTGATTCTACAAGAATTCACCAACTAAACAGGAATTTGCAAATAAACTAAGAATACTGGTGACTAATTCTGGGAACTTGGAAGAGAAATGGGACCATATAGGGTAAGAAGTGTGAGACTGAAAAAAACAGTAAAGGGGAAAGGGTGCTGTGTGATTGGAAAGTGAAAGAGGAGAAGATGGAATGGGTTAAGCAAAATGACTGGTGTCAGCTGACCTGCAAAATTCTTAAATTAGTAGAAACCAAATAAGCAGGTGGGGCAGGAAAGATTATGTGGACAAAAGTGTGGCAAAGTAAGACAAACTGGGATGAGGAAATGTTTAGAAGCTTTATAAAGAGAAGATTAAAGAGAGAAAAGTGTGAAGACCAGAGGAAGGACAGAAGAAATTGAGTTTAGATGGAGAAATTAAGTCAACACAGGTATTACCAACCTAACTCTTATTGTAACATTGTTGCTTAAAATCACAAAATGTGGTTCTGTTTAAATCTTTATTCTTTCCAGTTTCACATGCTAAGGAAAATGTATATAAAATTACTTTTAAAATAATTACTTTAAAAGGATATTAGGGCTGCAAACTCAAGTATCCAGATCTAGTTTAAATGATGGCTGTTACCTATTGAACTTATCTTGAGCTTCCCTTCCTCACTCCCCCAAACCAAAATATTGTGATACCACCTTTGACTAGACGGTTTGGTTCTGCTTTTTCCACAGAAAACAACTCAGCCAGCTGATCAGCATATTGTATGTACAGATTAAATTAAACCTTAAAATATGTAAAACAACTTATCTGTTTAAAATATAGTTCCTTCAGGCCTATGAAAATCACATATTGATTTACTGTGATTGTTACTGATTCATTAAATACTTTTAATCAACTTTATTATGATAAAATTTTTTTAAAAACTTACATGAGACAAAGCTAGTTCAAAACATCTTCATATTATTTTTTAAAAAATTTAAGCTAGTTTAACCAATTGCTTCACCACTCTGCAGTGGAATGAAATAATGCATCACTGCCCTGAAGTTAGTATTTTGAATGTCTAATAATACACCAGATACATATGATGCACTAAGTGTAATTTTAATATTCATTTTTATGACTCAGTTCTTTTCCAAAAAGGTCATTTTTAAGCTAGTCTAATTTTTAAAATAGCTAAAAAGTCCAGTGTTGGACTTATGTAGGTAAGCTATTGGCCTGGTTTCTTCACTTAATTCAGCTTTTAAGGTCTGCCTTTAGATATGATTTAGTTCATATGTAAAATACTTTCATTCTGTGTCTTTGGGAAGATTTCTCTATGCACAACACTAGAAGGAATTAAAAGGAAAAAGGCATGATACTGTTTGTGTAGAAGTGGAACAGCAGTGAACAAATAATAAGTATAGACATTTGAGACATTGTCTCAGATATGTAGAAAGAAATACTTGATGCAAGAGGTGAGGTTTAATTAGGCTGCAACTTTTAACAATTTAGGTCAGCTGGGAACTGCCCTGCAGTAACTCAGACCACAAGGGTAACATTACTTACATTTCCACCCACTGGACAGCTGCTGCCAATATTCACCACTTCACAGCTAGTCCAGCCAATTTCTAAGACCTCATATACAAGAAAGGCTACTGAGAGCTGTAACCTTGTTTTCCTCTTCTTTAGATATGGCCTTTCTTTTCTTCTGCTTTAACTCTATTCAAACTATCAAGACATGAAAATGTATGCAGCGCTCTAACCCACTCCACTAGCCTTGGCTATAGGGATGGTAAAAATACCTACTATTTGCATTCTGTCAGCCTGAGAAATACCCTATACTCTATTCCATTTCCAAGGAAAGTAAAGGTGCAGTGCTCCTATAATAGTAATTTTTAATTAGTATAATAATTATCAGTAACAGTAATTTTAATAATTCTATACTATTCACAACAGAAAGAAAGGGCTCAGTCTGATGGGGAAGCTTTATGCTGCTTTTCCTTTGTGCTCAGGGGATTAAAAACTGAACACTAAAGAACAGAAAATAAAGATGTGATATTTGGACACTTACTCCTTGACAGTTTTGCTAAATATTTTATTCCTATTATTTGAGTGGGCAGAATAATGGCTGCCTGCCTATGTAAGCCACTATACTGCTATTCAAAGTCTAGGAAGGTGATAATATTTATATGATTTCTTTCTCTCTCTCTCTCTCTGCTGGTAGAACAGTCTGTGAGATGCTTGAAATGCAACGTCCATAGTAAACTATACATAAGAGAAGAAGTTCTTTTAAGTTTCACAGAATAAATCAAGTGAAAATTGTATTGTTTGCTAGTTCTCATTGAAATATATTAAAACTATAGTATATACTAAATAAAGGTTGACAAATTGTTTTAATAGGTTTATGAGTAGAAACCTAACTCAGAGGTTAGTGATTTTTATATACAGCTAGAGCTGAAAGATGAAACTGCAGAAGTGTTAAAAATAAATAAATAACTCTTTCCTAGTATTTTGATATTGCAGTGGAATCACTATGATGGAATAAAGCAAAATAGTAGCCTTTGAAAAGTTTAAAAAATATACAAAAATGGACCTACAAATTCCTTGTCTCTTAAGGCAGAACATAAATACTGCAGCAAATTTACCTGCTATCATCCCGAAAGTAGGATCAGACTATAAGTATCTGTAAAGCGCACAAAGTTTGTTATATCAAATCCTTCAATGGTGTTTTTGCTTTCTCTTTGTCACTATAGAGAATAGTTCCTCTTCTCCCTCCCAGGAGGGTTTTTTTTCTCCCTTTCTGTTAAAACAACTAAAACTTGAATTGGTGAAACCGTGAAATAGGAAAAAGAAGTAGAAACTAGGAAAAGTAAAAAGTCTGAAGGCAACTGGAAATTGACAAATAAGTGTCAGAGCCGAAAACGATGGCAGTTTGCCAACCAGCTGCGAAAACTAATTCAGCTGTAGATAAAGAGATTTTAAAGGGGAAAAGGACAAGCAAACTTCAGAAAAGAGAAGAATAAAGGAGCAAAGAATAAATCCTTAGAGCTGTGTTAAAGAAGAAACATAGGCAGTGCTTTGTTGTTTTAACTGCAAAACTGCAAGAGGGGCTTTTCATTGAGACTTTGAATAGCACCAAAGAAACAGACAGAATGAAGTGGAAGCACTAAAGGTTTTCTTAATGCAGTAGCTTATAGACCAACCCTCAAAAAAGGATTTAAAGATTAGCTTTTCTAGACAAATAGAAATTATTAATGGCAGTATTTTCTTGAGCAGTCTACATATGGATATAAAAATAAGTTAGACACAGTTCTGTGTACAAATTCTTTGCAATAAGTGGCTGAGATTGTTAGACAAAGAAACAGCTGACAAAGAAAAAGAAATAATTGAAAATTTCAGTGGAAGTCACCCTTTCCTAGAAAAGAAAATGATTTTAGTGAACCAATATCTAATCTTCAAGAATACAATATATTTATTTATTTATTTATTTATTTATTTTAATGGGTACTTCATGTATTTTATTTCATGGTCAGAGAGCACATAAAAGAATGAAGTGATGAGTGCCTTCTGGTCACAACAGCAGACCAAAATAGCAAGCTGGTATATAAAATAACATGAAAGAAGGTGGTCACAGGCTTGTCCTCTCATCTGTCACTAGGCCTTTTAATCAGGCTGTGAATAGCAAGTCAGCATGACATAATGCTGCTGGTTATTATGCAGAGATCTAATGACTGCATGTACTCTGCCCAATTACAGCATTCTCAGAAGTTCCCTTAGGACAACATCTCCTGACCATTCAGACTATACAGAGCTTAGTGGTCCCCTCTGGGTGCCCTGAAAACACCATCTCTGAGCTCACAAGAGGATTCTCCGAGAGTGCCAGGCTCAGAGGGTGACCTCACATATGCCCTCTGTATGAACCACATCCTTTCACCTCCATTATGCACAGTTTCACTCTGCTGCATGAAATTCCCAGAGCAGCATAGCATGACTGTCGAGTGTTCATCCTGCACAAGCAGGAGGCACAAGCTCTTTCACATTACAGCATGTGCCTTAGGTACACAAAAGATCTGGCATTAAGACAAGACCAGTTTTGGTTTTCAACAAACAAAAATCCTTGGCATGTATAGCTGTCATAAAACTCAGGAAGAGTTCACCTAGAATGTTTGAAATATTTCTTAAATATTCTTTCACAGAGGGACTTATGGATTAGAAATATCACACCAAAGTGTATTTTTACAATGTTATGGAGAAGAATAGGAATAATATTCTATTTTACTACGAAGTCAGAGCTCAGAATTTCAATGGATCATGCAAACAGAAAAAAAAATACTTCTGCAAATAAATTACATTTTCATCATGAGCTGTAGTGTTGTTACCAGCACAGATTAGTAAACTGTGAAATAAGGAAACAACATGGAGACCCTCTGTTTGCACTTAGTCACAAACAGACTATAGAAATGTCATCATTAGTTGACATTTCTATTGTGAAAGTTTCTCATTTCCTGCAGGCTTAGGCAAATGAGGGATTTAAGCTATATTTTATTTTTTATGGCTACATTTTCCGGCAGTCATCTGTTTCACATTGACAATAAAATCCCTAATGGTAGTTGTTTATTCTTCTTTTGGGAAGTTTCTTTGGCAGTTTTTATCAGCTTAATAGTTGTTCTCCTGCTACTCACCAGTGCTGAAGGTTATACTTTCAGTGAGGTGGAGCAAATGAGGGGCTTGCCTTTGTGACTATGGCCTGTAAGACCACAAACTTTGTCACCGTCCTTATTTTTCATTGTCTTACACCATTCCAAATTTTTCACTGTGTATTTGTGCTACTCTTTGATATTAGATATTTTAATATGGCTTTTCTTAGTTGGAGGTGCTTTCATTCATTGTCTCATTTTTTATAACCATTTCTGCTGTTGCATATGCATATCTTATGGTATGCATGTTCTTAGAATATGTTCCAGTTGTGTGAGTGAGCCGTACACCCTGACAAACTGCAAGAGAAGGAAAATTATTTAAAAAAATATATCACTTTTAATTAACATCCTCCCTACAATATGGAATTTTACTTCAAAGCCTTTTTAATAATTTACCAAGGGAGGAAGGGGTGGGGGGTGACAAACATGACAAAACAAACAAACAAAAGCCTACTGGAGAAACATCCGAACTGGAAAACTTATCTCACAGGTTTTGAATGATATTCTACCCATCAGTATCAGTGGGTCCTTCAGAACTAAGAGAGAGTAGATTTAGGTTAGCTATTAGGAGGAATTTCTTCACCCAGAGTGTGGTGAAGCACTGGAACAGGTTGTCCAGAGAAGCTGTGGATGCCCCATCCCTGGAAGCATTCAAGGCCAGGTTGGATGGGGCCCTGGGAAGCCTGATCTAGTGGTTGGCAACACTGTCCACAGCAGGGGGGTTGGAACTAGGTGAGCTTTAAGGTCTTTTCCAACCCAAGCTGTTCTATAATTCTATGATAGTGCTTGATAACAGAATGGGGTTTTATTATCATATAGTCCAGTTTTTAAATGTGTTTTTTGAAATTTGTATGGTAAAGATGTTGCTAGCAACCAAGTGAGAATTTGTGAGTCATAAAAAAATAACTGGAAGGCATCTGTTACAGCTTTTCATCCTGTTTTTTTAGACATTTAATAATTGCTGAAAGGGACCAAGGAAGTTTATCATTCACATTGCTTAGGCAGAAAGTACCTTCACTGACATTAAGGAAGTTACTAATGTGAACGAGAGTTTGGGGACTCAAAACTTTAATCTGGCAATGACTGAATTGACAGTTCTTGAACCACAGGAAGAGGAACTACTGGAGATGTGGCTGCCCTTATGTGTATCAAGTTCAAATCATGTTATGTGCGTTCTAGGATACCAGGGGTGTTGCCTGAAAATATATATCAGGGATTCTACAGTTGTTTTTAATATGTGTGATTCACTATGGTACTGCTTCTGGACTGGATTGAAAAATGGCATGTAAAATTGCTATACTATTGTGTAGCCTTATAGCTGATAAAATCTGGCAATGCTGAGAGAGCTGGATTTTTGTCTTTTATTTGTCATACCATAAAACTGAAATGTTAATTTTGCCTTTAACAATATTTTATTAGTAACTGTTTCTATTTAAAAACTTACTTTATTTTTAGTGTTTTGAGCTAGATTTTATTTTTTATAAAATATTATATGAAATTATTTTTTTATCATTTCTCTTAAACTTCTTTATCTTTTTGATGACATGGTAATTTTCATATTTTTAATCTCCTTTTAGCCAACAGTTTTGCTTTGATTTTTCTCTACAGCATTGCATGCTTTTACCCATTTATTTTGATAACTTTTAATGGAAATTTACTTTTTCACAAGGACACACTAGCACTTTTAGATGAGTTCTGTTTACCTTCTTAAAAGGCTTTTTGAAAGTTAACCCTCTCCAGCACCCATTCAAAATAATGAAACTCTGGGATATAGCTAAGATCCTAGGAGGTGAACAGATTAGCAAGAAACTGAAGCACAAACAGTTTGCAGCCATGTCAGATAGCTTTGATAAATTTTGCAATCCATACTAGAGAGTGGTCCTCTCCACAACTCGGAGAGAGCTCAGGTATGGTAAAGACTGGTTTTTCCTCTAGCTGAAAAATACAGATGGGAGATGAAGTAGTGTATTTGACAAGCATCTTGATGAGACTAGTTTGTAAAATTTTTGTTTCCCTATGAAACAGTTTGATAAGCTTTACAATGACCTGATCTCTCTCAAAATTTCAGGAAGAAATTATTGTATCCTTTTTGGGATACTTGATATCTAGCATTAGGGCTTGAAGTTTCTATATCATGGAGAAACTTAAATAATCTCCCTCAGAATATTTTTCTTCTAGCATATTTAAGCTTTGAAACCTTTGAAAAGGAGTGGGTGGCAAGGGTCTTAGAGTTATCTGGTTATAAACAAAACAAAAGGTAGCAGAGTCACATGAATTACACAAGTTCATCAGAAGTGCAGAATTGAAAAACTCCTATGGAGAAGTTTAAAAAACTCACTTACTGTAAGCATAATAAGATTGCATTTACTGGCTTTCCTTAATAATATTACAGTTGAACAACAGAGATGTTAGATATTTTGAACAAATATTCATCTTTCTTTTTTTACATTGCAGCTTTTCAAATAATGGAGAACCTGATTTATTTTCAGTTAGTTTAAAGAACGAAATCAAATGTAAATCTCACCAATAAAATCATTACTTGCATTTAAGACTTAATCCATGCCAGTGGCCAGTGTAGCACTTCAGTACTTTTTTTTTTCCCCCTGTCTTTATCATTATTTGCAAATCACTAAGTGTGGAGAGCTGCAGAAAAAGCAGCTGTAGGAGCAAATAATCTTTTTTTTATTATAGTTGGTTTTTGGTAGCATAGCTTGCCTGCATCAGAGGTTTCAGCTAATAAACATTCATTTCATCTTTCTACCCAGTCTTTCTTGTTGTTTTTCCTCCTCTTTTATGTTCCATGGAAGGTAGAGTCCTGCCAGTGTTCTACAATTCCAGCAATGCGTGCAATATCCGCACAGAAAAATACATAATAGAAATATTGGTTGTCCAAGCTAAAGTTATTGATTTGTTTCTTTCACACACTTAATACATTTTAATATTTTTTTTGTCTCAAAGATTTGTCTTTACCACCTAAGCCATTACAGTTCTCTGGCTTCTTAACGATTTTCAAATTTCTTTGGCCATCAATAGGGCATATTATTAGCTTTGTAAAACTATCTGAAGGTCAGTTTCATCAAGTAAAATATTTTTGATAAAATTAACTCTTTCAGAGAATTATAGTAGGATTGTAACTTTTTTAGTTTGGAGCTGAACACCCTGAAAATGTTCATAAAATCTGCATAGATATTGGGAAGTGCTAGAAGAAGCATCTGCTCTTCTCTTTTAGTGCATTTCTGTTCAGCAGTACCCACAAATAGTCTGGTGTGCCCATTACTCTGGTATTGGATGCAGGAGATGAAGTCTGCCTACATTATACTTCAAAATCTTACAGTGCCTCTGCTTTTTACCCTTTGTGATAGTTTAATTTAGCTGGCAGCCAAACAAGACACAGCCACTCGCAGCTTCTCCCCCTCTTCTCCACCCCCACTCAGGGAATCAAGGAGAGAATTGGAGGGGTAAAGGCAAGGAGAATTGTAGGTTGAGATAAGAACAATTTAATAATTGGAGTAGAATAAAATTTAAATAGTAATAATAATAATGATAACAACAATATCTATCTATATATATGAGTGATGGACAGTACAATTGCTCACCACTTGCCAAAAATGATCCTGGAGGAGGGAAAAAGGAACCCTGAAACTGAAATCGCAATCCTGGGAAAACAGGCCTGAGCAATTCCCAAGAGAATCCCTCCAGCTTTCAGGTCAGCCCTGGTTAATATACTGAACATGATGTGAAATTATGTGGAATATCTTATTGGCATATCCAACTGTCAGTTCTGGGTTTTGCTAACTACTACACTTTCCCCTCACAGTCCTCTGCACTTGCAAACTACCTGAACACCATGTCCTTGTACCTTATCATCATTCTTCTCATGACAAATCCCACACTAAAACCAAAACACAGTGCTTTCTACCTACTAAGAAGAAAATTAACTCTATCCTAGCAAAAACAGGACACCCTTGTTGCTCAGTGTCTTCTGTGAACAGATGTGGATGCAAAATAATAACAAACTAACTCTCATCCAGAGTATAATTATTGTACTACCAATTAATACATATTTTTTTCCAACGTTTAAGTATATTAATGATTCTAACAATTTGAACAATTCCCTATTTTTTTTTTCTTAAACATGTATTTCAATTGGTAGCAATAAATTAGTAAAGTTATTTTTGTGCAGGTGTCACGGTGCTGTGCAGGCTGGTTGTTCTCTGGGTGCCGGTAGTGTTGGGGCTGCCCTTGGCGGTTCTATTGGGGCCTGGAAGCCAATGCTTGTCCCACCCCCAGCCAGGAGCATCGGAGCAGGGGGACACCAGGGCAGCCCCAGCCTCAGCCATCTGGCATGTCTTTGGGGATGGGGTTGAGCTAAGGCCCGGCTGGGATGGGGGCCTGTGGGTGAGCCTGGCTCAGCAAGGCCCATGGCAGGGCAGGGCTGTGGGGAGCTGGAGAGTGGCCCTGCTGTGGCAGCACTGGGGCTGGTGGCCTCGGGGACTGACATGGGGTCCTGGGCTGTGGGCAGGGTGGGCGAGTCCCACCCTGGGTGCCCCCATGGGCCCTCGGGTTTGATCAGGGACAGGCAGGGCTGTGAGTGCCCTCAAAGCTGTGACAGTAGGAGTGCTATGCTCCTCCTTCTGTTTTTGTTCCTTCAAGTAAAATGGCATCTACAGTAATTGCATAAATGCTCTTAATTGAAAAACCTTATCTAAGCCTGTCCACAATACTTCAGATTAATAAGTGAATTTATATACAGTGTATGAGTTAGTACACATATTCATCGCTGCTGTTGTGGACTCTTATTTTAAAAAAAGACCTTACCTCCACAAATTTTTAAGACAATTTAAAATAAATGCTACATATTGTTTGATTATTGTGTGTGTGTGTGTGCTCATGACTAACTTTGAATTAATGAGTTTACAAATTTCATGTAACAGATGACAAGACAAAATCCTCTTCCCTTTTTTGATCTGTAGATTCATTGCAAATCTTTTGTAGTCCTTACATAGATAGATTTCTTCACATGATTTTGCTCCTTTCAGATGCTTTATTAGTCAAGAACTAATTTGTTACATGGATGTTGTTTTATCCTTAATTATTTAGTAATGAAATCCCTTGTAATAAATAATCTTAGGCTTGATCACTAAAAAAATCAAAATATAACCTGTAGTTCAAGTACCAGACACAAAAATAAACATCTTTGGGCAATAAGATTTGTCTGTGCAGAGTAAACAAATTATTTTTAATAGGTACATACGGCTCTTCAATTTGATAGCTGCTTTTGCCCATGTTGCCTGTGCCTTGTGATTCATTGAGGTCTAAGAAATTGCTCCCAGAACATCTGATGTAGTGTTTTTATCCAATTAAGTCAATAATCACAAGGATTTGGAGTTCTCCACTATTACAGTGTAGTTCAAAATTAGTTGATACTAACCTGTCAACTCAAGTGGATTAACAGCTGGACATCATTAGCAGATTGTGTGAACACTCCTAATCCATTTGAGGATGAAGCCAGACAGGTTAGTTTAAATCATCTTAGTGGGATTTCAATTAGCCTAAACTCAGGCTATGTACCAGTACGAGCTTATACACATATGTCTTTTTCCTCTATATTTGCTTCAGCAGTTTCTCACATGCATTAGTCAGCATCTCTCTTCTGAGAATAACTGTCCTCTTGGGCCTGTCAGCTGAGCTGCTCATGTAGTCACTTCTGCACCCACTGCAGTCAAAGTGAGTTGATATATCAAAGCTCCATTATTAGCTTAAAATGTTACTAAAAATGCCGTATAGGGAAGATGTAAATAAAGTTTGTATGAGAACTTATATTTCAAAATATTAATTAATTATTTGACCTATGTTCTATTTTTTCCTGGCATCTAAGTAATTATATTTGACAGAATGAAACTGCATTTAAGTGTTACAAACTATAGGGAAAACTTACTGGAATAATTCTATGTGCCTCCTTAAACATCAGGCACACAGCAACTGAAAATGGAGCAGGAATGTCATAGTGGTGGTGAATGCATCAAATGCCTGTTTCATGTCCTGAATATTTATTGGATAATATGAATTCTTCTGTCCCCCAATTAGAACTACTTTACCCTAAAGTAATTATGGAAAATAATTCATTTGCTACTCAAGCAATTTACTGTTATCAGTGTGGGTAGTACTCTAAGTTACTCTCCACTTATTTACTGAGGAAAAATGTATTAGATGCATGCTGATCCTCTTCAACTCCATATGGCCCCCTGTATTGTAGTCATGTTGTCACGTGGCCACACAGTTAACATCCTTATACTCAGAAGGCAGCACTTCAGACAGCTGAGCCCTTTTGTTTGATGATGTATCTCCCTTTTAGGCTAGTCTCCTTTTATGCCCACCACCACTCTCACTCTTTTTCTCTGTTCTTGAACAATGGTTCACTCATTCATCGTCCTTGTCACAACTCTCTGCTGCAGTTGTGCCTTGGGTATAGCTGTTCTGCAACTTCGTAACCCCATACACCTGCAGTCTCAGAAAGCAATATGGTCACTGAGACATCTCAAGAAATCACAGCCTGCAGCTGAGGCCCAGCTATCTTCCACAGTGTTACACATAAGACAAGCGTGAGAGATTACTTTTCACAAACCTTTCATCTTTTGAGACCCAGCATCAAAAGACGCCTGCCTTTTCGTGCTTGACAGAGTTCAGCATAAGAGAGAAAGGTCACTAAAAACTCTAAGTTGTTAATATAGCACTTAAATTTCATAGTAGTTGATTGTTTTAGAGCAGCAGGGATATATATTGAATGGGTTGAGGAGAGCAATGGAGGGAGAGGAAGAGTGACCCAGGAGTGTCAGTCTATTTCATGGACTGATATGAACAGCTGCCCTTCGATTACAACTTACTGTTTCTAAGTGCAGTTGCTGTCCTGCTGTGTTACTGGTGGGAGATTCCTGGGCAATGAACTCTTTTGGATTATATGTACATATACTGAAACTTGGCGGGGGGCAAGGCTTACCTGGCCCTGCTCACCTTCTCCATGGGTGCAACCACAGCCCTGGTAAGTGCTCCCTTGTTCCAGACCAGCTCCTCCACAGACACAGCTCAACCACCACCTACAGCCATGCCTTGCCAAGCACCTTTATACTGAGAGGCCGCCCACCCCTGCTGTCTAAAATCTAATACTCTTAGCAAGTGCAATGCATATACACCTCTTTGCTAAATATTTTATATGAATAGGAAACACCACATGAGATGTTAAGAATGATTATCATAAGCTAAGCATGGGTCTTCAGAATTGCACAAAGACTCATTATTTAAGGAAGAAAAAAACCACATCATCAGAGGTAATTAGGGGTGAAGTTAGCTTTCAGAATTGAACCACTATGACACCTGAAGCGCTTTCAAAGATGACATCTACTTTAAGAAAGGTGAGTGTTTTCCTACTAATCATGGTTTTGGAGGACAACTAAACACTGGTGGATGTCTGAGAGTGGACAAGGTGAGGCTCTTTCGTCTATCACCCCATGTGGAAACACATTTCCTCAGCATCCACTGCAACCATCACCAGGAGATCCAAAACACAATGGAAGTCTGGTACCTCAGAAGGAATTCTGTGTCAGCCCTGCAAATGTCACCCATCCCTTTTGGTCCTTCAGTGAGGAGAGGAAATTCGTACACCTTTAGTAGCTCAACTTAATTCTTCCAAGGGAGAATTCAAATCTCTTGCCCTCTAGTAAAATATTTGTGCAATTGTATCAAGGGCTTTTCTGCTCCAACTTTTCAATTATACTGTATCTTCCTCTTCTTTATTGTAACTGGAAATAAAAAATAAAACCAAGAATATTAATGATTAATTTTTATCTCGCATTATTTGAAATTTAGAATATAATTTTAATACATTTTAAGTTAGCTTTCCTGTACAGAAAGGTTCAATTTGTTTAAAAAAAAAAAGACAAAAACCTGCTTATCAGTGGCCCTGTCTTACCCTGTAGTTCTGCAGTGCCTTCTTTGAATGAACAGATAGGCTGAGTTACATAGTGGTCACTGTTACAATACAAAATTTCAGAGTGCAAGGCCTTGACACAATATGCAATGTTTGAGATGCTGTTCATGTTTTTTATCTTTTAGAGTGTTCTGCTTTGGAGCACTGAGACAGTGCTTGGAGGATTTATAAAATAAGTTATTGGAAGTGAAAGTAAGCAGTACATATAGTATTTTAAGGGTAAGGGTTGCTTTTTCACTTACTCCTGAGGAATATAACAAAGATTAAGCAAAAATAATGCTTCATGCTTGCTGAGACAGAAGCAAGTTCAGAGTTAAGAGGTCAGATGCTTTCATTACTATAGCGGTACATCTGAATCTGCTAAATAATCCAAATGACCCTACCCTGAACATTGCATTTACATTCTTTAAGTGTTTTTGCTTCTTCATGTTTTTCAGTACACAAGAATACTAAGGAAATTATGAAAAATTTTGACATTAAAATTAATGTACATCTTATTTATCTAAATATTTTATATTTAACATAAAAAGTAAAATGCTTGCAGCATCTTGGTATATAGTTAAAATTTATGGTAACTTTGCTGTGGCTGAGTTATTCAAGAAAAGAAAATGGTCGGGTTTTTACTGCATCTTTTTAAGCAGTCCTCAAACAGTATGATCTGTGTCACTACTGAAGTACAATTGCTTTCCAGACAAGAAACAGCATGGTTTGGAGCCCAGGTAATAATCTCTCCTCAGTTGTTCCTGGCCCTGTGATAGGCCATCTTGAGTCACTCTGGACGAGGTTTATAGGGAACCATGAGCTCTAAGGAGCATGGTGCTGAGACCTCCCTATAAACTTTAGACTAAGACAGCAGAATTCAACTTAGATTATTGGTTTGGGCATTTAGCCAACATTGCTGGAGCTGCTGGCAAGAGCATGAGGCAAAGAAATAAAGGGAGAAAGTAAGGAGGCATTAATGAACCCTAGGGCTGCAGCAGAAGATAGTGATAGCAAGGTGTGATTGAAAAAAGGTGGAGAAACACTGCTATGATACATATTTTAGAAGTGTTTTAAAAATTCTACATTTCATACAGCAAAAATCTATATATTTGAAGGCACAAGTATTTTTAGGAATGCACACACACACACACAAAAGAGATATGTTGCTGTATAAACATTAATTTTGCATTTTTTGAGTGTCTAGAATATTAGGTGAAACTCCAGCAAGTTTTTTACACTTAAGTCCCTGAAAAGTGTGATGGTAGATATTTTTGAGAGCAAAGCAAAATAAAATAGATATTCTGAGCTACTCCACTTCTCCAAGCTGTTCAATTTTATTCAGGGCATCTTAGGAACATATAAATAAAGACAAAGTGGCAAAACATCCAAGTGCTTGTCAGATTTAAGGAAACAACAAAATTTTTTCTCAATGGAAAGCAATTATTTAATTTAAGAATGCCTACTGGCATCAGTGTTGATTTTGCTGGCAGACAGTGAATAAATATGCTATTATGCCATCTACAATATAAGTTATAAACTTAGTCTTAGCTTGCCGCTGTCAAACTCAAGGGCAAAGCTCCAATTGGCTTCACTGGACCAAGGATGAAGTATGGGACTAAATGAAGTTTGAGCTACCTTGAAGTCTATTGCACACAGACTGATTTCTGTTGTAAATGCATCCTATATAGCACTTTTCTCTGCACAAAAAGTAGAGTTTCTGAGCATCTGTTATTTTACATTTGTACTTTACTGAGTACGGGAGATTTTATTTCTACCACCAGCTTAATTATTCAGAATTTATTTCAGTAACTTTATTATCTTTGGCTTCACATTATATTTTAGAGTTTTAGCCCAAAATTGAAGATGTTTACAATAGGTTACACTTAAGAAAAAATGAGGTTTTAATACTAACAGTTTCACTTATAATGACTGCTAATCTACTTAACTGAATCTTCTTTCTCTTATAATTTGCCTTATCCATTCTTTTAGTTTTTCCAAGTCAACATTTGTTGTGGGGCTTATAAATTTATTTTATACTCTGCATATTGTACTATGTTGAACTACTGGTTTCTTTGACTTTTTATATACGCTAATTCCTGAATTGCTATGTATCCAGGACTAGATTGTTTTTTGCAGTTGTATCTTTCTCTGTAATAAAATGCTTCTGAGCACCTACCCCAATTCTATTCCTTTTCTTTAGCTATACCTAAAAAGTTATCTTTCTAGCTTTAAATCAAAGCTAGAAATAAGAAAGTCCACGTATAGTACAATCATAAGTCCATGTCTTCAGGAGTTTATTCAGTTCCTATTTTTTTTTTCTATGTTCTGTTTCTCAGCTAATAATTGATCTTTTTCTTCTTTTAAACCCTACCTCAGGAACTGTCTATTAAATTAAGAACTAATTAAGAATAGCATTCAGTCCAATCACAGTGCTTTAAATAAATGGTACTTGAAAAACCCCTTTACTTTCCACTTTGAAAACGGAAAATTAACAGTCATCTGTTTTGCCTCAATGGAAACCTAAAATGGGAGAGTTCCTATAACCTTGAAAGCCTTATGAAGTAGCAGAAAAAGTGGTGCTTATATCATTTACCTAAGAAACTAAATCCTTCACTTCTCACATATCCAAAATGTGTATTAATACTTATGGAAATTTTTGATCTGTGAAAATTGCAGGACAAGGCCTGATGTGCACTATTATTTATACTGCAGAATATCAGGGTGAGCTGTATGCCTTAGAGAGTGGCTGACCCACTATTTGTCACTCAAAACCAGAAATAAAACAGCTGTGTACCGTAAGTTATAACACAGAACAAACTGTTATGGGCAGTGCTATAAGTTCCTTGGAAAGGCCAAGAATAAGTTAAACTAAAAGACTCGTGCTGGGTTTTTTTTAGTATTGCTTTTTAAGAAAGTACAGAAAATAAAAAAAAATCAAGTTTGTAGAGCCCCATCTTCCCTTATTTTCTCTCCTATAAGACAAAGTGAGGTGCACTGGTAAACTAATATACCTGACTAGTAGAGGGTCTGGGGAGCAAAACATTAACTAGAAATGAGATAGCTAAGAGATGTAGAAGGCAGGAGACAGAATAAGCTCGTATGCAGAACGTGGAAGGACAAGAACAGGTCACTGGATCAGCCAGCTGATAAGGCCTTGAAATATGACTTCACTCATACCTTCTTAAGCAATGACATATGATATTTGGGGAAAAAAAAGGAATGGAACAGTATCTAAGGGGGCCTCAGTTATGAGCACACAATCTAGTCTGGACAAAGATCAACACAATATATTGCTGCTGGCAGGAAGATTGTTGCTCAGCAGGGTGCTCACAGCATCTGGCTTAGTGAGATACTCAAGTTCCGACTTAGATGCTCTGAATAGCTCTCTGAAGGACCATACATTCCTCCATTGACTAAATAAGGAGCCCAGGGAGATAAGCTTTAACTTGTAAGAAAAAACATGGAAAAGGGAAAAATAAGTTATAATTTTTTTGCAAACCCTGTGCCTCACTTTCCCCTCAGAGATTCAATTCTTCTCTTTCTTCCCTCATTGCAGCAGGAAGGCAGTGTGATACACCTTCATTTTTTATGAACACAGCAAGTGTTTCTTGAGGAGTCAGTAAGGTTATACAGACTAGCACATTCAAAGGATGAGAGTCCACTTATTGCCAGTCCACTTCCTTGACCAAGTTTGCAGGGGAAATATAACAGCTCTGCAGGATCTACTACTTTTCCTTCTCATACTAAAACTTGTATAAGAGCAGCTGTTGAAAGGGGATAGGTATGATGTAGGCTACATAATGGAAGCAGAATTATTATAAAACTAATGCTTTTTAGTTTTATTTACCTTAGAATTTTGCCAGCATTGTTGTTGACTTATTAAATAATTTTCTCTGTTTGAATTTTCTTTTAGAATGTGATTGGAAATGAAAGAAAAAATAATGACAGCCCTTTTACACTGCTAGTACTTAGATTATTCAGCGTTTTATTTATCCGTTGTACTAGACTAAGATATATTACATCTTAACTCATTTTAGAAAACGCAAATGTGGGCAGATTCTTGTTTTTAATTTAATGAATAGCTCAACATTTGGTATTGTAAGATCTTCTTAAGTAGTATGTATGCTTAAAAAGAGCTTAAGGTGACATGATACTTAAATAAAGTCTAGCCGTAGAAGTATTATGTTTTCTTTATTAGAATTTTGTGTCTTATAAACAAATGAACAAGTGTTAGAACACTTGGAAATGCCAAAAAATATTTGTCTACCTTTTTTTTTTTTTTTTGCTTGAAATTTTCAGCAATTTGCATTATTTCATGGTTACAGTAACCCTCAGAAATAACCCTCATCTTATAAGGGACAGAACACCTTGAAGGAGGATTTTATGGTCTTGTTACAATTTATCAATTTTAATGATGTCAGATATGTAAATTTGTGATTTGAAATATAGGTTTATAGGCTCATTTGTCTATTTATGTTTGCTATCAGAGAGACAAAAAATGTATAAATATGCACCTAGGGCCTACCACATATTTGTTCTGGATCTGCCACCATGATCAGCGCTACTTGAATTAACCATTCCTGGCCCGGGTACTAGTAATACAGACTGAACAAAGATAAGATCCCCCATAGACTTTTAGTAGTTTAGGAGTATTGTAGGTGGACTTCCCTGTTGATGCTGAGCTCTTCTACCATAGCATTCACAAATACACAATGAGTCGTTCTGGAAGCCAACAATTTGTCTTTTTTTCATTCATGTCTTCAGCACCTCTTGGCTGGCCTGGAGATATACAGTGTATTTGGAAAATTTTAACTTCAGTGAGTGCTTCAAGTGATAGAATTTTACATATCCTCAGTTTTATTTCCTGCTTTATTTCAGGGCCTAACCACCCTGAATTTCCACAGTGCACATATGTTAGTTTGCTCCTGAGTCTCCTTCCTTCTTCACACAAAAATGTTTAGATCACAGGGCATTACATGAAGAACAGAGGAGATCAAAGCCAACTGCCAGGTAGTGTGGCTGCTGTGATGAAAGCAGGGTAAACACAAACAGTCCTTACATTACAGCAGGAGGGCCATAGTTGTTTTTTTTTTCCTGATGATGGTCCACAAAGACGATATAAAGCTTACCTTCTTTCCCTGACTTTACATAGTTTTCAAAATCAAGGACCAATATATAAAGAGTGCTTGGAGTTTTCAACATCTACAGTTTCCTGTGACATACACTGTGGTAAGGACAAAGCATATCTTTGTGGAACAGGCTGGATTAAGGTATTATTTCCTCAGAGAATTGAGGACAGCTCAGCTGCAAGGTGCACTGCAGTCAGTATTTTCCCATTCAGTTAAAATGACTTAAATAAAGAAAATAAAAAAGAAACAAGTCACTCTTCCCATAGACGAGAGAAACAGAAAACAAACAGGAAAAATGTCTTGTCCTGTTTCTTACTACCCTACCAGCAGCTCACAGTGATTACTTTGATGTGCAAATACCTGTGTAAAATAGAATAGTTCTACCATACTGTGCTCTTTGATAAATAACAAACTTATAGAAAATCACACAGCTTGAATTATACTTTGATTTTTTTTTTTTTTTTTTTCCTAAAAATCACTGTTTGCTCATAAGAAACAATATATCAATGGCAAATATTGCTGAAGTCAATGGGAGGTGCCAAAATAGCTTTCACAAGGCCCAGGATCAAATCTGAAGTTTGGATTCATCCTAAGGCATTACAATTCTCCACAACTGTAAACCTCAGTTTAATCCCCACAAAAGTTAAAAAAAAAGTGAATGAGAGAGAGCAGAGGTGAGGTTAAGAAGACAGTGCAATTATACAGAAAACATCTTTTTCCCTTCAAACTACACAAATTACTTGTTATTTGGCATACAATTTTCAAGTGTTATTTAATTAAAATAAATGAGAAACATTCAAGTTAAATTTAGCATAACAAATTATATTAGCCTCATGATATGATAAGAACATATATTACTGTTTCCAACACTTTTTCAAGTGGATTTATTCTATTTTGTGAACATTATTCTTGTTCTTCATACTAGGAAAGGAACTTTTTTTTATTTATTTATTGCTAATTAAATCCTTAATGGATAAGAGAGAACATCTGGATAAACATATTATGTTGTGCTGTCTCTATATCTGCATTTTGCTATGCTGTGCTTTGCAAATCGTATGCGTGTAAGATATTGTAAGATTTATAACTTTGGAGAGGTTTTGCATATTTTGATGGGTCGCAATTAAAATATGTGTATATCTTCTGATTCTGGGAAAGTGTGATCTATATTCTTCATAAGAATAAAGGAAGAAAAACAGCCACTGGTTATTATAGGAGTAATTTATCTGGATTATAAACCAAATTTTTATTCATAAATGTAGGGCATGTTTTTGCAAAATCATTATAAATTATTCTCATAGCTGCAGGGCTTTTTTTTCTTACACTTTTTTGGTCCCAGTGGATGAATATCAAAATTTCTTAGTATACTTATGAAAGTAAAATGCACCTGATTCAGAAAATAAAAACTTGTCAGATACAGAATTTATGGTAACCTCAATAGAGATTACTTGCTTTTAAACTTTGGCATCCCAAATCAGTATTTCCTATTTATTTAATAAATGGATATTCCTAGCTATAATAATAAAGATAAATTATTTCTCTTTTAAGGCTTTTTGTTGAAATTTGCTGTATAAAAAATGAGCACACTATCTTAGGATGAAAAAAGAAGCAATAGAATGATGTATTTTAACATATCCATTTGAGAAAACTCAATTGGATAGAGGAAAAATATCATTGAAAATTCATCAGAGTTTTTAGAAGAGAAAAAAGTGATTACTTCGTAACAAGTATGACAGAAAAATATTTTGTTCGTATTTTAAAAACTTTCTGCAGAAATCTCCAAATAATATAAACACACCAATTTATTTTCCACAAAGACAAAACATATGGTGGTGGTATTTTCAGTAGTAGGTGGTTATACACAATGTATAGTGTTACTTACATGAATTAATGAAAAGAATATAAAATAGAATAGATATATAACTTAAATTAAACTGCAGTTAATAAGGTTCCTTAAAATTATGATGTGTTATCTTTCAATCCTGAAAATATTAACAAAGCCTACATTTGATCTCAGATCTAATAAAATTATGAGAAATGAGCCCATGCTGACCAGTCCTTTTCTCAGTTACAAGATAGGACTTCTAATCGGTAAACCATTTTCTGCAGTAAAATTTTGCTCACAGTCACTATCCATGACTCTGTAAGTAGGCAGTACGCTTACATTAGCACAAAAGACAACTTAATGTCTTTTGAAGCCTGTTCTGAAGATCATCTGAAGACCAAATTTGCTCTCTGAACAAGACAATAAGCCTCAGTGAGACCCAGATATTGCTGGAGAATGTTCTTTGCTGCATGAAACTCCTGTGCTTAAGGTATGTGTGTTGGCTTTGAATACACTGCTCAAGAGACAGTTTTTTGGGTTTGAAGTCAACTTTTCAGAAGACACATCAATACTGAAGATACATGGCTGCTCTCAAAACTTCTGAAAGAACAGGATAGTTATAGCCCTTTGTCACCCAGACTATCTGTCCTTATTATGATCTGACACTTTACCAGGCAAACTGATGGTATAAAAGCTCCTCTCCACACCTAGGCAGCCATGACTGTGTATGATTTTATCTTGCCCTATCACTGTTATGGCTTAAATACTTGCTATTCTAATCATAGTAGTTTAGATGGAAAACATGTTATGCTATGTGCAAGAATAGGGGTAATTTTCTCAGAGGTAAATACTTTCCTAGATCAACATTCAGAAGCGGAACTTCTGCTCTGCCCTTAACTTCCTTCTTGTCTTTAGCCTAGAACATTTTGTTTTCAGTCATATTGCTGCTGCTGATATAATGTGCCCAGCTTTTCATTGTTGTCTTTCCTGTTACAGCTACTGCTTGCATTGTACTCTCTAGATCCACTATCTTTCCTTGATGATGTATAATGCTATATGTACTTGTGATTATCATCTACATATACAAATAATATAAACATTTTCTTTTTTTTTTTTTTCTTTTTTAGTGCAATAGCATTTACACCAGCTTCCAATCTTATGTACCACTTTCTCCTCCAGATCCAAGCTGGCAATTCTCATCTTGAATAGCTTTAAAATTGCTCATAGCAATCAATGACAACTGAGGCATCACTAAAGAATTTCTTTTATCTCCAAGCTCCAATTTAGATCAGTCATTAAGCTTGAGTAAGCTTGAGCTGTCAGAACATTGTCCCTCATCACATGCTCTAAGCACAAAAAGTCAACTTCAAAATCAAATTTGTTCTATCTCTTACTACATTTTGTAATGGTCTAGTATGAACAATAAACTTTACTGAAATAGTACTGTCAATCTTTAGAAGTCACATAACTATACAGGCTTCTTATCTAAGGAAGGCTGCTGTACCTCAAATATGATCCACATTAAATCATTTCCTTGTATTTCTTCTTTTATGCTGTTTGATCTTGTTAGTGATGTATACTACATTGCTGTGTAGTATCTTTTAATAAACATGCATTTTAAAAATGTGAAATGAAAGTATAAATTTAAATATGAGAAGGAAAACATCTAGGTATTTAAATATCTGATATATCAAATATATAAAGACCCATAGATATTCTTCTGCAATGTCTGTATAAGCAGTCTTTGTTCTAGATAGGATTCAGTCTTAAAATAAAAAGTGCCAATTTAAAACCTCTGCTTAGGTTAAATTTCTGATTTTAGACTGAAGCCCTTTTCAACAGTCTCTTAAAATTAACTCTGGTAGTTTTTTAATTCTTTATATTCATCTGAAATCTGCTTTCATGAGCAGATTGAAGCTGAAAACAAAAATTGGCCCTGAACAGGTTTTTAAACTTTCTGATAGTGACCTGATTTTCCAGTTAAGGCCTAGTTTGAAAAAAGTGCTGTAAAAGCTTTGTGATTTACAGTATATAAATATTGCAAGCTGCTTCAAATGAAATTGTTTACATACTTTAAGTTGTGTCAGCATTTTTAGAAGGCCCTAGAAGTAGAATGAATAAGCTGATATTGCCAAATGATGTTTTTGAATTGTGTCAAGCAAATGGTAATCTCTGGTGAGTTAATACAGACAACTACCCAGTTGCTCAGTTACTACCCCTCCTCACCAGGCAGGGGGGGGAAATAAGATGAAAAACCTTGATAATGAAATAAAGACAGGAAGATCACTTACCATTTGCCATCACAGGCAAAACAGACTTGATATGGAAAATATTATTTGATTGCCAATTAAAATAGATTAGGATGATGATAAACAAATCCAGAAATTACAACAAAACTTTTCCCTTCACCCTCCTCTTTTTTCCAGGCTCCAGTTTACTCCTTCATTCCCAGTTCCTCTATCCAGCACCCTCTGAGCAGTGCAGAGGGGATGGGGCAAGGGAGTTATGGTTAGTACACAACAGTTCTTCTCTGCTGCTCCTTCCTCCTCACACTTTTCCCCTGTTCCAGTGTGGGTCCTCTCCATGGTCCTTCAGGAAAAAATCTGCTCCAGCATGGGCTCTCTATGGGCTGAAGTTCCTTCAGGAAATATCCAGCTGCTCCAGCATGGGATTCTCCATGGGCTGCACTGTGGATGTATGCTCCGATATGGTTTTCTCCATGGGCTGCAGGGGAATCTCTGCCCCCAGTGCCTTGAGTACCCCCTCTGACTCATTTTTCTCTGACTTGGATTTTTGTACTGATTTCTCACTTTTTTTTTTTTCCTCACTTCTCTGCCTCTCTAGCATTTTTGATCTTTCTTAAATATGTTTTAACAGAGGCACCACGCTCTGTGATGTCCTACGATGGGTCCATTGGAGACAGGGAGAACTGAAAGTCTGGCACAGGGCAGCCCCTGACCTCTTCTCACAGAGGCTACACTTACTGCCCCCTCCTATCAAAACCTCATCACAAACAGAAAGCACGTAAGCCCAAATCCCATGTTTGTGACTGAGGATTGTGCAGATTCTCAGTTCTACAGGCTAGAGCTGGTAGCAGGCATGGCGGCAGCTCAACCAGGAATCATCAAAGTATCCTACTCCTATAAGAGTGTCTGAGATGCTCTTTCTGTATGTAACTTCTTATTGTAGTCCTAGGACTTTTTTTTTGCAGGCCCGAGTTGTTCAAGAAACACTTAAAAAAGTTGAATTGAGTTTCTAACTTTGTTATTTCCTCAAGTAATTTTTGTAGTTTTAAATATTTACCAAATAACAAATATCTTGAAAGAGTAGATATTTAGGACCAAATCTTATTTAATTAAACAGGCTTTTAACCTACAACATGTTAATAACTATTGATTTCAGGAATGCCTGTGGAGTAAGGGACTCCTCATTATGAATAAGGGCAGAATATGATACCATAAAATACAATACTCACTGAAGAGAGGAAATGAAAAGACTATTACAGGATCTTCTCTAATATAGTTTCCCACACTCTTCAGTCTCCCACTAAAGAATGTAGTTAATAAAATTAACTGTGATTTATAAATCATCTCAGAATGCTCAATATTTGCCTGTAAAGAAAGATAGGAGAATGCAGACATGGATGACAAAAGTTTCTAGATTTCTTCTTTGAACATATATACTTTAATTCATCCATTTATAATTCCTTAAATTTATTAAATTATGTCTCATATTAGGTCAGACAATGGAAGCTCTTCCTCATATTTTTTTTCCTTCTATTTATTTATTTGTTTGTTTGTTTTAAATAGAGCTATTGGTTGCAACAAGTTTCATCTTTTCATAACAAGTGAAAAAGAACATGGCGTTAGGTGTAAACATAAATAGACACAGATATTTCTGATTAGCTGCTATTCATCTGCAGTTATATAAAGACACATAAATAAAAAGTGGGAGAACGGGAGAGCTTTCAGATGAACACATGTCATTATATAAGCACATCGAATACAAAGTTGCAAAATAAGAGACTGGTTCTTAACTAGATCATCCCTAACTTCGCCCTGGTGACTGAAGTATTAATTCTTCAGCTCTCAGCCATCCTTCCAATTGTCAACTATAAGGACACATCTCCTTTGGAGATGTATGCAAATAATTTTGACTCAGGTGCAGTGGTAGGGACAAAGTCTATAATCAAAGCAAAAGGGGGCTAGTAGGGGCCACCACACTTTTTTATAAAATGCAGTAACAGTGGTTACCCACTCCTTTATAATGAAGAAAAAAAATTTAAATAGTCTTGATATGCAGAGCATTCTTTAATTCTAGTGTACAGACATGTCAAATAAATATCTGTATGAGACTGCATGAACTTACAGGGGCTCATCTCTTAGGTAGGTACCATTTTTAATAACAGGGATCTCGGCCAAGATTTTAAAAGGTAGCAAATGATTTAGGAAAATTAATTCACAAAGAGGAAAGAATGTACAGTAAATGTTGCTGACTATTTTTGTCTATGAATCTCAAAATCATTAAATATTTTTTCAGATCAGAGTTTTTCTGAGGTGTGACATGACAGAAAATTTTGCTTTAAGTACTGAAATGTTACACTGTCTAGCTAAGCGAGAAAAAGTGATTATTTTCTTTTACTTAGAATAATATATATTCAAAGAAAGGTAAGGTAGAAGGTAAGGTGTTTATTTTGTCCCAGACAGCAGAGGAAGCCACAGTATGATCCACACATTGAAGTCTTTTTGGAAATAAGCAAGAGGAACTCGTAGGTTACAAACTGGAGAATTCAAGCTGCTGAATGTATTCTGCTGTGAAAAGGGAAAACTGGGTAAGGATTGACCTGGGAAGTGTTAGGATTGACATCTGTTAAAAACCCTCAGTGAGAAAGGAACCAATGATTGTTTATTCCAGAACGACTTTGGCTCTGTCCTTCTCCTAAGGAAAATTATATCATCCCGGTCTCATTTTAAAGATTTTTTTACATTACAGGAATTTTCAGGTCGATAAGATTATATAGTACTATTAGAGACTTAACTTGGACCATACTCTGTCTGTAAAATAACATGCTCAATCTTACAAGTGACTGACTAAGAGATGTGAGGCTGGAACTCCAGAGCTATAATTTCAAAGCTTCTGCAGTATTTCTGAGTGACCATACTCAGCCTTTTTTACGTATCAGAATATCATCAATATTTACTGTTTCTAGGAATCACACTCAAGTTAACAGTTCTGTTCTGGCACATGGTGAGCATATTGATGTGAACTCAAAATAAAAATGTCCCACCAAATTAACAAAATGTTTGAAGTTAACTAGATCTTAAAATCATTTGCTTATTCAAAAATATAACTTGTTTTCTTGTCTATCTCTTAAAAAACTGGCAGTAGGGGAACAGAAATGACTAATTTTACATAAAAATGTTTATTCCTATATACAAGGCAGCTCAGGTACAAGGAGCTGGCATTAACATACAAGCATCCAGTAATTGTAATTTAAAGTAGTAATTGTAATTTAAACTCTGATTTCTGCATTTTAGAAGGATCAAATATACCATGGGAACAGTTGAATTTCTAAGACTGGGAATTGAACTCTGTAATTTGAATCTGATTATATTTCTGTTTTATAATAAGTGTTTCAATATTTTAATAAATCGTAGGCTTTTCTGGACAAAAATATTCAGTTGATGTAACATGACTTAGAAAAAAAAATAGATTTGTTAAAGAAATTGGTTGTGTTAGATCGACTCACTACAAGGACATACAGTGACCACCTAGTGGATAAAAGTGAAATAGGTTTCTGTTAACAGTATTCCTGCAAAAATAGTGCTACTAGTGTTGCTAAACTGTACAAAAAGCTATTCTACTCAATATTTTAAAATATTTGAGGTTTTTTTTTCAAGATAATTTTTAATACTTGTGAAGGTCCAATACATACAGATTACTTTTTCCTCTGATTAGTATCTTGAGTATCTAGTATCATATATCACTGCACGAAGATGTGATATAAATCTACAAATGAATCCCCAAGTACTGTGAACAGTCATTCAGAAATAGAGAATTTGCTGATTTTCTCCCACACTGCAGTTATTTAAATGTTTGATCACATCTTTTATTAATACAAATCAGTATCTAAAACAGTACTCAGTCTCATTTTAATAGTACAGATTTAGATGAAAGAGACAATACAGAATTTTCAAAAACATCCAATGGATTTGATTCTTCTGTGTAGTAGGGCTAGTTATTTTAGAATTTCCTAATGTATTCTAGCATAGCTATATAATTCAACTAAGTAGAACACAGTGATTTTGAAGTATATATGCACACAATCCAGTTTATAGAGTATAAAACAACCTACAAGTGATCCCATTTTAAACCCTTACTTCTAATTAACTCATGTACAGATTTTCTCCAGGTGGTGGGCTGAATCTCGAAGAATCAATATATCTCTGAGGAATTCCAATGCTTGGCTTGAACTCTTCACTAGAAAGTAAAGTATTGAACTGTGGACAGTAAACCTGAACAACAGATCTGTGTGCACAGTTTGATTTCAATATCCCTGTACAATGCTTAAGCAAATGTTCTAGCTGGTCACTTAGCAACATTCCCTATTGCCTGATATAGTCATTTTTATGTTTTGTACTTAGTTCACAGAAACTTTGGTGGAAAAATCTGGTTTGGTAGCAATCCGTATCCACTTTGCACAACAGTAAATGACTACAGAAAGTGTAAGTCAGCAAAGATCACGCCTCAGACAGTCACGCTGCTCTGCTGTCTGGCATTCATTTCACAGTCTCAAATTACCATACAGTATTACATGAGTTCTGAATCTGGTAAAAGATGCTTAACTGATATCCTCGGGAAAAGAAACTGAATGACCATGTCATTACAAATTCTTTCTGTAACAGAAAGGATCAAGATTTTGAATGTTGATTAGATGTAAGTCTCATTTAAATTTGAGGGCAAAGTAGGGACCATTAGCCCAGGTACTTAAAAAGCTTTCAACTTATTCTTGAAAAATTTAGATCCCAAATAATGGAAACATTGAAAATATATTAGATTTTGGCTTCCCTTGGGCCCTAACCAAACAAAGTGGAGAAATAAATAGTTAATAGATAATCTGGGGGTTTTTTTAATTACTTCAGTATGTTTCAGATCCACGGGCCATCAGTAATTAATACTGTATGAACAGATAATAAAGAGTTGTAGTGATATAAATTCAGATTAACAAACTCCTGAAGAAGGAGCAGGCCAGTTTAACTATAAACTATAACCCTTTATGCTCTTAATTCCTTGTTTTACCTTTTACTGTTATTAATTATTAATCTTTAAACAATTTTAGTTTATTCCAGCCAGAAGAGAATGAAAAAAAATAATAATTATTGCTGATACCACTGAGGTAATTTAAAAATTTGTACTTTTGTAGCACTGAGATTAAAAAAATTGTCTATGGTTACTACTTGAGCTAAGAAATAGGAAATAACTTCCTTCTACATATGTATAATATATATATATAAGTGATACAAGCTTAAATGCATAGGATCAGATATATTTTCTGTCTACCTTAGTGTAGTTACTTCTGTGAACTATTATTGCCTGCATTCCTTTAAGTGAAAGTTTAAAATATGCGTAAGAATAACAAGGTTACATAACGATATTCATTTTCAATTAAGTTTTATTTAAATAAATTCTCAAATATTCTCATTTTCATTCTAACACTATTCTTCAGTTCCAAAAGTACATGTGAATTAGATGAGGATTACTCACAGCTATTTGCAGATACTAAAAAAAAGCCTTCACATTACAGTTAATCTTACTGGCTAATACTTGCCAACAACATTTAGTAAGGGATTAAGAACAGATTCAGGAAGTTAAACTCAGAAAAAAAGCCTTTAAAACAATTCCTCAGAGATATGAAATATTTTTATGATTTATATTAGTAAAAGAGCTGGAGCCTGATAAATATAACAAGAGAGCCAGACTGGGGGCGGGGGGGGAAGCGGAGAAAACCCCAAAAAAACCCCCAAAAACCCAAACCCAAAAAAACCATGCTTAGAAATATTTTGGAGAAGCCATTCCAGGGTAGTCCAAATACACAAGTGACTGACAAAGTTCAACACAGTGATAATTCCCCACCAACAGTTTCAACACCGTGGTGTAGATAACCCTGTCTGTTGTGTTTTAAATTGGTGGACTGATCTTTCTAACTGGTTGCATTGACAAAATGAACAACAAAAAAAGGATGAAAAAGAGAGAGACTGTTTTTCCATTTTTTAATAAAAGACAAAAAAAGAGAAGTCTTTATATAGACACACATATGACACTCCTACTCTTTCCTCTGGCAACTCCTGTTGCTTGTCCGTCAAGGCAAAATTGATAAAGAAAAAAAGGGGGTTCTTTCTTTATAATTATAATATTTATTTGTATTCATGTGCTTTCCCTTGGCTTAAAACCTTCTAAATTAGTGACCGTTGTGTTTACACAGTGCTGACAGCTGCTGAAAACATTTCATCTCATACTGCACAAAGAACACAAAAGGAAATAACCATAAAGCATTGCTATTCTTTTTCAGGTTTTCCTGTACTTCTCCTTTCTTATGTGCTACATAACATGGCATTTACACCCCAGAGCAAAGTAAAATATACAGGAGATGATTGGCTTCACAGACAAAGAGACATTTTTGTTCTGCTTTCTCCCATGTCTTTTGCTGACAAAATTAGTGGGCATGGTAATGAATGACAGCTAAAATTTAGGTATATTTTCAAATTACACTCTGTGCTTTTGACTAGGAGGTTCCCATATGATCAAATCTAGAAGTGAAGAGACATCTTACACAAAAAACCCCACATTAACATCTAATATAAACAATTGATGGATACTGATCTGTCCACTATAGAAAAAACTTGTGAAGTATTTTGTGAAACCAAGAACATATAAAATCTTAATCTTATTACAGTAGAGATTAATAATGTGAAAAACTAATATTTGACTGGATGAAGCTGTTGTACTACATACAGAATATTTTCCGCTCAGTTTGGTATTTATTTATAATGAGTTATTTTACTAAAAATGTTTAAAATGGATTTCACTTTTATATGAGAAAATTATATTAGAAATATTTTACACTCCCATTACAAAACCTAACACCCTGAAAACTGGCAACTTCTGAATTTTGTTATGTAACCAAAGAAAATTCTTTCAGTTGTACAAAACTTATAAACACACCCACCTGACCACCCAGCCACACATGTACATATATTCATTCTCTTGCTTGGTATTTGTGTATAAGGACATACAATTACTTCTCATGATTTTTTTTTTCTTTTTCAAAATATATTTATTTATTTATTTATTTATAAAGCTGAAAGATTTTTTGCAAAAGATGACATTTCTCAAGCAAATGCACAAGACTTCAAACAGGTCATTCTATACAACACATTTCTAGTCTACAAAACTTTTCAGTAATATCTTATTGATAACCTTAGAACTTACTTCAGTTATGTTAATGTCAAATTCTATTGCTTATCTTACCCAACATTATTTAAGACTGAGGGAGCTGCCATGACTTCAGAAACCCATTGTTAGTAACCCAGGTTGATTCTCCGGATGGTGAACATAGATGGAAATTAAACTATGGTTTCTCATAATATAACAGACTTGATATGGCACTTCTGTTTCCTCTGGGGATAAAATCTTGTCACATATTTTGCCTAGATGCATAGCTGTTCAACTTTACCATAGAAAATATTCACAACACAATTATGTATTTTTACAGAGGGAAAGCTGAAAGTGTGGTAACTCCACATATTTATTATCAACACACAGAATATTTTGGCCCTGCTTTATTCGTTTTTTAATATTTAAACAACAACCTTCTAATTTCTGATCTAGCACAGCAGAAGATGCAGATTCTGCTGAGGATATCTTCATCCAGGTATTGTAATGTGCACAGTATCTAATGCAACTTACCTTTTGTTAAGTTATAATAACTGACACTTACCAGAGCTCCCATTGCAGGTCGTGACTCTTTCATCAAGGAAAACCTCCTCAATACTTTTATCTGCCACTATTCACTAGTCCCAAATCTTCAAGCTGTCCTTACTCAGAACTCAGCCGCTGAATGAAAACTACTAGCTGAGAGCTTGCAATTATTAGTATTTTGGGAGTTCTAGGGGGGTAAATGAACACCTATTTCCAATAAGCTGCAATACAACTCAGAGGTCACTGCTGTCTGAATTGAATAGTGTGAATGAGCTCCGAGATAACAGCAGTATCAGGGGCTGGAAATCAACAATGTTGCTCTCCTGGACTTGTAAAAAAGAAAAAAAAAGTGCATTAAAACCCCTCAGTATTAATAAAAAGTAAAAAAGGGATTAAAAAAAAAAAAGAAAGGAAGGAAGGAAGGAAGGAGGGAAGGAAGGGAAAGAAGACAATTTTTGTGTCACAGATAAATAATCAGCAGTATGAAAAATATAAAAACTTTACATGCTTATTGTTACAGATTCAGTACTGTATTTTAGCTTAATAAAGTTTTCTAAGCTAATGGTAAAGGCTTGCAACAGTGGTAGATACGTTCACCTGTGCACACAGGAACACACCACCTTGTTTGTAGTCAGTGTATTTTATCAGAAATCAGTCTAGTGGCAAAACTCCCCCCCTCGCCCCCCCTAAATTATGTTGCAGAAGTATATTGCATACGAAAGTGTTGTGCCTCCTTGGGAGTTAATACTGAACTGTACTGTGTAATTCATATTATGTATCCTTATATGAAGCTACTGCATAAACAAAACCTGTCATTATATTGGAATTAAAACCTGTAAAATGGAAAAAAAAAACCTCTTTCAATTTGGCTACCATAGAAAACATTGATGAATGATTGAGGAATTTTATATAGCATCTGTCTAACTCAAAGACTGCAAATTCAGGGGAACAATAGCCATTCTTCCTGCATGAACATGCAGAAGTAATATTGGTAGTAGGAGATTACAAAGTACTCTGAAACATGTCTTCAAGGACATCCCTTTCTACTGAGGATCCTATGGTTGCACTGTGTATGCTCATCTTCTGTGTGAGGTGTGTAAGAAAAGACCCAAGCCTTCTTTGGGAAAGAACTAGAATATCAGGCTAACTTGTAAATTTCCAGTCACTAAATAAAGAATCAAGAAAAATTTGTCGCCACTGGGACTTTTGGAAAAGTAGGAGGTATTCGGAAGCAAGTGCAGACTGGACAGTAATCAGTTCCCAAATTCTCAAAATATCTTTCAGTGTTCTCAAACTGATAACCTCAAAAAGTTGGAAAATATGTGAAAACCATTATTTTCCTCCTCTGCACAAAAGAACTTATCAGTACATAACTACCTTCCTTGGCTGGTCAGCTGGGATAATATTTTTTCCTCCACCCTATTCTTTTTTAATGTAAGTTTAAAATATACTCTTTTTTTCTACTGTCCCTACTGCACTTCTAAAGCCTCCAGAGTAACAGAAGGTCAGAAATAGTAGCAGAGTAAGAAAAATCTTTGAGAAACTCATGCAGATCAAACAAACATTCTCTGCTGGTAAAGGTAAGAGGGGAATGTGCTCACCTTTCCCAGTAATTAATATGTGCCTGACCTCTTACCATTTTGGAAAACTCCTGTATACTTTATCTCTTCTTATAGATGTGTGAAGATGTCTATAATATGAATTATAAATACCTGTAATTTCAAATTCTTGAACCTTTGTGCATTTTCCCTCACCATGGTTTGTTAATGAGAAAGACCATACTCATCCACTTTGGTATCTGAATCCTAATCATCAGTGCTATTTAGCAGGGGAAGGCAGTATGTGCCCTGCATACGATGATATTATCTTAGTACTGCCTCTCCTCTAAGCCTTCCACAGTCTGTGGCCTTGGGTCTTCCTGAGCTGGCAGTGGTATTTTTCTGTTTAAAATAACATAAAATCTGTTCTTTTCATGGAACATTGATAGGTTGGTAGTGGAAACAAAATGGATATATTCACCTGAGGCCTGAAACCTTGCAAATGGAGTCATATTTATATTTATCCCAAGCTTACAGTTTGGCATTTACTATGTTTTCTGGGGAATCTAATTGTACAGGTTTGAGTCTACAGTACCCACATTATAAAGCAGGGAGGGGAGTTGGAGTACAGTGCTGAGTGGCAGAAAATATATGAGAGACAGTGACTTCTGGTTTATAATTCTTGCTGAGTTCAAAGCTGGGTGGAAGCTGAGAAACTTTGTCTCTTACCCATATTGCCACTACAAAAGACAGCTGCTGCAGGAAGCAAGAAGACTCAAAGTTAACATATGACACACTGAAATGTCTTTCTATGGCTTTGGTAGGTATATATGCCTTTTAATCTCACAAAAAATACTGTTTATTTCCTGGTATTGCGAGCCTGCACAACAATACGAAGCAAACATTACTGCACAAATATAAAACTTGTACAATTTGGTTCTTTAAGAAATTTCCTAGGAATAGTAAAGTCTGCCTAAAGATTTCATTCCTACTTCTTAAGTAAGAAAAAGGTATTGAGCACTTTTCTTCCAGTCACATGTGAATCCCCTATGTGTTTGAAATGCTCATTAGTATTTGAAAACTGACTCTTCTTTTTCTACATCTTCTTGACATCAACAGCAGTAAAGACCACACAGCAGTGGAAAGTAAGAGGATAACCAGAAGCAGCTAAACTAAATGAAATTCAGATTGCTGCCAGTTCTTCTGTATCAAATTCAATACAATGTTTGACATGCAAAATGAGGGTCAGCTGGCAGGTATAGCAAATCTGCACCTGCTTGGAGCTCGTGAAATTGTCCAAACTGCTTTATTTCCCTGTCTGTCTGTCTTGATGATATGAAAACTGAGAGGTTTAGATTACACAAGTCATTGAAGAAACTGAAGCTTTGTAATCTCTTCAGTGAAGTAGCATAAAGAGGATGCGGTGCTCTTACTGCAATTTTACTGCAGTATTTTCTCACTGCAAAGAGCAGAATGGTATGCAGCATTGTTTTTCTTCATCTTAAACAATATAACTCTTTGGTACAGCAGCAACTTCTAACACTCCTAAATGATCACAGACATAAAAAGTCAGTTCTTTCAGCCAGCACAGTGATAGAAAATACTCTGAGCAGAGTACTGATTTGCTGCAGCAAAGTATAATAAAAACATTTTAACAGAAATTTTACTTACTACTGCACATGGTATTTTAAATAACATGGCTTCTTGTACACAATTGTTTAAGTACATTCAACCATATAGATGTGCAGGCTTTTTGTATGCAAGCAAAAGAATCTGATCTTGACCACAGCCTGAACACTGTAATTTTAGCAAGTGTTTTATCAGTTCTTCTGTAGATGCTCTGAAATTGTTTGCCTCAAAACTTTCTCAGCTTGATGAAAACTTGTATCCTGCCTTTGTTCAAGAACTGAATTTAAACTAGCATGCAAACAAACCTCCAAATTTCTTCGATATATTAACATTTTAATGATGACGTGTTGGTTTTCAGTGATCTAAGAGGATTTATTTGGAAAACTAAGCCTTAACTTCGATAGGAAACATTTTTTTAATTGAAAAATTAAAGATGGAAGAAAAAATATCTGTGTAAAGAACTCTCACTGTCTGTGTAAAAAGTCTTTTACAGTTTCAAGACTTTTTTTCAAAATGCAGAACAATCCATAGTGCCATCAGAGTGAAAATACTCAGAAATAACTCACTAATTCTCTAGAAGTGAGATTCATTGATATTGCTGTTGTCAGGCCAGGTGTTAAAATATTACTCTGTATTTAATTCTTATCCTGACACTGTTTGTCTGAACTATAGCAGCTGCTAAACAGTGTTCTACAAGAACAAATGATGGCTTCACATAGAACAGATGCCTTAATCAATGGAATCAATAAATATATGTGAAAAAGTAAAGAAAAGACTGCAGGTCAAAAGGATCCCATTGGGATATGTCTAAACCTAATGAAGGTGATGTTTTCATATCTCTGTACTATGTTGCAGTGACTGAAGAATTAGAACAAATGCCATAAAAATCTGTTGCCTTCTTTAGTTGGGTTTTCTGAGGTGGACTGTTGTCTAGCAGGCTGGGCATAAAACTCATTTCCTTGAGTTCCATCTCAAATTCAGTAAGAGCCTGACCTCTGAATCACTTAATCTCTACATATACCAGTTTTCACTATAGGAAAACATTTTTCTCATTTTCTTAGTAGGGTTCATGAGAATTAATAGAAAATTATAAAAATCACATAAAATCACAGAAAAACGAGAGTCAAAGTGGAAGAAACCTTACTGATTATTTAGTCTTGAAGGTAGTCTCAACTGCAGTTATATGATGAGGAACATGAGTTTGTCTAAGAGGCTCTTAAAAACACCTAATAACATATATATCGCAATATCCCTGGGCAGCCTACTCATCAGAACAATGTATGCGGAGCAGCTCTGGTTAGGGAAAGCAATGAAGGCTGCTTCTAGAGGTTGCAGGTATCATATGAAAAATTCTCACTCCCATCCAAGCCACTTTACTGAGGCTGGCAGAGTATATAGGATGGTGACAAATTTCAGTTGGAAATCTCAGTTTACCTACATGCCAACATGTGAAACCCAGGACACCGATGGATCAGGGGTCAGAGTCAACTACCTGCTAATGCGCTTGTGCCTTAGTTTTCATGACAGCCCTCTGCCCTTCGTAATCACCTTCAGTAAGAGGGGAGGACAGCAACATTAAAAGCCATGAAGGATAACCCTTGCAATGGTGTCTTTAGTTTGGAGAATCTATGGGTGAACCCCAATCTGCTTCTCTAAGCTTGTATTTTTTTTTAAGTACATATCCATCTATTCATGTCTATCTGTCTATGTACAAATATAAATTTATATTATATTTAATATAATATTTATAATATTTATATTATAAATTATATTGAAGAAATTGAAGCTTCGTAATCTCTTCTGTGAAGTAGCATAAAGAGGATGCAGTGCTCTTACTGCATAAATATATAAATATATGTTATATTTATATTCCCAAATATAAATTTGTACATAGTGCCTTTCTTGCACTTTCCTTTTTTGGATTTTCCAATAATCATCACAAAAAATCCCTTTGTTCTGAATTCAGCATGGAGTTTATGATCACAGACCTGTAAGTCTTTGATTTGGGAATCATAAGGATGCCTTGTGCAGTAAAAGAATCAGAAGAGTTCAGCTCAGGTAGTATTGGGCAAAAAGGTATATACTAGTCTGGTTTCATAATCGGTGTGGATAATATCTTGGATTTAAGAGGAAGACTAAATAGCATGATGGATGCGTATATGCAAACATTGAAAAAAATCATATAAGGTACATTGTCATTAAATAAACTTTTTGAAGAAAAAGGAAGTGTGAACAACAAGTGAAAACCATGCTGCTCTGAGGAACTAGTTAAGCTTTGTGTGTGTGTGTGTGTGTGAGTGCATGTGTGTAAGAGAAAGAAAGAAAGAAAGAAAGAAAGAGAGAAAGAGAGAAAGAGAGAAAGAGAGAAAGAGAGAAAGAGAGAAAGAAAGAAAGAAAAGAAAGAAAGAAAGAAAGAAAGAAAGAAAGAAAGAAAGAAAGAAAGAAAGAAAGAAAGAAAGAAAGAAAGAAAGAAAGAAAGAAAGAAAGAAAGAAAGAAAGAAAGAAAGAAAGAAAGAAAGAAAGAAAGAAAGAAAGAAAGAAAGAAAGAAAGAAAGAAAGAAAGAAAGAAAGAAAGAAAGAAAGAAAGAAAGAAAGAAAGAAATAGAAGTCACTCCAGGCTTTTAGAATTCTGCAAGAAAATGTGGTCAAATTACCTGTAAGTGACAAGCAGAGTTTTCTAGTAGGACTTCCAGTTATTACTTTTCGTCAACATTACTGAACATTGAAAAATAAAGCACTTCCAAGAAACTTAACACTTTCTTTGGGAAAGCCTAAAGTTTCAACTGTCATTAATGATCATCAATGATATAGTTGTGTATGAATGCAGTTATGGTGAAATTCTCTCACAGAGTTCAATTCAGACTTTCAGACTTTGGAAGATATCTTGTTGCTAGAAGCTCTTAATATATATTTTAAACTTTATATATTCAAGACTCATTGCTAAATCTTCATTCCTCTTTACCTAGTAGATAACTGAGATCTTACTGTTCTCAACTCCATATTGCTTCTTGCATTTCAATATCTGTAAAATGGAAAAACCCAACATATTCCATGATATATGATAAAAACTTAAGCATTGTGAAGACCAAGTTGTAGATTCTTAACCATAAAAATAGTAACTTAGATAAGGATTAGGAAAAATAAACAAACAAACAAACAACTCCTCTCCCCTCAAACCAAAAAAATCCCAAAGTCAAACTGGAAAAGCATCAGAACAGAGAGTTAAACCTGGGGTGAACTAGAAAAGTGTCTTCACCCACAGGAGTTCTAAAATCCTCATCCACCTTTAAATTAAGATGATTTCCAGTTAGGCTTATATTAGTTTTCAGTACAGTATTAGACTTTGCATGCAGTGTCCCAGATAAGCCTCTAAGACTTTGTGTTGTGCTTTAGTTAGGTATGAAAGATGAAGAAAACTCATCAAAACTACAAGTATTCTTCCATTTTGTATGGACTTAGGTTGGCACAATATTTAAAGAGTAAGTTTTACGAAATTTATACTTCATATTCCAAATTCCTTCCTGTCATAAGTGGTACTCTCTTTTATTTTTTCCAGAATTTTCTGTTGAGGGAACCCTTGAGGGAGGTACCATACTCAAGATCGGAGACCATTATTCAGGATAAGACCAAAGATTTATAACTTAATTATTTTCTCTTTCCTATTCTTTCTTACCACAGGCAAGTAGGCGTTAGTTCTCATTTCATGGGATGTTCTAATACTTTCAGTGGCCTTAAATATGAGCATGGATGAGCTACTATAATTTGCATTTTTTTATAGCCTTCTATATTGTGTTATGTATAATGTTACTTTTTATTTACCTGCATTCCATTTTGATCACAACTATAAAATGGGGTTCTTAAATGTCAGTAATAATTCATACCACAAAGAATATGAAATGAAGGGCAAAGCTTACACAAAAGTAAATTAACTGAATTTAAATCCTATCAGGGATATGGAGACGAAATGTTCTGCTGTGGGTATGATAGTGAGTTATCTCCTTTTTGCATTTACCCTTAAACTGCAGACTCAGATGGGATAAAATATGTTCCATAATATACTAGGACATAAAAAGAGACATTCTTCAATCGAGTCTGAGTACCTTTATAGGAAAGGCAAATGCTTCAGTATCATTGTCTACAATGTCAGAGAGATAGTCCACTGCAGGTACACCAAGGCAGTCAACTCTGTAGCATAATTAAAGTGCAGTAGACTGCATGTGGTCTCTACACAAATAATTCTGGCCTTCAGCAGTTTGTTCAGTGGCCTCCTTTGGAGGTCAGGCAGAAAGTCATGTTGCTTCCTGCTGTGCCATTGCTTACAGCTACCAGTTTTGGGCATCAGTAGTCACAGTACCTAGCTGTTCCTTAGCATCTGTCTCTATGCATGTCCCTGGCGTCCAGGATTGTCCCCTACTTCCAGCATCCTTCCTCCAGGCAGGATCTTAATCTTTTTTCTTTCCACTGCTCTTCTTTCTGAGGCAACTTCTTTTGGGGAACATTTCTTTTCCATCCCCTCCTCTTTCTGGGCCCAGAAGCCCCTTGTTTTCTCAGTCTAAACAGTCTGTGTGCTGAAGCACAGCACATGATCAGCCTTGCAGTTGTTGGTGCAGTCTCACATCTCTCTATTAATTGGAGGAATCAAGGCATGCCACTTTTGCTTAGCTTGGGTGTTGTGAAAATTTACAACCTGCCTGTACCAGTTGCGGATAGCAAGCAGCAGGAAGTTCAAAAGTTCAATTTTGGACATTCTCACACCACCACTCCCCTCACAGTTATGTGCTTTCTGCTAGTATTTCATAGTTTAAGCTATTGTTTTTGCCATTCACAAAATAACATACACATTTCTGCCTTTGGCTTCTGCTGGCAACTGTGTTTCTACAGCAAAGTTACTGTGAGGGTAGAGAATACAATGGAAAGTCTTCAACCTCCTCAGGTAGGGGCAGTTAACCTTATTCTTTTGTTCAGAAAACCACTTATCCCATGGAGCAGTAGTGCTTTTGTCCCACTAGCTTCTTCTCTGGGGTGCCCAATCTGGGCCATTTTTTTGTGTTGTAAACGAGTCTCTTCAGAATGTTTTTAGAAATACGAAGTAGTTCAATTGCAACAACAAAAACCTTGACTAAACCTCACCCCAGGGACAACATAATACTCCATATTTCATACACAAAACCAACCATCTCAGTTTATTTTTCAGCTAAGATTACATAAAAGAACAGTACAGTTAGATCTCACTGTTGCTGTGTTGCTCTCAGTACTGCAAAAATATCTGCTCATTCTCTCTCAGGTATGGTGACAATTAATCACATCTGAAAAATAACAAAATAATATTTTAAAATGTCAAAGACTGAATTTTTTTTGTGTTTTAAGTTATTTTCTGTTTATTGTCTTACTTTCTGCTGGAGTGACTCTCGAAGCTGGAGATCTTAAAATATGTAATCACCTAATTAAAATTAAAATTTAAAATTACAAAATAAAAAAGGACATCTACTTTTCAAGGAAAAAGTATGTGTGAAAGATAACTTTTTGCTTTTTTTTGGCTTGTCTTACATAAAGATATATAGTATCTTAGCTCTGACAAAGATGCTGCAGAAGCCCATGTCCAAAAACCACATATCCCTAAGCCACATATCCATAACACATCTGATAACCCAACAGTACAAAGTAACAATAATTGTTAGCTTCCTTGTATAATTTTATGTTACAACAATAATATTAAGCCTTGAGACCTTACAAATATATCAATATTTGTAATCCATCAGCAAAAGAGAAAAAAAAAATCAATGATAGGGCTTAAATCAACTGTATAAACTCAATTCGGAATGGGTGTACAAGAATAGAGAGTATATACTCTTTGGGTGTTTATACTTTAGTAAAAAATATGAAAAATCAGTTACTAGTGAAAGTGTAGTTCTAATACCTCCAATTTTATGTCACACTAATTTTCTAACTATTGATGCTTTTTTTCCCCAGGTCTGTTTATAGCTCATGCTGGGCTTCAGCCTCCTGTGTGTTTACTATTATTAACTTCCTTCAGCTAGTTTAAAGCTAGCTCAAGAATTTCTGCATAGGTTTCAGTCATCTTTTTTGGCTTCAGTAGGCTTATTTCAGAGACCTGACATAAAACTGCAACCTTAGGCACTGCGGTTTTATTCTGCCAGTATATCTTCCCAAAACCCATTAAAAATATATCTGTAAATTGAAAAGCAAAGCAGAGTCAAACATCTGATCATAGGATTACTATAATATCATGGGCTTCCCTTCCAGGGTCAAAGCACTCTGTTGGCCTTATTGTGGAAAATAAATAGAATTATTATCAGTCGCTGATCATTTCCTTTTATAATTTTTACTAGTGAGAAACTAGAATTTCCTTTAAATTTTGTTTTTCACAGCTAAAATAGACTTCCAATGTGCTGCCTTATTGATTGTTTGAGAAGAAACGAATCAACCTATTACAGATAACTTTAATGCCCAATATTAGTTGAACAGAAAATCCTAGGCCTCTGCATATAAAGTCACAATGGACAGATAAATATTTATAATAAATACTTTCATGAATCAAGCCTACTTTAAGGTAATCTGAAACCAATCTCCACTCAGAAGTTATCTGATCTACTTTCTATACTGACTGACTTTCTGAAGTTAGCCAACTCCAGGTCATCTACTAAAAGATCACACATATGCAGTTGGCATGCACTATCTGTTTTATTCCTGTTGCCCTCTTCTTCAACCAAGAATTTCACACTACAATCAATAAACTGCATTTCAAACACTGTTCAGAAACATGTTGTTTTAAGAAATCAGGAACAGCTTCAACAAGCTATTTTTAAGTTTATCTCTAAAAATCTTATTATCCTGAAGCAATGAATTACTTGGGTTTTTTTTTTCCTCCAAATACAAGTGCTCATTTTGCTCTTATTATCATGGATCAAAATTTACAGAGGGAGGTTATTGCATGTGATCTATTTTTGATACAAAGACAATTGTAAAGAGACTGTTCATATTTTGATTTGATGGTGTTGTAGTCTTTAAACGGACTTTCTTTTCATTTATTTCAGGTTCTTCAGTGAGCAGTAGAAGAACTAGTGATCACAACACAGTTGACCCCACCAAAATCAACAGATCAATTGTCATTAGTATGAATTTGTATGTTGGCCCTAAGTGTGTAAATACACAAATCTGTAATGCAAAGTTGTCAGTTTATGTACCTTTGTAAATTTATAATAGACAAAGTTTGCTATTTGTACAATTTGTGTTTCTAAAACAAATTAATGTTCTCTAGTTTTTCTCCACTAAGTCCCCAAACATGTAACTCGTCTATTTGATTAAAACTTCCCAAGCTAACCTCTGCACTTCTTGAATTAATGATTTAATAGAGACACTTGGAAAGTCTCATCAGCTTTTCCTACATCATTTTGTTATTTCACAATTTGTTGTTCATCTTTAAGTGAATAAGTATTTCTGACAGGCTATGGCTCTTTAGCTGAACAGCTACTTATAGGGATCAGCTGCTTAGTAACCCTGGGAAAGACACAAAACAAAATAAAACATATTTACTTAAACCAGAAATATTCAGTGAGAGAAAGGAGAATTTAAGTACAATACTGAATAATTTTCCCTTCAGTATAATTGCAATTAATGACATGATCCTTCCAATTAACTTATTTTTTGCTTCTTTTTTCAAAGGTTTTGTGTCTTACAGACAAAATGCTTGTCTTTCATATAGAAGCTAGAATTACAGTGATCATTAAAACATGACCTAGATTGGGAAATTAGTCCTCAGAAGGGAATGTGTACTGGAATTATTTGGACTATGGCTCCCATAGGGTGTAACTATTTGGACACAGATAAAAATGGTCCTAAATTTTGAAATAACTTGACTTTCATTTGAAATAATGCTTGCTTGCATTGTTGATGAAAAAAAATAATTTTTTATGCTGTTTTCCTCTGTCAGTTATTATGGAATGGTTGTCTCTAGCTGAAAACTAAGCATTTAATGAAATATATCTAAAACAAATCTATGTAATTTTGAAATCAATACATCATCTGTCTTATGCATGCATGTTTCATAGTGAGTCTAAAAAAGGCAAATATTTTAAGCTCTATGTGTCCTTTTTCACACTAAGAAACTAATATAAAATAGGACAGAATAAACTTAGAGCTGGATTAGAGTTTTTTAACTTTTATTTCAACAGTTTCAGCTGTTTGTAACTCAGCTGCAAATTTTTTCACATGGTAAAACTTGGCTTAGAAAATCTGTCTAGACATCTTTTTTTTTTTTAAGAGTAAAAGAGATTGCTCGATTTTAGAGTAATATATATACAATTTTAAGATAATATACATAAAAGAATGAAGAGTAAAGTAGAAAATTATTTTTTATAAGCTATCGCAAGTAAAAACCAAGACTTTAATTTAACCTGCTGTAGTTACAGCAATGATCCATCCTGATATGGACTACATGTGATTTGGGAGGTGGAGGAGTCCTTTCTGTTTAGAGGTTGAAGTCATGTTTCCTGCTTACTTTGGACTGCAATGATACCAGCAGTATTTATTTCTGTGTTGACTTATACACTGCCCAGAAGCACTGAGTCAATTTCTAACAGCCTCTTCCACCAGTAGCTCACACATGGCTCTTTTTCTTTCCTGGGACATGGATGAGATCTTTTGGAGATGTCTTCTACATGCTTTGTGTCAGGAGATTTCTCCTACCTGAGTTTTTTATACTCACCTTTCACACCTTCAATTACTATTCTAAAACAGTTAAAAAGGGTTCAATATCTAGATAAGATAATGAAAGTGCTTCTCTGTCTTTTCTCTGTCTTTTAAAACAACCCATACATCTCAAAATGAATTCTGACCACTATGAGTGGTATTAACTCATCCAATGAATGATGATATTCATATGAATGGATATGAATGAATCATCATATACGAATTCAATGAGGATATCATCCTAAATGTAAAATAATATTTTTTAGATTTAAAAAGTACTTTATTGTACTATACAAATGTCAGAACAGGTGTTAAAGAAACATTGTTAACCCCAGGCATAAAAATATTAAAAATCAAGCCCCACAGAATACAGTCTGTTTTCTTAAAATGCTTGAGATTATGATAAATCTATAATAAATATTCTTAGGTACTTGACTTTTGGGATAATCATTATTTTGTGGATCATATTTTTAGCTTTAATCTATAAGCATATCTTAGAAATTTCTACGTTACCATGATGGTTAGTATAATTTACATGATAAGCAAAGCAAAAAAAGAAAAAGAAGATTCCTACCTGATTCCATAGTTATAGAGACAGAGGCTTGAAGGAAAAAGACATGAAGTTCAGTACAATCCATAAGAACAGAAGGATAAAATGACAAGACATAGAACTGAAGATAGAAAATGAAGCAATGAAGCATGAAGTTGCATGTGTAAGAAGTTAAACTTTTATCAGGTCTGTGTGAAATCTTCTGGACTAAGATTCTGATGATGACTTGCAGGAACATGACTACCTGAGTAGGGGACCCCTAAATTTGCTTTTTGTGAAAATTAGCTGGACTAAACCTGAAATGTTTTAATACCTGTGGAAGAAGAAACAGATAACACAAACAGATATATAAATATAGATAGATAGGTTGATAGATAGATGCATGTATAACATTTAAAAAGCAATCTTTAGAAAAGGGATTCTTAGATGATGTAAGGGTGGTGGCAGGGGGAATTATGTTTAACTAAGACAAAATTTGAATAACTTCTTTGACTAGTGATGCTAAATGAAAAAAATAGAATAAATTTAATGTTGGTAAGACAAAATATCTCTGTAATTTTGGTTTTATGTGACTATTTCCCTGCTGCTTTGCAGACTTACAGATACAGAAAATGTTTCTCTGATTTAATGTGTTTAACTGCTGGATAACAACCCAAAATGGAATGAATTTACATAACAGTATTTATTCCCTATACTTTATGTATGCATTGGTTGCTATACGTGTTTTGTTTTTGTTTTTTTAAAAGAGGTTTATTGTTAATGGTACTAAAGACACTTTTATTCTCTTTTAGTTTCCTTACGTTGTTTATGGGATTTCATTTGATAAGTTTATACAGCAGAGTTTATTTAACTTTGAAATATGGAAGAGTTTGGATCTTTTTCATGAATTCTCTTTTGAAATTCATGTCTTTTTTTTAATATGACAGTTACTCAGCCATCTGTGTCAGGATCAACTGTATTCTTACCATAAGATTCCCCAAAGAATATGTAGGAAAAATGAGCACTAAGTATCGTTACAAGCAATGTGTCAAAAGTTTTTGTCAGGTTATTTGTAAGCCATTGTCCTGGTTTTTAGCTGGGACAGAGCTGGGTTTCTTTTTAGTAGCTAGAATAGCGCTTTGTTTTAGTTTCAGTACGGGTTTTGTTATGAGAAGAACATTGATAACACCCTGATGTTTTCAGTTGTCACTGGAAGTCAAAGGACTCTGTGTTTTGCTAGTCTACAGGTGCAAGGTCTAGGAGGGGTGAAAAATAGTAACATTAATAAACTAAATTGGCTTTCAGATATGCCAGTTCCATATCATATCACATCATGTTCAGTATATTAATGAGGGTCTCTTTCTTGTGGGAGTTTACTACCTCTCTGGCTCTCGCTTGGGCTCTTGCTCTTCCAGGAATGTGGTTTTGATTTCAGGATTGTCACTCCCAGATTGTTACTCTAGGATCGTTATCCAAGAATGGGCCAGGCTTGGTCAGCGTGAGGTGAGCAATTGCACTGTGTGTCACTCATTTGCATTTTATTGTTTAATTATTATTTTAAGTTTTATTTTGTTACAATTATGAAATTGTTCTTATCTCTATCTACGAGTGTCCTTAACCTTACCCCTCAATTTTTCTCCCCTCTTCCCTGTGAGGGGAGAGACTAAGCGAGCAACTGTGTTTGGCTGCTAGCCAAGTGCTAGCCAAGTGAAACCATCACAGCCGTTGCTTTACCTTTTATTTTCTGGGCTTCTGATAAATGTGGTAGTTTGATATCCATGAAAATTAACAGCAGAATTGCCAGCAAGTGTGAATTCATAAGGCAAGATCAGTTGATGAACTTGCAAAAACGCATGAGTGGAGAGATTATGGCCAAACATTTCTTCAGAGATTGTTCGTTTACTCTCCATTCTTGTTTTTTTCAGTGCCTGAGGATGAGTTTAATTGTGGACTTGTAGCATATGGCTATGAATTGGGGAGATAAGCTTTCACTGAAATATACTGTGCAAATAACAACAGAATAGTAAAAACCAAAAAAAAAGTGGAAAAAATGAATGTTGAAAAAGTAGTAGCTTGGATGTTAAAGTTATAGCACTTGCTGCACTTTCTGTGCTGTGCTGTAGAAAAATAAAATATGAGGCCACTATGCATAAAAAAGAACTTTAAAAGGAAATAGCTTGATTACCCATGTGAGGTAAGTGAGAATTCAGTTCACATTGGAAAGGACTTTCTGAAGTTTACAGAGCTATGTCTCCATGAAGACTGTGAGATTTGTTGATATTGCCTAAGGTCTGAAGATCAAACATTTGCTGGATTTATAGAAGCACTTTTTATCATTATCAAACAATTGCTTCTGGCCTGAGCTCAATGTCTTATGCTTAACTAAGACATATACACTAGGAAAGTTCAAAGTTTGACTAGAAGGCAACAGCAAATGGAGGATCAAAAATATGTTCTTTTAGAAACATGTTTTATTTTTAATTTGAACATGTTTGACTGCAAATTCCAGTCATTGGTTCTCATTAGATCACCTTTGTAAGCAATCACCACCTGATTTTAGAACCATTTTTCACTGTGGAGAAGGTCTCACCAGACTGGAAACTCCATGCCAAAACCATTTGTAAGCACTGAATAGTAAAGTCAAGCCCAGGTTAACTACATTCACCTCGGTTTATGAATACTGAACATCATGATTAATGTTCAGCATAATTTCAACCTAACATTGTTATGTCAGTAAAACTAAAAATCAGTTAGGAGATACATGGCTGTATACCTCCTTTTTCATACTGAGAGAATCTTACTGGGTATTTGTTCATTTTTCCATGTCTGGCACACTTCTCTTTTGGTTTTGAGCAGGCTCAGAAGCTCGCAGTTAAGTTAAGGGGGTCTCTTGCTCCACCTACTTCCCTTTCCTCTAAAGGGGATGAACTGTTTTTGTGCTTCTGGGAGTTATTCTTGAAAAACTCCCATCACTCACTAACTCCTTCATCCTCCGTGGAAGCTTCCCACAGAGTCCCTCAGCTGAGATCTAAGTGAGTTAAAGTCTGCTCTTCTAAAATAGAAGACAGACCTCTGAAACAAGAAAATATCCTTCATCTGAACAGCATTTAATGAAGGTGCTAGAACCTACCTAATGAGCTTCTGGCCTGAAAGTCCTGACTCTGTTACCACTCTGCCAATAAGTTTCCACTGTGGCTGAGGTGCCTCAGCCATAAAATGGGAAAAAGATACTTTGAAATCAAGATCAGAAGACTAGCCAGATTTAACAGCTATTCATCCCATTTATTTGTAGGGAATCAATTGGTCAAAACTTGCAGCTCTAGGCGTCAAACTCTAAATGCAGCTCTGAAGTGTGAGGGAAAATAGGCAAAAATATTTCCTAAACTATGCAAAAGTTTAAGTATGGAGAAGTAAGTAAATAAATAAAAGAATATTTTGCAAAGTAATATTCTTTTTCACTTAGGTCATACTAAAATATTGACCTTTTTTTATTGTTTCTCTTGTACCAGTCATATTTCTGGTGATAGACTGTAAAAATGTAATTAGCAAATCACCTTAGGAATAACTATGCCATTGCCTCTCAAATGGAAAGTATTTGTATCTTTTCAGGCTCATATGCTTAGGACTCAAAACCCTGGAAATATCTAGAAACTCAACAGACTTTTTAGCATACATTCATTCTTGACCTAATTCAGGTTAATAGAAAACATTGCTTTCAGTACCAGAGAATAGGTTTGCATCAGGTATTGCTTATAAATTGGTACTTTTGCATTTTCTATAAGCACAAATTATTATCACACATGAAAACACCAAAAGAACAGCACAGTGTTCTCAATAAAATGCTGATTGATTTACACCAAGAATTGGTACAATTTCAGTATTTCAGGCTGACCCTTATGGCTTAATTCCTGAAGTGGAAAAGAAAAAGCCCACTACTCTTACCAACATTTTTATGATACTGAATCCAGAACTCAGAATGGAAAATAATTTCAAATGGCTTCCAATGGGCTTTGCATCGGGCCAAGTGGACAAACATTTAAAACATTTTTACAATTGTATAAAGGGCTCTTACAATTAATTTTCAAAACACTGTTGATTAACCTTTTATTAAACACTTTTCTAAAAATCAAAACCTTCAATGACTCATGCAATCATTGCCACTAAAAATCTGACAATTTTGCTGCTTACATGTGAGAGAGTCGAATCTGACTGACATTCCCTTAGTTTTTACTGCTAACATATTTTGACAGTGAAGTAGACAAATATGACACACAGGGAGAAATGATAGGAGCATATATAACAAATCAGAGTGGCATTTTGCCCTTTTTACATAATAGCTTTATTGACCATAGTAGTGAGACAGAATATATGAATTATAAGGGGCTAGTTCATCTGGTGTAAGTCAACATCACAAATCAAAGCCTGTATGAGGGCGTTGCAAGTTTGTTTTGAAGAGCACTGATATCTAGTGAGGTTGGTTATTTCAGAATGCAAGAGGTAAAAAAAGGAAAACAGACACTGGACTGAAACCCCTGTAAATGACTGGAAATATTTCCATTTTCTATTTATACAGTAGAGTCAGCTGAATTTTATTGTGCTTCAGATATCAGCAGAGATTGCTGCTTCTTTATTTCCTGAGATAGAGTTAAAGCAGTTTGATTTTTACAGAATAATTGGTGTTTGCAAGAGTAGGTGCTGGAAAATCCTTAAGTCAGTCAAATCCTAAATCTTGTTTTACCCAGTCTTATTTTCTTTAGACATGTATAAGCCCTTAATGAATGTGTGCCCTGATGACACAAATCAGTAAGATTTGAAGAAGTGCTGTAACTGTAAAAGTAAAACCAAAGGAAAACATCTGAATATTTTAATTAAAAAGCATGGTCTAATAGACAGTATTTTGCACACATTTTATTTTAACAATTTTTATTTTCTTTCAAGTTTTGTAACTCTGAAATCAAGTGTGAATAATAGTGAAGATGATTTGAAAAAAAACCTCTGCAACACTCAAATATTAATTTTAAGGTGATTAAAAGAACCAATACTATATACATATATATGAGTATATTTACTGATTTCAAAAAAGAGAAGATACTGTTTTATAAAAGACTAAGGGAAGTCTGTGTAACAGAACCAATGTATTTGATATAAAATTGGAATTAATAAGACAAGTCATACACAGCTAGCCAAAACCACTGAATTTTAAAATTTTTGTTTCAGCTCTGGTGACTAATTATTTATACTGAAGAAATGATATATACTTCATACTGAGGAGTTATTTTATAAAAAAAAAAAAAAAAAAAAAAATCAGAAAATTCTAAAATCTGAGACAAATTGAAAAGCATATATTATTTTACTAACAAAGAGATATTTTTAAAGACAGAACAGAAATAGTTGGCAATTAATAGAAATTAGCAATCCTTTTATCTGAGATTGAAAATATTCCAATAAATACTGACAAATTATTTTTTAAGTTCAATTTTTGGCAGTGAGATTTGTTTTGAGGAAAAAACAAACAAACAAACAACAAACATCTAAAATTCAACCGTGACAAAACCCCCACAAATATCTAATCCTTTGTGCTAAAATCTTTACACCAAATCCTTTTTGTAAGGCTCTCTAGAAATCAATGCACTGATCTCATTGGACTTAGGTTCTACCTATGGATTTATTAAGTAATAAAAAGATGATCCAATAGCATGTATGGTCCTTGTGTAATTATTGTTTTCTTTATTAAAAGGTATAAGGTACGCTAAGTAAACTACCAAAAAGAAATATGAAAACCTCTAATGTTACCTGTCACAGGTAATTTTATTGCAGTTAATAAACTGCATTATATTGAAAAGGTGAGGATATTTTTATTAACACATTATTTTTTTTTAGCACTTACTTTCTCAATAAGCTCCTTTACAAATTTTCACCTCTTGAAATTACTTACTGTATTCCCCCAATTTCATTAAGAGGAATTATAGCTCTCACAGAAAGAAGCAAGGAAAGAAAGGAGTGCAGCAGCAAGAGACACACTGTACAAAAAATACTGTAAGAATCAATGATGCTGTGTTTATTTCTTCATGCTGAATAGAAAGGTGACGAATGAAAAATATTTGGTACTTATATTTCTCAGTAAAAGACAGAAGGCTATAATGATGTGTGAGGTATGCGATCTCAGGAAAGAATTAGTCATACAAACATTCCTTCTCTGCTTTCCTGTTTTTTGCATTTGTATTTAATTACTGTGGATGTTTATTCAGTGAAAAGCATAACAGTTTGCAATCTTCTTGATGACTCTGCTTCAAAGAATCAGAGGAAAGCAGGGGTTTTTTTTGTTTTGGGGTTTTTTTAAAGAGATCAAAATGGAGACCAGTGTAACTAATTTGGTAAGTAATTGTAAAAGCTGCTTCTGGTAATAACTAAGATAGTTCCTTAAAGGTGTGATCTAAGTTTTCTTGAAGTCTGTGGGAAAATCTTCAATAACTCAGTGATGAGTTGCTGTCATGATAAATACTAATTTGATATCAGTGTTTCTAGGATTACAGTTTGCACATGGGCCATACTGACTAAACTGACTAACAGCAGAAAGACATTTCTAATTATGTAATAATAATAATAATAATAATAAATGAAGGTATTCTGGAAGAGAACATGCCCACCAGCTACTGGTAGAGACAATATGCTAGACTGGACTCAGTACTAAAGTTCAGGCACTATTTGACACAAACACTGTATAACTTGTCTGAAATTAATTTCTGAAAAATAAAGTATCAGTGTCTATGTATACTGATCAGCTGTGTCCAGGCCTGAAATAATAGATTTAGGTTGTTTTATATAGACTCCAAGAACTGGAAAAATAATCTCAAGTAATATTGCTTTCAGTGTGTAACTGTGTACGTTCTGGTTACTGCAATCTGGTTACTGTTTTAGTTGCACAGAAAAGCGTGAACGAGAGCTATGAAATGCTCCAATTCTCTCTACTACTGAATTTTTACTGTTATTCAGCTTATCTATCTCCACTGTGCTCTTAGTCATATCAAAAATTTTGTGTATGTGACCATCTTTGAAATACTGTGACCTTTCTTAGAACAATAAAAACCTTTAGGAAGGAAACAGGAAGAATTTGTCATACATTTTATAAATTAAAGGATTGTCTTTATAAAGTAAAATAATACAGAGTGCAACAATAAGAAAAGTATAAACATAATCAGAGAAGGTTGCTCCTGTTTGGCAGCTGGCATTATATATTTTTTTACAAAGAAATGGAAAAATGTGAGAACATAACAACATAAAACATTGAAAGTTCCTGTCTAGAAAGACTATTTTGGTATGTTCTTGTAAGGGAATATTCCTTTGTATTTAAGGATAACTGTGATTAACCATCTAAATGGAAAAAAAAGTCTGACATGTCTGTCAAATGTGTCTCAATGTAGAGTCACTGGAAGAGAAAACAATGAAACAGGGAATATTTTATAATACAATAAAAGCCGCCATATCAAAAGGGACAAAGAGAGTAGTTTAGAAAATAACTGTGTAAAAATAATTAAAGTTTCAGTTTGATAGGATTTATTATAGAAAGCAAGCATAATTCAGACTTTCCTAAACGTGTACCAGATTATAATAAAAATTATAATTTCTTCTAGAATAACTCTCTCCTTTCCTCTTTCCCTTCCCTTCCTCTTTCCCTTCCCCTTTCCCTTCCCCTTCCTCTTTCCTCTTTCCTCTTCTTTCCTCTTTCCTCTTTCCTCTTTCCTCTTTCCTCTTTCCTCTTTCCTCTTTCCTCTTTCCTCTTTCCTCTCTCCCTTCCTCTTTCCCTTCCCTTCCTCTTTCCCTTCCCTTCTTCTTTCCCTTCTCTTTCCCTTCTATTCTCCCTCTCTCTATATTTGTCTCTTATTGAAATAATATTTTTTTCCATGAATGGTCACTATGCACAAATTAGAAGACATAAAGGAGCACAAGTATACAGTGATTTCTATTAGAAAGTAACCCCATTAATCAAGGTGTATTGGAAGCAGGAAAATATGAACAGGATCTGAAAATTAAGAGTAATTTGAAGGAAGTTTATCGAAGTGACATGGACTAGAAATCTACAAAATCTTAATGTCCCAGCAAATATGTATCAAATAGATTTATTAAATTATACTCTAATAAAATTCAGAAAAAGTGAAAATAGAATTAAGACTATATTTTTCTTTATCCCGTACTATTTTTGTAGCTTCCAGTACTCTGGAACTTGTCTGTGATGGTGGCCTGTGTCAGCTGCTTCAGTTGTAAAAAAATCCTTGCCAGAAAATAATGTCATAACCTGCATAATAAGGAGTCTTTCTAACCCTTTGGTATGAGAGTAGAAAAATATCTCATCTTATGGAAACTTCAGTATAAGAAACCATTCAATTTTAGCAGAAATCTTGATACTTTGTGAGAGCATATGAATAGAAGCATGGTTTTTCTGTGCCTTTGTCACACTACCTGCTACTCATCTTTTCAATGCACTTTCCATGGGTCCTCTTTGTGCTTATCCTTTTTGTCACTTTTCTCCAAACATTTCAGTTTTCATATAATTTATGGGCAGGGTGACCAGAAATCATCAGTGTTCAAGGTGAAGCTGTACTGTTGGCTTACGTAATAACATTATAATATCTACAGTATTATTTTCAACATTCTTATTATGTGTATGTAGACATATTCTTTCTTAGCTGATCTCTAAAATCATGCAGTTTTCTCTTTCTATCTCCTTCTTCCCTGAGTTCTATAGTTAAATTACAGTTGTTAGTTCAAAATATGCTTTCTAAGGTATGCCACCTTGTACTCATGAACAGGGAAATTTAGTTTTCATAAACTCTTCCTTTACTCTCTCAGGTTTACTTGAAATCATCACAGTCGTATTGGCACAAACTAACTTAAATAATTGGAATCATCTGCAGATTTTGTTCCAGATCATTAGCAAATATTCCACAGCAGTCAGCAGCTGTACAGTCCTTGTACAGAATACTGGTATTTGCCACTTTTAACTTGTGAACTGACCAAATTGTTCATTTATTTGTACCTTTGGTTTCTTTATTTTAGGTAATATGTTCTCAGGATTTTTTTTTTTTTTTTTTGTGCAAGATCTGTGAAGTTCCCTAAAGTTTGTTAAACTTGTCTGAAGCTCCTACTGAAAAAAAACCCTTGTTATTTTTTCCTCCTTTTAAAGCTTTTTCTCTCTTAGATCTCTTATGAATTTCAGTGATCTATGTCTTCACTGCTAAACCTCCTCTTCCTGAAGCCACTTATGCCCACTTATTTTTCTAAGCTATTCTTTTCTTTTTCAGGTTTCTGAGTGATAAAACAGAGCTGCTAAAAAATGGACTGTATCTACTAGAAATTACTACACCAAAGCAGAGGACATGATCTTGTTTTGTTTTATGCTGAAGATACAAAGGTGACAGAAGATCTCAAACCATGGGGTGATGCATACTGAATCTGATGGTTAATGTACCATAACAGTCTCCTTTCATCAGAGAGGTATTCCGCTCTCTTACTCTCCATAAGCGTTCCCTTATCTAAACAATTTCACCAATTCTGATGATCAAATTCTCCAAAGCCAGTCCTATGTCTTTACCACTCACCTTGTCTGCTGATCTTTGAAGGTTTTGTATACTGATGACTGATTCATACATGACCTCAAATTACACTTACACAAAAGAAAACAAATTTTTAAAAACCCCACAAAAACCCTAATGAAATATTTTCTCCATCTTCTATTTAATTCCCTGACTACTAATACTTCCATTTTCATTAAAGGTGAGAAAGCTTTCAACTTCCCTTTTGTTTCAGCTCTCTCTTTCCAAGGCTATATCAATTCATTGAATCTACCTACCTCATCCTTTATGACCTTCCCAGTATTCACTGCTTTCATTGGAAAAACTCCTACTGATAGAAGTCTATTCATATCTCAATCATTGCAGATGTCTATTAATTTCTTTCATTGCTGTTTTTTTCTTCCATAGCCTCTTTAGCACTTGTATTGCATACAACAAATTCATCCACTATGTCTCTGCCACCATGGCCTTTCTGATTGGTTGTTTCCCATCCCTCTCCTTACATCCTTGTGTTATACTGAGCTTTTTTCCTCATTAATTTCAACTGTATCACTTTCAAAATTAGGGACTCCAGTTACAGTTTTTCTGTTTGTGCTCTTCTGTCTTCTCTGTGTTTTCTGTCAACATAGAATGAATCATTTTTATACTGTTAGTAAACTGCCTTCTTCCCTCATGCTGATCTTTTTATGTCATGCAATTTGGGCATCAGGCATGCAGCCTGGGTGTTCTGGAGTGCAAAAACACAGGTACTGAGGTTCCCAAAGGCACAGTGTCTAAGGCAGCAGCTTTGCCAGTTCCCTGTCTTTCTCCATGGTGCAAGTGTGTGACGGGGAGGAGCAGCTTGTGTGCTATCTCAGGGAAAAAAGGCAGGTTGTCATTTTCTATGTGTGATGGCAGAAAGGGCAGGAATCTTTACAGCAGCAATGTATTATAGAGTAAATTACTACCACAGGAACTCCATGTGTTTCTTTCTAGAGTGCTTAGAATACCCTGGACAACCTGCTCTAGCTTACTCTGCTTCAGCAGGGGGTTTGGACTAGATGGTCTCAAGAGGTTTCTTCTGACCTAAATGATTCTGAGATTAGGTTACTTATTTTTTTTATAATCCTTTTTCAAAAGTCACTTCCAGTTAATTCCTATTTCTTCTCTCCACTGTACTTTTTCTACTTTTTTACTTTATTAAGCAAATGATACAATACATTAATTTGGAACCTAATGGAAAAATAAAAACCCCTCAACACTTCTGAGAATATATTAGTAGATGGTGACTGCACAATAGCTGATTTTTCGATTTCTCCTTACTCTTAAGTCTCCATAATCATCTATCCACGTTCTTTCCTTCTTATTTCTAATGTAGAATAGAGAGCTATTTTCCCTGTTTGTGAAAAAGCCATGAATACCTGTAGCTCTGAAGAAATAATACATAGTATCTGTGAAAATATCACTTCCTTACTGTAGAATGCCAAAACCCTTTATTTTTTACTTCTTTTTGGCTGAGGCCCAAATACTAATCAAATACTTCTACATCAATTGTAGGCTAAGGTCACGATTCAAAGTCTGATTCTGCACTGTGATTCCACAGGACACAGCCCAGAAAGTATAGCTTTGTAAAGTTAAGTTTACTCCTGCAAAATCCTAGACTTCTTTGAAGGTCTAAATGCTGCTTTATTGAATTGGTTCCTGACCATTAAAATGCAGAAGATGCTATTTTCAACTCTTTGCAGACTTCCAGAAAGAGTTACCGTAAAGCTGTGAATCGTAGAGAGTGATTCCAACCTTTCCATAGGAAAGACTCACTAAGAAATTGGTAAGTGCTGTGAACGCAATTGTTCAGCTTTACCACTTCTTGGAAATTGCTGCTGCTGCCTGTTCACTGCTACCTCTAGCACCTGTAGTGTTCAGAAGGGTTTCTTTTTCTGTGCCCTGTGATTTTTTTGTATTGCACTTAAGAAACCCTACTCACAGTTGGGAAGCATTCTTATAAATCAGTCTCCACAATTCTCACTGGGTTCCTTGGGTAAAGGGCAAAATGAGGGTGTCCATTTTGCTTTTAGCAAGTGAATGAACATTTTATCAAATGTTTTGTAGTAGTGCATTGATGAACAAAACAAGAGTTATAATTTTTCATTTGTTTTTAAATAAAGCAAGGATATTTAGGATTTAATGATAGATTTTAAAATCAGATTGTGAATCTTGTCTGGACTAAATCTTCTAAGGAGTTTCTGGGCTCCTCAGTTCAAGAAAGACAGGGATCTTCTTCTAGAGAGATTCCAGTGGAGGGCCACAGAGATGATCAGGGGCCTGGAGCATCTCCCGTATGAGGAGAGGATGAGAGAGCTGGGACTCTTCAGACTGGAGAAGAAAAGACTGAGAGGGGATCTTATCAGTGTCTATAAATATCTGAAATGTGGAGGCTAAATGGATGGGGCCGGGCTCTTTTCAGGGGCAATGAGCAAAAACTGGAACACTAAAAGTTCCAGACAAACTTAAGGAAAAACTTCTTTACTGTGAGGGTGACAGAGCACTCAGACAGGCTGCCCAGAGAGGTTGTGGAGTTTCCATCTCTGGAGATGTTCAATACTCACCTGGACACTTTCCTGTGCAACCTGGTGTAGGGAACCTGCCTTGGCAGAAGAGCTGGACTAGATGATCTCCTGAGGTCCCTTCCAATCCCTATGATTTTGTGCTTCTGTGATAATGTAACTGGCAAGATTGCTGCTGGGAACATCCTTAGATGCAAAAGCATCTGTGAAAACACCAAAATGTACGTTTTCTTCAGCTTCATGAACATCAAGACAAATTCAGTTTCAAGAGGCACAAGACAAAGCTGACACTTTAAAAGATAGTTTAGAGTTATGTGATGATGATTCAGATTCATCTTCTTATGAGAAAATAGGCATGGGGAGTGCCTTGCTTTTAGAGCAAGGCTAAACTCATGACTTCCATGAAACAATTGAATGTTTAAGCTGTGCTCCACTGAAGAGAATTCAGGTAGCACAGTGGTGAAGGCTTTCTAAGAAATCATGTAACAGAGCAAATGAGAAAGTTTGTACCCCTAAATGATATGGGTTTAGAAGAACTACTGTACTCCTGGGACATTCTGGAGTACAGACCAGGTATTAATAATGCAGCATCCCAAGGGTCTCTGTTTAAGACAGCAGCTTTGCCAGCTCTTCTTGCCTTTGCCTGTGGGGCAAGTGTATGACTGGGGAGAAGCAGCTCATGTGCTGTTTCAAGACAAAGACAGGTTGTAACTCATTCTCTGTGCAGCAGTAGAAGCTGCAGGATTAACCTACCCTACAAGGCAACATTTAATACAGAGAAAACCATTAGCATGGGGTCTGGATGTGTTTCTTTCTACAGTATTTAAAAATCAAGTTTTATTTCCTATCATCTTCATCTTTTGGGGACATAGCACACTTTTCAAAGGGCTGTAGTGATCTGACTTGTATTTCATTTCAGCCACTCTTTTGGATGCAGTTTTCCACTTTCTTTTTCTCCTCAATGTTCGAATATTCCTTTTTTTCTGGTCTCATGATTAATAGCAAATATAGAGGGTAAATTCAAGTTTGCTAGACAAAAGAAGCTTATTGAGCAAGGCTGAAAACCTAAGGGGTTTGTTTGCCTAAACTAGGTGGTGGAACGAACTGTGCACTGCTTCTCATGCAAGCAAGCTAATTAAAGTTTAGTTATGTTAAAACTCAAAAATCTCTACTATAAAATCCCTGCATGCATTTACTTTATGCAAAATGAAATAAGAGGCTATACAGAAAGATTTACTTCAGCTGTTGCAACAGTGAAGAGTACATCAGGCACCTGAAACAGAAAAAGTGGCTGTGGCATAAGAAGAGCAAAGCTCTGTTCATGTGTGTTTTGCTTCGCAGTCGGTCAAATTGTTGTGATGACACCGAGTAACATTAACTGAGAATGTCTGTGGGCAGTGCTGTACCTTCTGCTGTAGTTCCGCATCACCTGCAAATTGGTGTACCACATTCATTTAGAGAAGTAACAGAACACATACTCTGCAGTCATGAACACACTATGGAAGTGGTTTCAGAAGCGCTCTAAAGCAATAGATACAATGTTAATGTCCTCCATTAAAAAAAAAAAAAAAAGAAACCAAAAATTGGCTGTTATGCACTATATTCACAGATATACTGCAGAGGCTGTAAAAGTGCTTAAAAAGGAACTGGATGTAAATACATATATATATGGCACTCGCTATATGGATCTATCTTTACAATAAATTACTGATTTATGAATGTAAAAGACTATTTCTACAAAAATTATTCTGCACGAAAATAAATATATATTTGTAAATCTTGGTAATATCTGTTATAGCCTCTATAAAGGATGAAAAAAGATGCAGTTTATGTGTAAACTACTTCCTGTGTCCATAGTAGACTAATATATCAGGCAGTTCTGACTTGTTTTAAAAAGGACCTGCTTATCTGTGTTCATAGGGATCATAACTGCATGAAAATCCTCTGTAACCAGTTCAACCATGATAAATCAGGACTGAAACCATCTAGAGGTAGTCGAGGGTTTTGGTAAGCATTCTGGAAGTAAATTAACTTTGTGATGGAAGTTTTTGGCCAGAAAGTCCTAGAGGTTGAAGTCTTTACATTTATCAACAGTATAGACTTAGAACAGGTAACAGGAGTACAAACTTCTCTCCATGTAATTACTCAAACCCATCATGAAAGTAAAGGAGGATCTCCATACTTTTCATATTGAGGCTCTTTTCTTATTAGAGGACACTGTTAGTGTAATTTGTGTCAGTGTGTTGTAACTGACCTGGAATAAGACCAGTTTCTTGTTTTCACATGGGCTATGAGACAGCACTGAAATAGTAAAGACTTTCACTCTGCATTGTCTTACAATCTGAACAACTGCTCTAAAGAAAAGAGAATATTATTTTCTCAGACAATTTTTATATCACATGTGCTTTGGATACACTGGAAGTGTCAAAGTTTAGCTATTCTGTTATTGTATAATGTGTGCTTGGTAGTCTGATAATCCTAACCATAAAATAACTCAGATGGTGGTGAACCATGATGAACTTTCACTTACTGGCAACATGAGCAGTATTTTATTTGTTGTTTTTATTGTGAAATTGCCCCCAACTATAGTTTTAAAAGAAAGGTTAAGAAAAATATTTTACCCTAGAGCAACCCACCACAGAAGACTTTCTTGCTAATTTCTTTAACTCTGTTAACTTATAAATTGATAAAATTATTGAATCATAGACTCATAGAATGGTTTGGGTTGGAAGCGACCTTTAAAGATCACCTAGTCCAACTACCCTGTCATGAACAGCAATATCTGTCAGTGTTCAAGAAGCATTTGGACAATGACCTTAATAATATGATTTAACTTTTGGTCAGCCCTGAAGTGGTTAAGCAATTGTAGTAGATGATCATTGTAAGTCCCTTCCAACTCTTCTCTTCTCTTCTCTTCTCTTCTCTTCTCTTCTCTTCTCTTCTCTTCTCTTCTCTTCTCTTCTCTTCTCTTCTCTTCTCTTCTCTTCTCTTCTCTTCTCTTCTCTTCTCTTCTCTTCTCTTCTCTTCTCTTCTCTTCTCTTCTCTTCTCTTCTCTTCTCTTCTCTTCTCTTCTCTTCTCCTCTTCACATCAGGTTGCTCAAAGCCCCAACCAACCTGACCTTGAACGTTTCCAGGGATAGGACATCCACAGCTTCTCTGGGCAACTTGGTCCAGTCTCACCAGTCTCGTAGTAAAGAATTTCTTCCCTATATCTAATATAAATCTCATCTCTTCTAGCTTAAAAACATGACCTCTTTGATAAAGGGGTCATGTTTTTGCATGGCTTTGGTAAAAAGCCTCTCTCTATCTTAGAAGTGCCCTTTAAGTACAGAAAGACCAAAATAAGGTCCCCTCAAACCCTTCTCCAGACTAAATAATTGTAACTCTCTCAGTCTTTCTTTTTAGGAGAGCTGTTCCAGCCCTTGGATCATTTTCATGACCCTCCTCTGGACCGACTCTAACAGATCCATGTCTTTATAAAAAATTGGTGTGGTTTCCTTTTTTCCAGTCGCTGTGGACTTTGCCTGACTGCCATGACTTTTCAGATATGATGAAGAGTGGCTTAGCAATTTCATCTGCCAGTTCCTTCAGGACCCTGAGATGTATCTCATCAGGTCTCATGGACTTGGGTATTTTCGTGTTTCTCAGGTGGTCTTGAATTTGATCTTCTCCTACAAAGGGTTAGACTTTGTTCCCCAACTCCCCAAATCCCCTTGAGATTCAGGGACTAGAGAGATGTGTGAAGAACAATTGTCAGTGAAAACTGAGGTAAAAATGTTGAGTTTTTCAGGCTTCTCCATATCAATTTTCACCATATGCCCCTTCTCATTTATTAGTATTGCTTTAAACCATGAGATTTGGAACAATTCTCTTTCACCTCTGATTCTAAAAGAACCATTTGCAGAAATAAAACCCAACTATCTCCTTTCTTTTGTGCAAAAACTTCTCTGTTTTGTAGTGGTAAAGCTACAGAGAATGTAATTAATTTTAACACAGATAAAAAAAGAAAGGCACAGCTAAGAAAAGGTGAGGCATCAGCTATTTCACATCTAGTTCTCATCATAGACTCATTCCTTTTGGATGTTTTATCCCCTTCGCAAAACCACCATATAATTTGCCATAATTAAAAGGCTTTGTCTGAGAGGGGCTCACATCTGAAATAGCTGGGATATTGCAGGTCAGATGTATATTACACTGGCAGAACTTACATTGCATGCTTGTCCTCAGCAAGACCAAATATTGTCCTTGAATGTGCATGATAAAAAATCCTATTAAGTTCTGTGAGAGCTGGTAATTCAGCTGTAGAAGGACAATATTCCTCATGCTTGTCTGGACTTTGGAAAATCACTTGTTTCTATGACCACTACAAATTACTTAGAAAGGAAGAAAACTCATCCTAAGGAAACTTTACTCATCTGAGAAGGCTTAAATCAATGGAAATTAAGCCTAAAGATACCATAGCACATACAATCCTTTAACATATCTTTAAGACAACTCTTTATGCATTGCCTGGTTTTGGAACATATGAATGCAAAATTATTTATAAAATCAAAGTGGTACAGCAGAAAGACATGGTGGTACATAGAAATATGAATTTCATTAATGGATTCCATTAAATGAAACTTTAGGACAGGCATCAATACACATAGAATACATCTGTGTGCTTACAGTTTTTTATTTTATAATAATGAAGCTGATTTAAAATGTCTACTAGTTCCCAGAGTACAGTTTTACTTTTAATCAGAAAATAATGAAACATTAAAATTCGAAATAACCGTGAAAGAACTTGATAATAAACTTATATTTATTTATGGAAACATATATTAATGTTAAGGGCATTTATCTAGGACTGAGAACTGTTCAGACTGAATTTCATTCCAGACAGAGAATCAATACACCATTAAAATCTGTTCCAAGAACTTACATGGATTCTTAAAAGTACATTGATATTTTGCTGGTCATCTGAATAAAATAAAACACAGCTCATCAAGGTCTGAGTGTACACAGATTTCAGTTTAGGCTTCAATTTATGCATGAAATTTATCTTGGTGGAATTCATGGCCAAAATGACATCCTTTACCTGTAAGTGATTTACGCTCAGCACCTTCCGGATGCTATTCCATGAGATAAACAGGATCATCCTACTACCTATAAGTCACTGTAGACCAGTGTGGGCAAGCTCAGAAAAATAAGAAGTACTGAATCTTCAGGTTAACCACTAGACACCTGCCAGTTTCTATTATTCAGTTCTTCCGTCTGCAAATAAAGAAAGTGCTATTCATGTCCTTTGAAATCTGTGGACAGAAGAGCTAATTATGCCATTAATTTAATAGTAATCCATTTATTCTATTTTTTTTTCAGGTCAAAACACCAGTTCTTAAGAATTATGCTTTTTTACACATTAATATGTAACACAGATTTTCAGATATTTTAATTAATCTTATTTTGGAATTAATTTTATCTCTTTTTGACACAATACAGCATGGAGATTACATGTAACTGCAGAAGATTAACTAATTGGAAATAAAACATTGCAAATGTTATTAACAGAGACTGATCAAGTAAATTGCACATTCTCAGAAAGATTTTTTTTTTGCATAAGTAGAATAAAAAACACAATTAAAATACTGTAAAATATGCTTTCAATTGCAAAAGAAACCTCAGGTGAGTATTCTGGGTAGTATTATAAGAACAAGAAGTCATGATGATCCCAGTTGACTGGAAGTTACAACTGTGAGGCCCATCTACAAGAAAAGCTGGAAGGAGGACCTGGGAAACCACGGGTCTGTCAATCTGACCTCCATGTTGGTGAATGTTATAGAATCATAGAATATTGTGAGTGTAAAAGGACCCACAAAGATCATTGAGTCCAACTCTTGCCCTAGCATAGGACAATCCCAAGATTCAGACCATGTGTCTGAGGGCCTTGTCCAAATGCTTCTTGAATATTTTCAGGCTTGGTGCCATGACCACCCCCCTGGGGAGCCTGTTCCAGTGCTCCACCACCCTCTGGGTGAAGAACCTTTTCCTAATGTCCAACATAAACATCCCTGGCACATCCTCCTGACATTTCCCCTGTTCCTATCATTGGTCACCAGAGATCAGCACCTGCCCATTCTCTTCCCCTTTTGAGGAAGTTATAGACTGTGATGAAATATTCTCTCAGTCTCTTCTCCAGGCTGAATAATCCAAGTGACTTGAGCCTCTCCTGAAGTCTCCATATGGCTTCCCCTCTAAACCCTTCACCAGTCTTGTGGCCCTCCTCTGGACACAGGAGCTTTAGGTCCTTTTTATACTGTGCTGCCCAAAACTGCACCCAGTACTCGAGGTGAGGCTGCACCAGTGCAGAGCAGAGTGGGACAATCACCTCCCTCCACCGGCTCACAGCGCAGTGCTGGATGCACCCCAGGACATGGTTGGTCCTCTTGGCAGCCAGGGCACACTGTTGGCTCATGTTCAACTTGCCATCAACCAGAACTCCCAGGTCCTTTTCTGCAGGGTTGCTCTCCATCCTCCCATTCCCCAGTCTGTGTGTGTGTCCAGGGTTGTCATGTCCAGCAAGATCTGGCACCTGCCCTTGTTAAAATTCATACGGTTGGTGATTGCCCAGCTCTCTAGTTTATCTAGATCTCTCTGCAGGGCCTTTCTGCCCTTGAGAGTGTCCACTGCTTCTCCCAGTTTGGTGTCAGCAGCAAATGTAGTTAGCAGTCCTTCAAGTCCAGTATCCAAGTCATTGATGTAGACATTAAAGAGCTCTGGCCCCAGGATGGATCCCTGCGGGACCCCACAAGTGACCGCTCACCAGCCCGATGAAACCCCATTGACTAGAACCCTTTGAGCCTGACCCGTCAGCCAATTGCTCACCTATAGCAATATGGGTTTATTGAGCTGTATGTTGGACAGTTTATCCAGGAGGATACTGTGAGAGATGGTATCAAAGACTTTACTGAGGTCCAAAAAGATTACATTAACTGGCTTCCCTTGTTTAACTAGGTGGGTAACATTATGTGATGGACCAGATCATCCTGAGTGCCATCATGGAGCATGTACAGGACAACTCAGGTGATCAGGCCCAGTCAGCACAGGTTTACAAAAAGGCAGGTCCTGCTTGAACAACTGATCTCCTTCTATGACCAGGTGGCCTCCTTAGTGGATGAGGAAAAGGCTCTAGACATTAGTAAAGCCTTTGACATCATTTCCTACAACATTCTCCTGCAGTAACTGACTGCTCATAGCTTGAACTAGTGTACTCTTTACTGGATAAAAAAGTGGCTGGATGGCCAGGCCCAAAGAGTTGTGATGAATGGAGGTAAATCCAGTTGCCGGTTGGTCACAAGTGGTGTTCCCCAGGGCTCAGTATTGGGGACAGTTCTGTTTAATAATTTTATCAATGATCTGGACGAGGGGATAGAGTGCATCCTCAGTAAGTTTGCAGATGACACCAAGTAGGGTGGCAATGTTGATCTACTCAAGGGTAGAAAGGCATTACAGAGGGACCTAGACAGGCTGGATCGGTGGACTGAGGCCATTTGTATGAAGTTCAAAAAGGCCAAGTCCTGTGGCCATCCTGCACTTTTTTGCACAACAACCCCATGCAATGTTACAGGCTCGGGGAGGAGTGGCTGGGAAACTGCCCAGTGGAAAAGGACCTGGGGGTGTTGGTTGTTTGAGTCCAGAGGAGGGTCATGAGGATGATCCGAGGGCTGAAAGACCTATCCTATGAGGACAGGCTGAAAGAGTTGGGACTGTTCAGCCTGGAAAAGAGAAGGCTTTGGGGAGATCTTATAGCGGCCTTCCAGTACCTGAAGGGGCTACAAGAAAGCTGGGGAGGGTCTTTTTACAAGGGCTGGTAGTGATGAACAAGGGGCAATGGCTTTAAGCTGGAAGAGGAAGAAATTCTTTACTGTGGGGGTGGTGAGACACTGGAACAGGTTGCCCAGAGAAGTTGTGGATGCCCCCTCCCTGGAAGTGTTCAAGGCCACGTGGGATGAGGCTTTGAGTATCCTGGTCTAGTGAAAGGTGTCCCTGCTGATGGCAGGGGGGTTGGAGCTAGATGATCTTTGAGGTCCCTTCCAACTCTAACCATTCTATGATTCTATGATTCTATGATTCTATGATTCTATGATTCTATGATTCTATGATATTTACACAGATCAAGACCAATCAACATATTATTAAATAACTTAGTTTATTTACATTCAAGTTTAGTTTTATACATCAATTTACCTCAGGAAAAAAAAAAAAAAATCCTGTCCACTAGGGTTAAGTCTGGGATTTCTTTTTGTGAGATTTTATGCCTTCCTGTTACTTCTTCTGTGTAGTCAAGTTAATGGAAATACATTTATCCATACAGAGGTACTTTAGAGAATGCTGGCAAGTAGGTTGAGGTTATCTATTTTGATTTTTAACTTGTGTAAAATTACCAAATCACAGTAAGTTAAATAATCTATGTGTCTATGGCTTGTGAAGCAAAAACATAGCCCATGGTCTTCTTGTCCAACCACACTGCTATTTCAAAGGAATAATTCAGACTTCAGAGTAATATGCATATTTTTGACTAGGACTAAGCTACCTGTGGAAGAATATTTCTATCAGAAATAATAGATTATCGTTCAAAAGAGTAGTCACTGCTCTATAAGGGAAAATAAAAGTAAGAAAATGTGAAATTTACATCTTATTCTTAATCTCCATCTTGGTTCCTGTGGTAAGAAAGGAATATAAACCAGCTATTTAAAAACTGTGATGAGATACATCCATTAAAAGTACTCTTTATCCATAGTTTTTCAGAAGCCTCTATGCATTGCTCTGGTAAAAAATGAGTCCAGGAAGCTAAAGTAGTGGACTGCATTTGCACTTTGTTGTTTGCTGGCATGTAGCTAAATCCAAGGCTCATTTTGTAACAGCCTCATTACTGCTCTCATTTTAGTGCTGGAGGTCAGTAGTGGTCTCAGCTTTCATCTCTTTTCTTTCCAGTTACTCTTACAAAATCACCGAGTACTTGGGTAAACAGATCTGAAAGTTGATTTTCCAAGCTACTTACACAAAATATCATTCATGGGAGATCAACACCTGCCTGAGCATTATACTTTTTATTTCAGTATAATTTACTGTATTTCTCATTCAGAAACATTTCATAGAATCATAGAATCATTTAGGTTGGAAAAGACCTTCAAGATCACCATGTCCAACTGTTAACCTAACACTGCCAAGTCCACCACTAAATCACATGTGTAGGTGTGATGCTTAGGGATCTGATTTAGTGGTGGTGCCTCAACCACTTCCCTGGGCAGCCTGTTCAAATGCTTGACAACCCTTTCAGTGAATAATTTTTTCCTAATATTAAATCTAAACCCTTACTGATACAACTTGAGGTTGTTTCCGCTTGTTCTATTGCTCGTTACTTGGGAGAAGAGACCAACACCCACCTTGCTACAGCTTCCTTTCAGGTAGTTGTAGAGAGCGATGAGGTCTCCCCTCCGCCTCCTTTTCTCCAGGCTAAACAAAGCCATTTCCCCCAGTTGTTCCTCATAAGACTTGTGCTCCAGACCCTTCACCAACTTTCTTGACCTTGTTTGGACATGCTCAAGCACCTCAATGTCTGTCTTGTAGTGGAGGGCCCAAAACTAAACACAATACTTAAGGTGCAGCCTCACCAGTGCCAAGTACAGGGGGACAATCACTTCCCTAGTCCTGCTGGCCACACTGTTTCTGATAGAAGGCAGGATGCTATTTAACTTCTTGGCCATCTGTGCACACTGTTGGCTCATATTCAGAAAGATGTTAGGGTTGGAAGAGATCTTAAAGATCATCTAGCTCCAACCCCCCTGCCATGAGCAGGGACACCTTCCATTAGACCAGGATACTCAAAGCCTCATCCAGCCTGGCTTTGAACACTTCCAGGGAGGGGGCATCCACAACTTCCTTGGGCAACCTGTTCCAGTGTCTCACCACCCTCACAGTGAGTAATTTCTTCCTAATATCTAATCTAAACCTACCATCTTTCAGCTTAAAGCCATTTCCCCTTGTCCTGTCATTAACTGCCCTTGTGAAAAGTCCCTCCCCAGCTTTCTTGTAGCCCCTTCAGGTATTGGAAGGCCACTATAAGATCTCCCCAGAGCCTTCTCTTCTCGAGGCTGAACAGCCCCAAATCTTTCTCAGCCTGTCCTCACAGCAGAGGTGCTCCAGCCCTCGGATCATCCTTGTGGCCTCCTCTGGACTCGTTCTAACTGATCCGTATCTTTCTTGTGTTGGGGGCTCCAGAACTGGGCGCAGTACTCCATGTGTGGCCTTACAAGAGCGGAGTAGAGGGGGAGAATAAATATGTTTGTTATTTAGTGATATCTATCTAAAATTTAGACATTTTTTTTACCTAGGAATATTTACAAAGTGTGCTTGTAACTAGTTGTGCTCAGCCTATGTGGCTGGGCAGGTCATAAAGCTCATACTAAAGCTAAGAGAAAAGGAGTGCCATGGTCTCTTCCCTGCTACAGAGCTAGTGTACATTTCATGGGTTTCCTGTCCTGGTATTTCCCAGGCAAGCACAGGTAAACCCATTTCTGCTCCCTGGGGAGGTTAGCAGCTGAAAATAAGCTGAATTACCATAAACAACATACTGGGGAAGAGCTATGGGGACTCCCTATCCCTTCTGCCCCAAAGGGAGCATTCAGGAGAAAACTGTAAGCCAGATGAATAATTCTGTAGGATCTGAGCACTGGTTGAGTGTTCTGGATAGAGAAAAAAACCCTGTTATAGTTGCTCAGTTTGCATACCCCATTTTGCGTTCTCTAACTACTTCCTATATCAAGTAGTATTATTTCCAAGCAGTCTTCTTTCTATAGCAATACCCTGCTGTGGAAGAAAATAAGTATCTTCATACAAAGAACTGCTATTTTTATACACCAGTGAAAATACAATGTCCATGTGCATACAAGTTTCCCTGTGAAAGGATTACACACAAGGCTGAACCTCACAGTGAGTGGAAAGCTTTACCTAGTTTCTCCCAATTATTTCTGAAATCTTCACACTTCTTCCATATCAAGTGTTTTTATGACCTCCCAAATAAAATCAATCAACTAAAAAGTAGAAAACTGCTTTTTGTCCTCTCAGTTGTACATCCTGTATTGCTCCTGATACTGTCGCTTTAATCCTGAAAATGAGAAGGCAGATTCTCTCTGCTTTTTTTCTTACTTCTCTTTCCTTTGCCAAGTAAGAGTTTTCCTATCTCAGCCAAATTGAGCACCTCTCTTACTCTTCTCTATTTTATACTGCACTAGAGAAAAGGAAAAGAGGAGTGTCATAAAGGGTTGCAAATGCTTAGCATTAAGAAAGCGAAACATCAGGCCGATGTCTATTCAAAGCTTGAGGATTATTTATTTTATTGGGCTACAAGGTGATGAACTTTCTTAACTTCTTTTGAAATTTATGGAGAGTCAAAGAAAGAAAACAGAGAGGCTCAAGCAGTGAGGATCTTTTGTGGTTTTGGCTGGTTTTGGCATTATATGTGAAAAGCTACTTCAAGACTGTGCACTTCAGGACTTTTCAAGAGGTATTATGATGTTTTTTGTGTACTGTCACATAAAAAATAAATGGTGAAAAATAAATCTGATTTACAGAATTCAGAGAGCTAAACTCAGTCTACTTACACAATTTTGCAAAGGTTAGCAGATTACAGGATATATCCTAATTTACTGACAAGATACTTCTACTAGAACAGTTTTTCCTCAGTTGATTTCAAACATTAATATCTTCCAGTTATGATGCAGGAGAACAGCTGTTTAAGAAATTACAGTATTTGAAGTAGCTCTTCAAAGCTTTGACCTGAGTCAGATTTGCACTCTATCACAGTTCTGTTGCTGTCATTGAACACTATTGGACAAACACATTTTTTGCAGGTGGTAGAGGATGAAAAAAAATGATTCCTAAGGCATTTTAAACTTTTATTGCTCTGTCCCTCTGTTTATTTATAAGCAAAGGAAGAGTAAGAATACATCCTTATCCTTTGAAGTCGTGCTTGCACTGCACGTTTTAATAAGATACAGAAATCTCTGGTTCCAACCAATACTGTATAGAGGAGCACACAAGGGAGCTCTAATGTGGTGATAAAAGCTCAGATCTGAAAGCAACAGCTCAGTGCTGGAGTGATGTTGCTTTTGCAGAAATATGTCAGGCCACTCATAAATGCTGAGTGCACATAATCATGCTGATGAAATCAAACTACTTATAATTTTGGAGAAGACTTGGTTAACACTTAATGCTAATTTCTCTGCATTGTGCCATTTCACTGCACAGATGCATGCTCTACCACAGGCATCCCCAGAAATGCGAAAATTAAAGATTTAATTCTTGAAAATGTCATACATTTCCTGTACAGAGTATTCCAGGAAAATGTGAGTCAGGAATCTTCTTTGGCCCCTGAGCCATAAAGAAATTATGTTTTTTAAAATGCCATATATAAAATTAAAGTATGATAATATGATTTTGAGGATCACACATGGTATAGTAAAGCAAAACTGTCAAAACAATATATATATTGCAGATTTCCTCATAAGTGTATTTACACATGTCAATGCCCAGAGTTAAAGTTCCAAAGCATTTTAAAATCCCCTAAAATTTAAGTACTTCAAATGTAATACTTCGAATACAGAAGCTGAGAGTCTCAGATTTGCTGAACTCCCAGATCATCAGAAAGAGCCTTGGGAAAATAACTTCAGAAGAAAAGGAAAAAAAAATACCTTATACTTAGTGGAAGTGTGGAAAGGTTGCACAAGAAATGATATTTTATGTTGTCAGTTATACACACTCGAAGGATGGATAAGGAGGCCAACAGGGAACATGTACATTGTGGGTTGGCAGCAAGGAGTGAAATGGTAATGGTTTACAGCAGTGATTCATTACTAGGCTAGAAGCCCTAACTTTCTGTTGCTGAAATGTCTGAGGTTTTTTGACTGAACTCATTCAGAGCTAGGTTTAAACTTACTAGCATGCTGTGCATGAACGCAGACGTGATATAGACACTTCCTAACATGGTGGTAAATATTAAATATTTCAATGTGACAATTTTTCTCATGCTGAAAACTGGCATGAAAGATTTTGAGGGTTTTTTATTATTATTATTGATTTTATATATTTTTCTAGTTTAAATTTCTCTATTTTAAGTTAACAAATTTTTGGCATTGTTTTTGCCTTCTTTGCAACTTTTAAATCAGAAAAATAATTAATAACACATTTCCCCTGTGAGTTTTCAGATATTAATGTTCGATTTTCCTATCCTGAAATTTTAGAATTCAGAGCGGTTTTTATGAAACCCTCATTATTTTAACATTTTTAAATAGCGTGATTATGGTTAATATAAAGCTCATTATACATATTTGTGAAATGCCACAAACAAGCTTTATACTCAAATAACATTTTTGGTCTACTTCAGAGGCATAATTTCCATCCAAATTACAGAAAATTGGCTGGAATTTTAAAGATTTCAGAACCACTGACCCTTTGAGCAGTTGTCCTCTAGAGAAAAGTGAAACAAAGGATTAGAAGTGGTGTGAGGACCCTGGCAATGTTCTGAAGATGGTGCAGGGTCATCTGCACATCATCAATGACAATATTCCTGGCTAATAATATTTTGAGTATGCTTACTACCACTATCTCTACTACTTTTATTTTGGTCCATTATAGAAAAAAGTCTGTAATTCTGTAAGAGTTAGAGTTCCCAAATAAAGTGCAAAGTAATGAGCAACAGATCAGTAGTGAGCAACAAAGAAGAAAATTGGTAGTGCAGTAAATTTAACCTATTTAATAAGTTTTTGGAATTGTGACAGGGCTCATAATGTACCAATACACAGATTTTGATATATTTCCTTAAGGGTCAGGGATGCTGCTTGCTGTCTGCAATAGGTCTTATTCCTGTAAAATGTCTTGAAATATAACATGTAGGGTAATTCCAGGTAACTGTTCTATAGAACCTCCAGTTTTGCACTAGTAAAGCCCTAAATCACACTCATATTTTATGGTATAAATTAATAGACATACTGAAATTTATAAATAACTGAGACAAAACATAACCTGAAAATCCAAAACAGATTTGTTTTTTTTTACTCTCACCTTTAATGAAAAACAGAATTATTCTTTACTCAAAAATACAGTAAAACTAAGCTTTTAGCTGAGCATTTAGTGGAACATCTACCCAGTAAGCTTTGCTTATGTTGCAGACAGCTACCCTGAGGAGTGATTTGAATTTAAATGTGATTCACTTATTAGTTTCTGCTAACTGCAAATATCCCAGGCTCTTAATTAAGTGGCTGAGTAATGTATGAATGCTCACTTCTGCTTGTCATGCAAAACAAAGTGATGTATTTAGATTCCATGCACAATATGAAATTTAATGACACAGGCAACAGTAATTTAGAAAACCTTTTGTTTTTTATTATCCTTGTTTTTGCTTAGCCAGTCTCCTCTTTCTTTGTAAGTGTTTGGCTGCCATAATGTTAAAAAAGTTTGCCCAAACACTGGCTGTCAGCTAATGAATTTTTAGATTAAAAGGTAATATGTTACTAAATGCAAGGATATCAAATTTATATGTTGTTTATATCTTCCTCACATTTCTTAGAAATAATATTCAAAAAACAAAACAGAGCTTGATGAAATATTCTTCCTTGGTTTGGCACAGAATCCAGTGTTAGATTCAGCGAGATTCTGAATGGACTAAACAGTGCACTGTAAGAGGTTTTACAAAGAGGAAAGAAAGAAGAAACTGATCAAGATTTTTTTCTGGTGCTGATGGTTCCTGAAAGCTCCAGTGACTTTCTGCAGTCCTCCTGATCTCTTTATAGATTTTATAACTTATATGCAGTCATCAACTGTTCTGCTTCTGCTCTGATATTCAGTAGTTTCCATGCATATTTTCCCCTAGGGGTATGAAGCTAATTTTTCCCTATCCTGAAATTTTACTGTTTGCCCTGATATTTTCTCTTGCTCACAGAATCCTCTGCAGACTCATATTCTGAATATATGTGTGTGATTTTGTGAAAATCAGAGTAGCACATATGTACAGTAATTTGGACAGCTGTTTGGGTTGTCAGATTTTCATGTTATTGTCATGTATAGCTAAATGAATTAATGTCCTACTGCTTTTGCTACTTCAATTCAAGCTCTAGAACTTGACTGTCCTTTTAATTAGAACTCTAACTGTCTCTTATGTCTTCAGATTCTCATTTAAATGGCCTGAGTAATTTCCTCAACAAACCTTCAGCTGTATTCTTGGCAAATTAGAATTCCTGAATGATGTCAGATTTTAAACTGCATGTATCCCAAATCAATCTCTAGTATCTAAATGTTTGCCAAAGAAATCTCACCTCAATAACATCATTCTTCATTAAATGTAGTGACTGATTTAAATAGTTGTAATTTCTTTTATTTTTAAGGACTTAATAGTTGATACTATTGTTTGTATTATGGTACTTTCTACCTGTTCTGAGTAGGCTCAGGGCAGTATGTGTTAAATGTTACATTTAGATTTCTATCTTCCTCAGGCAGTAACACCTACTCGAACAGTAGTCTTCAAGCTCCTCTTCTTACAGTTCTGAAGCTCATATTCCTTTTACAGAAGGGTCCTATATACAGAAATTTTGACTGATAATATGACTTATCTCATTTGTCTTTACCCATTTTATAAATTAAACATGCATTCTAAGCTAGCCATATGACCACTTCTAAAGCCAAAAGGAAAAAATAAGATGTTCCAAGATATGATTAATTTCAGAAAATTTGACACATATTTTAGAAGGGCAGGAATTGCCCTCTGAAAGTGCCTACCTCTCCACAAACCACAGAGACAGTTTGATTAATGAAGTGAGTCTAAATACTTTTTATGTGAAACTACTTTGGCATCACCTGTTTATTGTTGTTGTGACCAAGTATTTGAAGATGGTAAAAAACTCATCCTACCCTTCCTGATGAATTGAATTCAAACAGGAGATATGATGCTAGGGTAGAAATTATTTGTAGAACACTGTCACTGGACCACATCCTGTCAGTTAGAAAAAAATTGGCTCCCTCAGAGACTTTGTACTCTGACATAGCTGTCCTTATTTCTTGTCCACATAAATAGCTTTTGGTCTTTGGCCTCTGGCCACAGACAAACTCCTTAGAGGAACACAGAAGAACAATTTTCTTCCACCATATTTTCTAAAAATAGATCAAAAATGTCTAAATAGTCCAGTCAAAAGGAGAGTGGAAGAACAGAGGTTTCATTTTGTATGGTATACAAACAGGTATAAAAGATGATTGAAAACTGTTAACTAAATACTGTTATTTACAGTTTTAAAATAAGTTAATAATAAATGAAGTATTTGAGGGTTTGGATTTTTTTTATTTGGAGGCTTAGATTTTTTCATATTATTCTGCCGCCTCTAAACCTTGAAATAATTTTGGACAGTGTTATAAATTATGACCTATTTGCTTCTTTCTAGAAAAGCAAGTATTACATATCTAAGCTTTTAATTTTCTTTACCTTGTTTTCTACCACAAATTACTCTTTTTTTTAAAAAAAGCACAAATATGAAGACTACATTGCTCAAAAATACCTTCTAGTGAGAATTTGTTAATGTAATTCATTCCAGATCTATTTACATAATGAAGCTTAGTTCTTCTGTATCTCATATGTCATTATAAGCTACACCCATATTATGGAGCTTGTAGGATGATTTTCTGCACGTACTTATTCCCACAGTCTACTATTTAATAATAGAACTAAAGAAAGGTGTTCCTACTCTGCCTTCTTTCTTCACTGCAAGGAATTAAGGCAAGCAACACAAATTACTTTTCAAGCTAAGATAAAATTAAATCTGCAAAAAGTAAGGGCTTATTTGGATCAGAAAACATGAATCACTGCACTGTTCCTACAAAACTTGATTTCTCCAAACATTTGTATTCTTTCTGAAGTTAAAAGTGCTGTACCACTGGTGGACTTCTGTAACTGACTGTGAAATTCCTAATGTAGTCAACTCAGCAAAAGAATTATAAAAAGCAGTGCCTTGGAGGCCAGAGGCTGCCTGATAGCACTCTTGTAGGCATTTAAAAAAAAAAAAAAAAAAAAAAAAAAAAAGTCTTATTTTTCATTACATTTGTTTGACTATGGCTAACTTGCATTGTGGCACCTTGAAGTATTAGAATCACAGCTAGGGTGGTTGTTGAAAAGAACGTGGTTTCACCCAAAAGGCGCACACAATTCTGTCACAATTTCTGTAGATTTTTCCATCAATTTCTTATAATCTTAAATTCTGAAGTACTGTCCAGCTTAATCACAGCCTCACTATAGAGAGGACACTTTGTTACTCCTACGTTTAGCTCTACGATGTCTAATCCTGGCTTTTTTTTCAATTATTGCTCCTTCAGTCAGAGTGTATTCTAATGTGGTATAATGAAGCTAATTAGTAGCCAAATGAGCTATTTCAGGTATTAAACCAGTAAAGGTATGTCAGCCATGTGCCACAGAGGAACTAATTTGTTCTGTTGGGAAACAATGGCATAAGATAAAGAAGTGTGCTAATAAGACTAACCTTTATTTGGTAGCTAATTTAGCATTGAATGCTAACTTGAATACATCTGCCTTGGACCTCACTGTGCCTCTAGGTAAATCTCTTTAGACTGACTGCCGGGGAAGTGCTGATGGCAGAGAAAATCACTAAAAAATATCAGTTCTTTATCTCTTCAGTCAACTGTTATGTACTGCAGGTGCTTTGAAGGTTCATGCTTCTAAAATGACTTTAAGTAATTATGCCTTTGAAATCAGGTAGTCTGCTCAGAAAGTCAGCTGCATTAGTGTCGATAAAATTGTCTCTTTCTATCCTGTGTACTATTTGTGATTTCATCTGCTTTCTTATGTTTCTCCTGCAAAGCTAAAGGTCCTCCTGGTTAACTAGAAGATGTAAATGCCATGTAAATTCTTTTTCCATGATTCAATTATGTGAGATTTTGTTTTGTGTAAAGACTGCCACTACTAATGGTACAGGAATGGCATTACGAATGGCATAGCTGCAGACAGACAGACAAAGATGTCCCTTTTATCATTATGGCATTTGTTAACAAATCTCTCCAATCTAAACCATGTCAAAATCAATTGCTATTATACTTGGTTGTCACAAGTCAAGTCAGATACAATAAGTACTACTTAAATACCTCAGTTCATGACTATCCTAAGCATATTTCCTTATGAAAATATGTAGAAGTCTCAAAAAGGCTAGTGTGTAGAATTAATATGAGCATATAATGATAAAAAGTCTTTCACTAGTCTGGAGAGCCAGCTCTAGTGTGATGAGTTAGTGTGAGGGTGGCCATGTTCTGTAATATGATAGGCATTTACTTTGAGAACATGTAGCTATTCTTTTAACTGTGTATAGTCCTGACACACAGAAACATAATGGCTATTAATAGAGATTTTATACCAATATAATAAATACCCTTATATTTTGCTATATATTTTATAAATTCATGTATGCTTGATAAATATGTATTGTTATAATTTCTAAGCAAAACACACAGACACACACATATTTTGCCTGACTAGCAGGTCTAGGCTGAAATAAGTAAATGTGACTCCAGGACATACAATAATCTACTTGTAAATAGGGTTTTAATATCTATCCAAGTAAATCTGCAGTTAGGGATATCATTGTCTGAGCTAGGATTGTTTACTAAATATGTCAGTATGTCCTACAGTCCCAAATGGAATTTGAATGTAAACATAACTTGTGTTAGTACAGGTAAACCTGTATAATAAAAACTGTCAGAAAAAGGAATTTCTTCTACAACTCACTTCTAGCTCAATTTTTATTTTGAAACATTGAAATATTTCATTTCAAATGGGTCAAATAGTTTAGGGGTTTTTTTTACATAGAAAATTACATTAAATGTATGTGAAAATTTCTAAAGATCTCTTCCAGTTCCATCTTACTTGAGTCTGTGAAATGTAACAAAAAGTTAGACTTGAATTTATTTGTTTTGATTTTTCCCAATGAAATGGAAAGCTCAGAGGGGTACATTTCAGTGAGACATCGTGAATCTGATGAATGCCATTCTTACATCAGCATTAATATTTTTTTCATAATTCCTTGCTGAGATGCAGTCCATATTCTTATCAACCCAACCATAGAACATATAGGCCAATATATACTAATAAATATGATATATCTTCTTATATGCTTAAAAATAGTCATTAAAAGTGTGGTCTAGATAACAGCTGAAGTTAAAAGAAGGTAACATGAAAATAAAGGAGAAAAGTGTGCTGAGTTCTGCTTTCTAAAGCATGTGCTTTTCCTTAAATACACTTTGCTGGGCAGAGACTCCATGAACTGAAGCTTTCTTCCTTCAGGTAAAAAGAAAACCAAAACCCTAAGCATAACATTTATCCTCAGCTTGCAATTATCTTGTAAGAAAAGTGATGAGAATCACAATAATATTTTGTATCCTGCTTTGAGTCCTGGGATTTATTATTTGTGATATTAAAACAAAACAAGGAACTATTAATAAGAATGAAAAATGTTACTTTTTTCTTCTTCTGAGGAGCTATTTCCTAGAGATCTGAGATATGTGCAAAGCATTTATTTACATATTTTTACATATTCTGTGTATGTTATGTGCATATGTGGTAATCTGTTATGATCAACATATTAACCCAAGGCCAATCAAAGGCAAAAACGTAGGCTGTTGTTTTCCAATGCCTAAGACTTAGGAAACAAGCTTGTTTTGTGCCAGTAAGTTTGTTTGCTGCTGCTAAACTTAGTAGGAGGGGAAAACATAAATAGAGGAAGATCCTGAAAAACTATACTAAAAGAAGAGCTTAAAATTTGTACTTATTTACACATACAATAAAGACAGTCTACTCTACCAGCATTGTCCAGGACAGGTGTAAATTAATAGTTAAAATTCTCTAGTGCAGCATCTATTGCCACAAGAACTGAAAAGAAAAAAACATTGTATACTTCATTTGATCTCTCCTGTCCATCATTTCCTGCTGGTCCTTTGTGCTGAAAACATGATGCCTTGATTCTTTTTACATAAAAATACAAAGTATTCACAATCAGCAATGCCATTGCAAATGGAAAATCCAGTGATATAGGAACAACAAATATTGTGGTTTTATTATATTTTAGATGAATATGTAGGTATTGAATCCATTCTGCTAGTAAATAACACAGGTAAGAGAAAGCCAGATGTGAAATTGGTTCAGCTTCTGCAGTTACGTGCATAAAGCCAAAGAAACACTTATGGAGATGTGTCACTTTAGTCACATTAGGAAATTCATATGTGATAGTTTCACCATATTACCTCAAATAAAATTGCATGTGGTTGTCTGCAGGATCAAAATAAACATGTAGTTTTACTATTGCTGTCCTGAAATGTTGAGACTATTATACTTTGTGCTCTTTTTACAGTCCAGAAACACTCGTTTTGTACTTTCTGCTGAAAAGAATGTCCAACCCTCTCTTTAGTAAGGTTGGTTATGATTTCTTTCAGCTTTTTCCTGGTAAATTAAAAATTAAAAAATAGTATACCTTAAAATTATTATAGTAATATAATATATTAGAATATTAAGTAATGCTAATATACTAAATAATATTAATCTATTAAAAGCTTAACTTTAGTGATTAGCTCATTGGAACAAAATTTCTTATTGCATGTGAGGTTGTCCAATGTTCTCAGATCTTTCTTCCATTTGTAAATCACAAGCATATCTGTACTATGTTATTTTAAAGACTGCAATGAAGAGGAGGAAAAAAAAATATTGTGGAAAGATACCTTTAGCTGTACTAAATACCATTTGAGTCATTCAATGAAGACCATGGTAAATATGGAAAAATGTGTATCAAATATTTTTTCTAAAAAGATACATGGATTTTGTGAAATCTGTTAAGTATTTTAAACCTAAATTAACAAGCCATTATGTTCAAAACTGGGTTTTATTTCATTTGTTAATGCAACAAGAAGACACTTCAATCTCTCTATCTACGTTAGAGACTAATACATTTTTCACCTTCTTTGAACATGTGGTTACTCACAGGAAATTACTTTCTTTTCTTGGTTTTGTAGTGTACAAACCAATCTATTTCCAAACAATACAGAGACTTTAACCTCAGCTGAGAACAAGAATATAGTTTTGAGAACACAATTCCACTATGTATGTTGTTATCAAGAAGGATAGGAATTTCACCTAATGTTGTGGTTACATGAATGCAGTCCAGGAAATATTTGATTAGGGAGATTATTAGTCTGATTGCTACAATATTTCATACATACATAAGAAAAATCTATGAGAATATAGGAACACAGGCTTAAGAAATATCCACACTGATACCAAGGTATTCATGTTGCATGAACACTTGCTCCAGGGTCTATTCCACTAATTTATTCCGGTTACACGTTAACACCTACCATCAGTGAAACTGAATTTAGAGGAGTAATGTCCAATTCTTTTTGGGAGTCATTATTAAACCCATTTCAGGTGAGAGTCTTCAGAATAGACCTGAAATGTGATGCTGGAACTAAAAAAGTAGTCTTATTAGAACTGGCACTGGTATCAGGGTTAACTGTTGCACATTCAGCTTTAAGACATTATTACCTTACCTTTAGCCCCTTTGTGGCAATCTGAATATCAGTTGAACTCCCAAATACTGTCAGAGACCATAAAATAGAGATCTTACATTGTATCTTAGTTATCCTATTTAAAAAACAAACAAACAAAAACCAATTAGTTAGCTACTATTGTTCAGATAATGTTTTCTGTGGTCTTCCTAATCACACCAGCACAAGAAGCATTTTCACAGACTTGTTGTATTTTCAAGTTTCATTTTAAATATATTGTAAAGTTTTTTGGAGCAGAACAAAAACAACAGGACCCCTGCTTGGTTAAAAGAGAGATAAAAGGAGCTAAGCAATAATACTGAACTGATAGCTATCCAGATTTTCTGAAGTAGCATCTGGTACAGAAGAAAATAAAATTATCCTAGACAAATGGCGAATTTAAGATGGTTTTTATGGAGCAAGATGCATATATTTCAGAGTTCAGAAGGCCTTTCTGCACAGCTGTTATTAAATAAAAATACATATTTTATATATTAATATTAACATAACGTGAACTAGTTTGTATTCTTCTGTACTGATAAATTATCGAGTGGCTGATCCAAGATATTGATTACATTGGTCCCTTAGGTGACTCTAAATGTTGTTTTATTAATTTATTAAATTAAATTTTATTAATCACATATTCTTTTTAAAAAGTTAATAATAAATGTTGTGTCTCAGTTCTTATTTACTATCAAGTCAGCTATTGCCTTTTGCCTTATGTTGCATATTTTTTAAACTTACGTCAAAATCTGCCACAAAGTCATTATATTATTTTTTAATGCTATACACTGAGGTTTCTGGTCATGAGAAACTTGAAAAAGAAGTGTGTACATGTGAAATTAAAATAACACACTATCATATCAGAAGGTACAAAGCTGGGTTTCATTCGAGAATCTAAGTACTAGAGAACTAATTATTCACCTTAATGACTGTGTTCTTCACATAGAATAAAAATATTTGATGTGGCTGTGGTGAGAACTTTTTTGTTTATTAGCACTTGAAAATTTCCTTTTATTAATATTCTTACTGAGTCAAATTGCTCATACACAAATGTGTTTCTCTGTCAAGTTTCCAAAACACCCTTTGCTGTTGAAGTTGCTCCATACATCATAATAGATACCCACATATCTAAACCTAGCATGCTAACTGGAGGAGAGTTAGAACTGGAACTTCCCCTTCCACAAGGGAAAGCTTGTTACTGAGCCTTAATGGCAGGCTCTTGCACTATCCTTCCCAGACCAGCTTTGGCTCCTTAGGAAGCAGAGGATGCATGAGGCCAGTGTGCTAGACTGTCCTGCAGTCTGGGGATCAGCAATCTTAGTTAAGAGGTAGGATAAAATGTGACTGAATTCCTTCAAGTAAATGATGAATCTCCCTCAGCTGTCATTCCTAAGAAAATGCCTAATTCAGTGCTGTCATTTCCCCAGTAGCAGGATGCCTCAAGCCAAGAACTGTAATACAAACCATTGCAGCATAAAAGTACTTTTGTGAATTTACTCCTCAGTGCATGAATTTGGAAAGTATTTGTTCCCATTTGTGACAAAATTAAAAAAAAAACAAAACAGTTTAATAGTTTTTATATTGACTTGTTTATAAGATTTTTTTTTTTAGGAAACTGTTCATAAAATATTAACTGCTAGAATGACTTTTTTTCCAGGAATGTATTAACTCATAAGCACATGGAGCTATCATTGCAAATGTTTTGGAGCATGTGTACAGCACATATTCTCAGGAGACTTCTGAAGCAGAGTAGGAAGCTATATTCTTGTGAATTACAACAGAAACTATAGAAAAGAGTAAACAAAAAAACCCCTGCCGTGTACCACTAGATGACAAAATAAGTAAGATATTCAATATATAATATATGTTTTACAAACAAAATCATTATACAATAATAAAATAGTTATTAGCCAAGTATATTATCCTGGTTTTTCTGACTAATGAAGACTTTATTGAGTGATATGACTAACAGGGGGATTATAATCTAATGTGAGAGGAAAATTTAAACGTAAGATTGAAATGAAACATTAAATTTAACAATCCATTTGTGTGAACATATTGGACACAGTATGGGTTTCAACAGTATATTCCCTGGCTTCTATTTTGTCACGTTATCTTCCCTCAGCTACTATAGAGAAAGTTTTGATCTAGCACTTGATTTTCCTAAATAATTAAACTTCTAAAATTAATGTGCAGAATCTGGCACAAGGCATTGCTTAATCCTGGGTCCAGTCACAAGGATTCTCTCTGATTGGTACTGAAAGAGTAAAATATGTGGAAAGATGTGAAATCCCATGGATAGGTTAAGCTCTGTTATAATCAGTCAGGTTGAATGTTCAAAATGAACATCCTTGTCTATAATATTTCCGGATCATGTTAATAGTGTTTCTGCAGAAATTAAAAATACCAAATAAAAATATAGTTAACCAACACTTTCCATCTTGAAAGCTAATAAAAAAACCAAACAAAAAATAATGTGATTATTACTATTTTATTATTATTATTTTTCTTATGGATATCTACATTTGTTTCTGTTCATTCATTTCCCAGCAGGTGTCTCTATACTGCAGCTTTACTGAAAAAGAATGAGGAAGAAGGCTAATTGCATAAAAATGTAAAAAAAAAAAAGTAAAAAAAAAATAGTCAGATTAAACCTTATGATGACATCACACAGCACCAAAGAAAAAAAAAAAGTCTGAAAAAAGAGAGCCATCTTTTGAGGTTTTGAGTACAATCATATGCATATGTATACAAAACTAAAATGGGCTTAGTATCTTGATTCCAACAAAAAGATGATAAAAATAGTGCAATGAAAAAGCAATGGTATAAAAACTAAAGCCTGAGCTTTTTGTACATTCTGGGAAGAACAGTAACCTCTCTTATTTCTATATGTACAAATATATACCTTGTATAAAAATTGCTGGAATTAATCTTCATCAACAGATAGAGTCTCACAAATAAAATGTTGCGACCTTTGCTGGGAACATGAATGTGGAGGTTAACGAAGACTGTAGGGGTCTGGAAGAACTGAGGGGAGAAAAGAACGAGTTGTAAAAGAAAATTATGTTTATGAATAAAAATTCCAGTTTGTCTTGACTCGAAGCAGACCAAAGTAACTTAATTTCATTTGCAGTCAGATGCAAAAAAATTAAACATTTTATCATTTAATTGGCAACATGTAATCTTTTTAGCCAAATAAAATTTATGCTTTGATGGATCCCAGTTGTATTTCCGCACTGATCTAAGTGGAATGAAAAATCCTGACTTACCATATAAAAGGACGAAAATTCTGTTTAGCATTTGATTTTAATTGTAGATTTAATGGACCAGAATACTGAGATTAACAACTGATGATGCTAAGAAACATCTGAAAATCCATGTATGATTTATAATTTAGAATTAAACCTCTGCAAAGTTGTATCTTAAAGCCTTACTGTTTTCAAGGTGAGTAAAAGCTGATATTCTCCAGTTTGTCCATTAATCAATAGTTCACTGAGTATTTGATAAGAGCTCAATGAGCCATAAAAAGGAACAACATGACAAGTTTTATTGATTGTCTCATAAAAAGGGTAAGAAAGTGACAGGTGATGGTTAGACCTTTACAGCAAGCAGTTACAGTATTCATGGTACATTAGTTACAACAATTTCTATTTTTGGCACAAGAACAGGAAATGATATAATACCACACATGTAATTTACATAAAATTTATTTCTCACACAAAAACCCAGAAATTTATTGTACTTATTAAAAATAATGAGATTAAACAGGATTATATCATTAGAGATGAAATCAGACTCTGATCTAGGCTTCTACTTAAATAATATTTCTTGTACAACCTCATGTACAAGGCACTACATGGTATTTATGTTCTTGGCCTCTTATGTTTTTTATTTATGGACTCTCACTGTTCCTCAATATTATTTATAAGGATTCACTCAAATCCCAATATGTACTCAAATGTGATGTTATTCAATAGTCTCAGGCCATAAATCATTGTGCTATTATTAGGACTTAAACATAAGAGCAGAGTGTGGAACATGGGAAGTTAATGAGTCAGAGAAGACCTTTACCTCATAGTGCTGTCAAAATCCAAGAGTTTAAAAGTCAGGTTAGGGAAACAACATTCTGCAATAAGAAGAAAGCTATCACTGAAAAGTTTAAGAGATTCAGTCTAAAGCAGCCACACAGGCTTTGGATACTTGTCTCTAAATTTTTTTGCATTTCTTTTATGAACATTTCCTGTGCCTTTAAAGTCTCTACTAAATTACACTTCTCCTTGCTACTTCATTCCACACAGTCCTGCCCCACTAAGAAATACAGCCTTGTTCACTGTTGCCTGTTTAAATTTAGAAAACATTAAGAATGTACATAAAAAGGAGATCTGCAGAGAAAAGTTTACAGATGTTTAGTTTGTTGATTCTGCTGTAAAAAGTCCTTCCTTTCCTCAAGATTCCTAAAGGCAAGCAAAACAATGCTGAGCTTATTCTCACTTCAATTAGGTAGAAGAACTCAATGAGTTCCTCCAAAACCAGCTGGTTCTTTGGTGTAAGAAAACACGACTTAATTCTTAACAGAGAAGGAAGAAAAAGGAGGGAAAAAATCCTTGAGTTTACTTGGGTTCCTTCTGTGTACAGCACTTCTTGCAGGACTGAACTTTGGCAGTGTGAAGAAGGCAAAGACAATATGTTCTTTCAGATAACAGTGGCCTAGAGTGGGTAATGATAAAGCTGGATATATGTGCCTTAGGATGAAATCTGGGAAATATTAAAAGCATCCTGATTTGAGATGTTGCTATAGATTTTTTTTTTTTTTTCCAGAAGTATTGATAGGTCTTCTGGACTTTAAATAAATATTTATTTGCTGGTTGTTTAGCTGGACAAGAGGTCTAAATGTTTTAGAGTTCATGTATGATTAAAATTTCAGTCTCACACAATTATCTATCCTGGCTATATTATATTGCTCTTAGCAAATTTCCTTCTCAAAATATATTTTCAGTCTTGGGTAGGGGTGGTGGTTTAAGTGTGAATTGCCTTATATAATAAAATAAATGGATTTTTTTTTTTTTCTTCAAGGACACCTGTAATAGCTAGAGTTCTTTTGCTAGAACTGGTTTGAACTCACCAATACAACACATTTATTTCAAGGTAAGTCAAAGAAAGGCTGGGAAAAACTGTTATGAATTCAGTTGCACAGAATATTTTATGACACTGAGCATATATTTGCCAAAAGGTGACTTCTTTTGTTGAGTTATGAACTGAAAGTTTTACTTTTGTTTTGTACTGAATAAAGCATGTAAGGTTTCTGTCTTCAGTTACAGCAATGCCATCACAAGCCAGTACCCAGAGGTATGCATGCCAAGTTCATGCTTAAGTTAAATATGTGCTGAAGTGCTTTCCTGAATCAGAGCCATAATTGCAGCAATTTATTTAGATCATAAAGTAATTCCTTAAAGGAAAACAAATCCCAGAAGGAACAATATTTTAAAAAGCTAACCCTTCTTTCTTAGAATCTTGTCTCTATAACAGGGTTTACTTCTGCTCTTTTTTTTGTCTTCTGGTATAAGTATATACAAAAGTGCATAACATAAATGATACTAGGTTATAAATTCTATTAAAATGGCAATCATTTTGCTGTCATTGCTGCATAACCTTCTTTAAATGTCCCATGCCACTACTGAGTCAAGGTATCAGTCTTTGGAAGTGTGATCTGGATGTTAGCCAGTGAGCAGTGGAAATTAACACTTTCCAGCACTACCATTCTGAGTCTGGCCAAGTTTTCAAATATATCATCTATAAGAGTACATAAAGCCAACTAGAGATACTGAGTAACCTGACTCTGTGGGTGGAGTAGAGAGGGTATGTGGGTTGGAATGACTGGCTGATAGTGCTCGCAGCCGCAGGGGATCTTTCCTCTGAGACGCTTTCTCATGAGTATTTGTTCCCTTTTACCTTCATTACTGCGTCAGTGATTGAGCTGTTGGACATCTGTTTGCCAGAACACATCATCTTGTTCTGTCCTGCCAGTGAATGAGCAGGTGGCAGTGATTACACGGTGCCAATTTTGAGTGCATGTTAAGGAGCAGACTAGGGGCAACATGACCTATTTGTTTTGTATAACACCAAGTCATCACAGAAGCTAACACACCTAATCAGGCACTTTTCAGAATAGCTTATCAGTTTCAATGATCTGCCCCGGCTGACATAAATCGTGCATCAAGTACGGTCTAAGTGACAATGCACTTGAGTTTGTTAGAAAACCAAGGGGAAAGGAAAAAGGCCAAGAGTAAAGAACAATTTTTTGTCCTTACATCATTTATTGGCCAGAATGTTTTGTAACTGTGTTTGTGAGGAAGGTTGTTTCTGTTCTTGGTGGTTTTCTTTTTTTTTTTTTTTTTTTTTTAAAGTGAAACAAAGACACAAACTCTGAAAATAGTGTTGAATGTAGAACTGTAATGTGCTTAATCTGAACTGTTGGAGTTTGCACTTGATACGAGACTTCCCATAACATATATTGTACTTTGACTGAGATATATTACACGACTGTTGGTGGACTATTTTACATGACTTGTGTACTTTGTAGCTGGACCACCTCACATAATTATCACAAAGAACCCTTTTAACCTGGGGAAACGGCAAGACAATCTGTGTTGCATATGCATAGAATAGAAAATTACATATCTGACAGGTGACAAACACAGATAGTTACAGAGATAAGGGACATTTCCTAGAACCAGAATAATTCTTGATATTTATCCTTTATTTCCTTCTGAAACTTGGTTAGAATTAGACATTTAACTCTTTTAAGGGACTTTTGAAAATGTTGTCATTTATTGTATGGATCAAGTACGTTAGCAGTGCATTTTTGATGTTGAATCTTCTTGTTCAATCTGCTTATTCACAAGCAGGCTGGTAAAACTGATCTACTGGGAAACTGTTTAATGGAAGCTGTTATATGAAAGATTGTTATATCCCTTTTTTTTTTTAATATATTTTGATTGTATATGGGAAGTGAGTGCAAAGCTTGGCTGCTGGATGTGAGAGCAACAAAGTGGAGAAGAGGAAACTGAATGTGAGTAGTCATAAGATGGGAAATATGAGAAGAGGGTCAGATTGGGGGGAAGTTTATCTTCAGTACCACATCTTTGAAAAACAACACTTTGAAATGTTTTCTCTAAACCTTTCAAAGGGATAGAGACTGAAAAAAGAGCAAGAGCTAACTAGAGGATAAGTACTGGGAGGATAAGCCAGCTGGAAGATAAAACTCTCTCTCTTTGTAGCAACTGTGTGTGAGCCCTTTAAAATTTAGCCGATTAGCTGGGAGGCACAACAACTGAAGTGTTAAACATACAGCATATAACACTATCCAAGTGCCACTCCTGTGTGCTGGTAATGGGAAATGATAGCTGCTATTGGCTCTATACGTGTGGAATTATTCACAAAACATTTGAGAATAGTTATTAATAAAAAAACATCTGAGAGTTTTTTAAATTGTATGAACAGGGATCAGTTTAACAACTACTGAAACGGAGTCATTTTTACAGTGAAAGCCAGTAACTCTTCTGTAATGCACAACTAGAGACAGAAATGGTACAGCCAGTTGGAACAGCAGGGGACTTTAGTCAAAGGGAATGCAGTTCCTTATGCGGCTAGGACAAAAAATCATGAAAACCTAAGGGCCTGCTCAGCAATAATTGAGCTCTGTAGCCATCATCAAGATTCTTTTCAAAGCAAAGTTGTCAGAACTAGAGATAAAGAGTAATAGCATAAACCAAGAAAAACCTGGAAAGTTTCCATGTCTAAAATTTAAGCATGCATTAAGAGCTGAAGTATGAAACCTGATTTCCCAGACATAATTTAGCTATCTTCCAAACTACCTACTTACATTTTCTGTCCTTAAGTTGAGGAAAAAAAAAAAAAAAAGACCTGAAATATAATCTTTTTTCACCCACATCTGAGAAGTAATTGACACAATCTTAAAGGACATGAATTAAGAAAACAGTAGTTGGGTTGATATATGATAAAAATGTAGATTTTGCATTAATTTATCTTTCATTTATCTTCTCCTTTAAGCTGTCAAATTTCATCTGTATTAACTTACTTTCTCATGCTGACTGTCCTTCGGAATCTGCCATCTCCTTTCTCCCTTTCCAGTTTATCAAGGTAATCCATGCTGCCTGTAATTGGAGTCAACATATTTAATGAATTTATCCTCATTTTTCTCTGAAAAAAAAAATTGCAAAAATTTGAGTTAATTTTTCTGCTTATTCTTTAACACACATAAACTTCTTCAACTGCTGTGTTTCAATTCTAGCTCATCTTCTGGGAAGTATAGATTGCCTGGGCCTTGAAAACTAATTTATTTGAAACTATCTTCAAGATCTGATTTATAAGATGAGCCTGATGTTTGTAAGAAGTGAAATATCAAGTCTATGTGCAAATGAAGAATGAAAACTTTCTATCAATATGGTATTTTTCTTGTTGTGTACGTGTGTGTATTTCAAATAGTGCTTTGACAGCTTTGTGGAGGTGGAAGAGCTTGAGCAAACTGTGAAAGATAATCTGATGTATTTACTGTGAACAGGTTGCAACAATACCAACAATCAGGAAAGGATAAGAAGAAAGCTCAGCATGGGGTTTGGTAAGATAATACATTTTTTGATCTTTGAAAAAATAGAACAGATTATTGAAGAAAGAGGAGTTGAAGCTTATGGTATGAAAAAAAACCCCATTTATAGTAAAATATGTGCTCTTCAATTTTCTATGCTTAAAATGGAACCATCAGGTTTGCCAGAGTAATTTTATTCTTTTTGCATTTGTACTATAACTATTTTGCAAACAGTAGAGTGGACAGTTTGTCTTTGCAATCTGATAGAATCTAAATTACAGTGTCATGCTAGTTACTCAGATAAATTTCTTGGACTATAATTGCGGAATTATATATATATATATATGTAAAGCTTTAGTTTAATGTAGGTTCACGAGAGTCAGAATTCAATTAAAAAAAAAGTTCTTTATAGCATCCCTTGATGGACTCTGCATCTTTTTTTAGCTATACAGTCTGGCCAATACAAAGAAAGTAAAGTACTGATGTGTAGGTGTTATCTTCTGACTTGATTAGGACCAATACATGTTTATGATTTCAGTGCATCCCATTTCTTGGATTAGTACCACTATGATGTTAAATTAGTAGTGGAAAAACAAGTCCCAGTAATATCCACAATAAGGATATTGATAACATTATGAGATTGGTTGCATGTTTTTAGATATTTTTTCTCTTCTTGTTTGCTGGTGCCTGTACCCATTTGTCCAAACCATTTGGTTTCACTTGACAGTATCACAGGAGAGGCAAAGTATGCACCTAGTTACATTATTTTTTTGCTGAGTTTGGTGAAAAACAGCTGCTGGAAACCATATCTGAGGTCCAGATTTTGTGGAGAATATCTTTCCTTCATTTAAAAAAAAAAAAAAAAATCTGGACTTTATATATCCAGCTAACTTAACTTTAGATACCTACACCAAAGATTTACAAGGTTGTTTTAGGTGTTGACCTATGGACAAGCGTAATGCACCTGTCAGGGAGCCCACAGGTATGATCAAAGCCCTCCATGAATTCTTAAGCCAGGCAGGCATCTCAGCTATTGTTTCAAAGAGGTCTTTTTTTTTCTGTGAAACACTTTTAAACTCTCAGTCATGTATCAACATATTTGAGTTGAAACATCTCAGTGTTGACAGGAATCTGTTGTGAAATTTTGAGTCCATCCACTGTTAACCCAAGTTAATAGTCTGTACTTTTCCTCACCTTTACATTATTGCATTTGTGAGGTTTCCATGCACCATTGAAGTTCTGTTGAAATTGGTGAACTGTTCTACCATTTTAAACATGTTTCTTCTTTTTTATTGTTTTTTAGTATTTCAAAGCTTTGTAATAATTTTGAGCCCTCAACTTTGCAAATATTTTTTTCAGGTTTTTGTCTCAGTTGTGTCCATAATATCAAAATATTTAGATTTCTATCTAGTTCTTTATACTTTAGGTGTTAACAGTGATGAGAGAAAGAGAAAACAGATACATGTGATATTAGTCTTTGTGTTAATCTATCAAACATCTTGCTCTCTCAAATAAGAAATCTACCAAATATCTGTGGTCTATCAATTGCCTTTGAAAATAAGTCCTGCTATTGACTGAGAATTAATTTGAAGTACTTTTCTACCAGGATGTTCAGAATAAATGATCCTCACAGAATCTAATGGTCCTAATTCCAGCTGTTTTTCTTCAAGATTTGTATACATTTTATTAGAGTAGTATGATTTCTTTAGAACTTTTGAAATAAATGAGAAATTTCAGGATTATTTCACTTTTCCAACTATCACCATATATCTCTTTTCACACTGTGCTTTCACACTACAAGGCACACTTGTTTTTCAGTGTTTTATCTGCTTTCTTGCTCTTTGCCTCTCCACAGTTTTTATTTTTCTTAGTATTCTTTTCTAGTGCTCTTCTTTGGCTAGCTTCCATGTCTTTGACTTGAAGTACTGAAGCTTGAATACCATTGTGCAGCTCATTTTTCCTCCGTTCTAGTCTTTGCCTCTGTGTCTCATAGATACTCAATTCATCTTGAGATTTCTTTCTTGGATTTATTTTCAGTTTGGCAAAGTTAAGATTGTGGTTGTTCTTGATATGACTGTTCAATGTGCTTTTACATTTGTTTGAATATAATGTATTTGATTTTCTGATTCACCATCTGGTGAGTTTGTATTTGTTAGGTAACAAGAAGTTGGAAAGAACTAGGCTGTTCACTAAACACAAATCAATGTGTTTCTCATCATTCTGATGACAATTTCCTTCCAATGCTTCCTCACTGTTCCATCCACTTCTTGGTTGTAGCATCCTAAACAGACATTTAAGGGAGGTAAATCATGTTTGGTATTCTTTCAAACATGGAATGGGGGAAAATGTGGAAGATATCTTTGTTCCTTCTGGTTATGTTTCTGTGTGAGGTGATAAGATGGTCCAATTGACATCCTCCACAACCAGTTGTTGAGTTTGGAATATATATTGTATTTGTTGTACAAAACTGATAGGAGGCTAGCTGTATGGCACTGTGAATGCAATGGTCTTGAAGATCTTTTTGTCACTGAAGCATATATATAGAAAATGGAGATACCTGAAAAATATTCTGTCTACACTACCCATTCGTTATCACTAATGGCCTGGATTCCTATCCATAACTGTTAAACACACTTTCCTACTGATAATATAAATATTTTGAGGAATGTGTTTTTTAGAGGTTTTTAGGTTTGCTTGGTTTGTTTTGGGGTTTTATAATTGTTTGGGGTTGTTTTGTTTTGTTTCTGGAGCTTTACTATAGAGTAGGGATTGATTAGGTTCTTGTGAGTGGCCATACTACTAGAATGGTAATTTTTTCCCTCACATATAACTGGCAAAATTTTTAGAAGTGATGCCTTAACTTCACACTTGCACACATTTACATTTATCTTAGAAAAGCAAATATAAAAAGTAATCTCAACAGCACGGCAATTATTTTATAGTATTTTTGTGCATTGATATAACATAGCTAAATATCTAAAGTAATTTAGAGCAAATTTCAACAACATTGTTCATGAGCTCATTCAAAAGAAAATAAAATTTTATACTACTTGCACATATAGAATCACTGAAACATAGAATGGTCTGGGTTAGATGGAACCTTAAAGATGATCTAGTTCAAATCCTCCTGCCATGAGCAGAGACACCTTCCACTAGACCGGGTTGTTCAAAGCCTCATCCAACGTGGCCTTGAACATTTCCAGGGAGGGCGCAGCCACAGCTTCTTTGAGCAACCCCACAACAATTGTGGCAATCCCACAACATCCTTGTAGCAAAGCTTAGAAAGTATGGGATAGATGAGTGGACGATGAGGTGGATTGAGAACTGGCTGACTGGCAGACCTCAGAAGGTTGTGATCAGTGTCGCAGAATCTGTAACCAATGGTGTTCCCCAAGGGTTGGTACTAGGTCCGGTCTTGTTTAACATCTTCATCAACAACCTGGATGTAGGGATAGAGTCCGCCCACAGCAAGTTTGCTGATGATACAAAGTTGGGAAGAGTGGCTGACACACCAGAAGGCTGTGCTACCATCCAGCGAGACCTGGACATGATGGAGAGTTGGGCAGAAAGAAACCTGATGATGTTCAACAACAGCAAGTGCAGAGTCCTTCTCCTGGGGAGGAATTACCACATGCACCAGTACAGGTTAGGGGCTGACCTGCTGGAGAGGAGCTCTGAGGAAAAGGACCTGGATGTGCTGGTGGGCAGCAGGCTGGCCATGAGCCAGCAGTGTGCCCTTGTGGCCAGGAAAGCCAACAGTATCCTTGGGGTGCATTAAAAAGAGCGTGGCGGCCAGCAGGTCGAGGGAGATTCTCCTCCCACTCTACTCTGCTCTGGTGAGGCCATGTCTGGAGTACTGCATCCAGTTCTGGGCTCCTCAGTTCAAGAGGGACAGAGATCTTCTGGAGAGAATCTAGTGGAGGCCACAAAGATGATCAGGGGCCTGGAGCATGTCCTGTATGAAGAGAGGCTGAGAGAGCTGGGACTCTTCAGCCTGGAGAAGAGAAGACTGAGAGGGGACCTTATAAATGTCTAGAAATATTTGAAATGTGGGGGCCAAATGGATGGGCTCTTTTTGTTGGTGGCCATTGACAGGACAAGGGGCAATGGGCAAAAACCAGAACACCAAAAGTTCCAGACAAACTTAAGGAAAAACTTATTTACTGTGAGGGTGCCAGAGCACTGGGACAGGCTGCCCAGAATTGTTATGGAGTCTCCATCTCTGGAGATGTTCAAAACCTGCCTGGACACTTTCCTGTGCAACCTGGTGTAGGGAACCTGCTTTGGCAGGGGGGTTGGACTAGATGATCTCCTGAGGTCCCTTCCAACCCCTACCAGTCTGTGATTCTGTGATTCTGTGAACCTGTTTCAGTGTCTCACCACCCTCACAGTAAATAATTTCTTCCTAATACTTAATCTAAACCTATCCTTTTTCAGTTTAAAGCCATTTGCCCTTGTTCTATCACTACCTGCCTTTATAAATAGCCCCTCCCCAGCTTTCTTGTAGCCCCTTCAGGTACTGGAAGGCCACTTATATGGTCTCCCCTGAGACTTCTCTTTTCCAGGCTGAACAGCCCCAACTCTCTCAGCCTGTTCTCATAGCAGAGGTGCTCCAATCCTCTGGTCATCCTCGTGGCCCTCCTCTGAACTTGCTCCAGTAGGTCCATGTCCTTCTTATGGTGAAGGTCCCAGAACTGGACGCAATACTCCAGGTGGGGTCTCATGAGAGCAGAGTGGAGGGGCAGAATCACCTCCCTCGACTTGCTGGCCACACTTTTCTTGATGCAGCCCAGGATATGGTTGGCCTTCTGGGCTGTCAGTGCACATTGCTGGCTCACGTTGAGCTTCTCATCCACCAGCACTCCAAAGTCCTTCTCTTCAGAGCTGCTTTCAAACCGTTCTCTGCCCAGCCTGTATTTGTGCTGGAAGTTGCCCTAATCCAGGTGCAGGACTTACACAGGCCCACCTCTCAAGCCTGTCAAGGTCCCTCTGGATGGCAGCCTTTCCCTCCACTGTGTTAACTGAACCACGCAGCTTGGTGTTGTCAACAGAGTTGCTGAGGGTGTACTCAATCCAAGTGTCCATGTTGCCGACAAAGATGTTAAACAGTGCTGGTCTCAATACCAACCCCTGAGGGACGCTACTCATCACCAGACTTTGCTTGGACATCAGGCCTTTGACTGCAACTCTGAGTTTGACCACCTAGCCAATTCCTTATTCAGAAGGAAATAAATTTTGACAAAAGGCACATACCTTTAAGTATGCATTGTATTTAATATCTTATTTCTGTTTCAAAAGAAGGTATTTGAAAGTCCACTGACATTTCTTTCATAATATGGTAAGAGTTTTCTCACAACTGTTGTTGCTTTCCACTTAAGCTGAATGTCAGTGAGACTGTGGGCAAGAAATCTGTTGAATTCTAAAGGATATGGTTTGAGACTGCTACATGCTTCCCTTGGGAGAGTTTACTTAATACAGTGGCCTTGTCTTCCCTGGTTCTGCTTTCTTGTGGCATAGTATCTTCAGTTAAAGAGAGGTGCTCCTACGAATGCTTGCAGAGCAAGTTCCACTGTGGTAAGCATTAAATTAAAGTTTTTTTTAATTACATGAAAACAGTTTCTGAATCTGAGCAAAAGCTGAGGTCATTGTCCATTGTGTCCACGGAGACACAAAAAAACACTTCAAGCTATGATGGCCTTTAGTTCAAGTGAATTAAATGTGAGAGAGAGAAGTGGATTTTTGTACCCTTTGCCACAGGATGCTCATTTTGTGCTTCTTCAGTTTTAAGATATGTTAAATTAGTGTATAAACATTCAAAACATAATATTACACCCTTTTCATTGAATTCATTAAAACAAGTTGCTAACAAATAGGAGCAAAGAACCAATTACGAGGATGTTACAAAACAAAACAGAAGGAAGACATAACCTGGTCAGGAATTGTAAGTGCAACACCAACCCACAAGTCAAAACTAAGTGGTGAAAAGATCACTGAACAAATATTTTTAAAAAGGTTTTTTTTGAAATTCTATCAGTTACACATTATTAGCTCTACTGTGCTGGAGAAACACAGGAGGGGTAACATGAACTGCCTTATTTGTAGTACAACAAACAACAATACCTCCAGGGTGTATATCATCCAAATAATTTTATTTTGGCCCTCATTGCTCCATTTGTTGAATGTCAGCACCTTGTTGCTTGACCAGCTGGATTGGTACAAAAGATCATGCTATTAATATAGGTCAATCATCCTCAGAGTTGTTGACCTGGCTTCATGTGATCCTCATTCAAGCTGAAGGAGGCCAATCTTGCACAAGCCAAAGCTAGCAATTTCAACAGGGATAGGATAGCACTTTAAGAAAATAACCCTCTCCAGAGGTCATTGACTCTTTTACAGTGTTAAATATCACACAGTTGCCTTTAAGAGACATAATATCAAACATTACATGCAATTAGTGGTTTAATAAATGCAACATATACTTAAAGGTATGTGCCTTTTTTCAAAAGTTACTTCATTCTGAATTTGGCTGTGCTAATTTTGTGCAAAAACAAGGACTTGTAGTCTGAAAAAGATTCAAAATGTTCTAAAATTTCCTCAAAATACTGCTGAAATAAAATTCTAATTATAACCTCTACAAAAAATTCCACCTTGTATTTTATGACAATTCCAGCCATTGCAGCCCTAAAGGGGATTTAAAAAAATAATTATAGTTATAATAATGAAAGAGTTATACTCCCTTCTGGGAAAATTACTCATCACACAATCACTAAAAAGTTGGAATTTAAAGAATATATATCAAGTATATGTCTAGTTCTGTTTTTTAGGCTACTTCTTAAATGATAAAAAATACAGTGGATATATAATAGAGCAAAACAATATTCTTAATGGTAACCCTGTGTTCAAATATTTTTCTGTCTTTTTAGCAACCTGTCAGATATTTTCTATTTCATCAGCCTTTTGTGGATGTTAGGCATGTACTGACATGTGCACACTTCTATACAGAGAAGCATCTTTTCCTTTTGTATTTACAGGGAAAATAAATCCTTCCTTACCTACGAAAAATAAAAAATGGGGAAAAAAATCTAGGAAAATTTGTTTTAAAAACCATAGTTTAGCTGTGAAAATAAGCAAAGAAATGAGACAATACTAAATATTTTGTAAAACTGAATAAATTTGACATACTTATTTTAAATATATATGCATCTTATTTTATCAGCTTTCTGAGCTAGATATAGACTGCATGAATGTTAAATTTTAAATATAAATTAGAACAAAGGGATTTCAGGTAGACTTAGCCTCTTAAATCACTTAATTCTAAAAATATGTCTGAGGAAACATACAGTTATTGTCACATAACTCATATAACCTCAGTAGGCTCAACTCTTTTATTTACTTCATCCAGAAGGAGTTACACATGCACACATTCAATATCTCAAATTATTAAATATATTTAGGGCTTGTTTTTAACATTTGTACTTATTAGTTATTATTGTTTACACTAATAACATAGCTTTATTCTAGGATAGCTTGAGAAAAATAACTGCTACAGTTAGATGGAACTGATGATCCTACTGAGATCTAGATTTCTTAAGAAGTGAAAGTGACATGACAAAGAAACAGGTAAACATGACATGAGAATTTTAGAACGTTTTGAATCTTTTTCAGACTACAAGTCCTTCTACAGCAGACTGAGGAAAAAAGACATAAAACTTATCTAGGATTTACTAACAGAGTAAAGACTTTTTAAGATTTTTCCTTCAGTCACAGAAAAAAGTTTATATGCATGATTGAGCCAAACTGTAAAGAGTACAGTCAGAACCCTGTCTGACTCATTTAATTGCCTCTGTGTCAAAGTACCAGTGAAAGATTTTGGGAATACTGTCTGTCTTCTGTCTTAGTAATTAAAGTTCTATGCCACATATAGTATAAAGAACTTCCCATGTGTGTATAAAATTTGACATCTCAATTACCTGAGTGTGCAATCCCAATAAAGGTTTTTATAAGCTTTAGTGCAGGTAGGTCTTGACTTCTGGAATGATCTAGGATTTGTGAGACAGGAAAAAGAGGATAAAGACACTGAAGTGCCCAAAGCTATGTATTAGAACTGTTTAAATAGCCACAAAACAAAGACCACAAATCTTAGAGGTGAGACAAATAATTATTTGTAATTCAGAGCTGAATGAGTGTGATATAGCTGCAGAAAGCAAGATACCATGGAAGAATATGAGAGGCCTTGGGGAATACAGATAAAAGTTGACACCTGAACAATAAGAACTTGGCCTGATTCAATCCATTAAAATCAAAAGATGTTTCGGACTAAGGCCTAAGAGAATAAAAAAACCGAATATACTATAAAAAAATCAATATTTTTTATTCTGCAATCTATTTTGCCAGCTGTGTGGTTTGGACAACAGTCGGCAGATGATCCTGAGAGGCCATAGGTAGTATTATTCGAATGTATAATTTATCTGGAAAAAAGAGACTATAATAAAAGCCTGAAACATAATTTTTTCATAAAATATACAGTTTTTGGATATATAAGTAAAGTAAGAGGAAGAGTATTTCTCAGAAAGGGGAAAAAAATAGAGAAATATTCTTCCTCTTACTTTACTTATATATCCAAAAACTGTATATTTACTTCAAAATAAAGGAATTGCTCTAATGTTATGCTTTTGAGATAGGCTATAGAAAGGACACATTTTTTTCCTTGCAGTGGAGTCCTTAGATTTGGGAAAAAAAAAAAAAAAAAGACCAAATAAAGCTTCCTGGAAAAAGCTGTGAAGCCATCTCAGTGGAAATGTTATCTAGATACAGGGAAAATATCTATATGAACTCTCTTATTTATCATTAAGGACTGCAACTGCCATTACCTTACTGCTTTGTTAAAGATATATACTTACTGTTATTGTGGAAAGTTACTTCTCTGAACATATATGTGAAAGTTCCACGGGGCTAGCCCTTGGCTAGCAGCCAACACAGCCCTTCACCCACTGCCCCCCATCCCCAGGGGAAAGCACAGAGGATTGGAGGGCAAGGGTGAGGAGACTAATAGGTTGAGATAAGAACAATTTAATAACTCAAATAAAGTAAAACTTAAAATAATAATAACAGTAATAAAATATGCAAATGAGTGATACCCAGTGTCATTGTTCACCACCAGCTGGCGAAGCCCAACCCGTTCCCAGATAACGATCCTGGAGGAGCGACAATCCCAAACTGAAACCACAATCCCAGAAGAACGAGAGCCCAAGCGAAAGCCAGAGAGAGCTAAAAGAGGAAGAGCCCCTCACTAATGTACTGGACATGATAGGATATGATATGGAATATCCCATTGGCATACCCAAAGACCAATTTAGCTTATTAATTTAAATATTCCTCACATCCTTAGATCTTGCCCTTGTAGACCAACAGAACACAAAGTCCTTCACTTCCAGTGACAAAAATGCAAACACTGGGATGTTATCAGTGTTTCTCTCATAACAAATCCCATGCTGAAAGCAAAACGCAGCAGTATTCTAGCTACTAAAAAGAAACCCAGATCTGTTCGGGCTAAAAACCAGGACAATAGAACACATTAATACGTTTACTTACCTATAAATAAATTAAGAAAATATGCATAGCTGAAGTCATACTAGAGATATGCAAGGTAGACTGTGAGGGAATCTGTATAAAGTGCATTCAAAACATGAAACATTTATTAAAACTTTGCTAGAGTTATTGTGCATAAAATCATACTATTATATAATGATTTTCATAATAAAATCAAAATTATAGATTTTAAAAACTAGTTCCTGAAGGACAACAGATCCGTAGTGTCACTACATTACCTATTAGTATCTAATACTGGAAAAAAATATACAGACCATCAAACTAAAGGCAAAATTTTTTATTAATGACCTATCTATAACAAACACTCATTTAGGCAAATAGCACCTGCTCCCACAGGCAGCCAAGGTAATTTGGTGATATGAATGGTACTTTAAATGTTGGTATAAATTATTTTCTTGATTGGTATCTGTAATTAAATGCAACTGAAGTTTTGACAAAAGCATTCCTTGTCTATGCTATGTCCCTTCTACTCAAGAGCTGAACATGTTGCTTAATGGAAAATATTTTTAACACATTTTATGAACTAGACTCTGACTTTTCATGGATATCTAAAATAATTTTCCAAAGTCAGATCACAAAGTAAATTTATTAAGATATTTAAGCTCATTACATTACTAATTCAAGCTGTTTAAAAATAAAGTGTCAGTTCAGACACCCTTCTAGCATCTTAATTTGTCCTCTGCCGTCCAATTACAATACATTGCATTGATTAGTATATAACTTCATCTGGTCATACATTTATGAGGAGCTTTATGATCCGGAAGCTACAAGATGGAATTTTCATGGAGAATGTAAAATTTTGTCTTTTTGGTGAATATTATAAGGAGTGACAATTTTTAGCAGAATATCACTGTCTAATTGCTACAAGTACTCACCACTAAAATTCTGCATTTAATTCCATGCCCGTGCTAGACTTTGTTATGTAAGCACCTCTTTAAGTTAGATATATCTTTTACTCCGTATGTTCTATAGTGAAAATAATCTCTTTGATCTTAAAAAAAAAAAAAAGCTCAAGGAAACCTTAAAAAATATGATAAGTGATATACATGAACAAATGCTTACAAATTCCATGATTCTATAATGTTTTTCCCTAAAATTTTAGCATACTGTAATTCATACCATGCAACTGAAAAAATTCTGGACCAGCAAAGTCGATACTCAGCTAAACTTTACAAAGAAAACAGTATGAACACCCAGATAGTAAATGCTGCACATTTATGGCAAGTGGCTTTTGTCCATACCCAGTCCTGGTCCAAGGAGATTCAGTGTAACAACCTCTCAAACTATTGCTTGCTTAGAAATATACGTATTTTCTGAAAATGTAGCAAGATGATATTAAAAACTGCTAATATTTCTTGCAGCACTAAGTATACATGGTGGTTGACACAGGTGTATCTAACATCCCATGAGGACACTAGGTTAAATATTAACCTACCTGAACTAAATGTAATTCATACGTGGTTGGTCTACTGCTTGTATCTATTTAATACGTGAGAGCAAGACATCAGATACTATTGAATAGTGACAATGTGATTAGCATCAAGGTCAAATTTTCTGAGAGGGCAAAATGAAACAGGAGCTGAAATATTCTGAAGTCAGTGGTGCCTAAAAGCATAAGTCACTTTAAAAAAATTGCAATCTCAATCCATGTGAGAATTTTATTTTTAGTCAGACTAAGGTAGAATTATAGATACAAAAGTGACTTTAAAAGGTCACTTGTCTCATTCTCCTGCCTTGAAGTCAACTGTGCTTATGACATTTCTGATGTCTTTGGCCTAATATTGAGCACCCAGTGACAGAAATTCCATAATAACAGGTACATTACAATAACTTATGGTAATTTTCTCCTTAATGTTTCTCTCTCTTAAATAATGTACCCATGTATATCATCTCAATTTTACAGGGTTTGCAGTGTCCCTTAGCATTTCTTGATTGCTACAGTGTTCATAATTCCTAAATAGTGTTTATGAAACTATGCATTTAAATCAACATTTAAATAAAATAATCTTTAATTGGAATCTTCTGTTCTTTCATTTAAGATTTCTTTTTTTCTATTCCCTTCCATTAATATCTTAATCTTAATATACAAGAACCTTACTGGACCTTGAGTTTTTAACCTACAGTAAAAGACGTGAAAATGCACTTTGAGCATATATCAGTGGAATATATCAAACTGTTCCTGTATTCTGCACAAGAAATGGATCTGAAATCTTTGGAGTACAAATAATGGTTTTTTTATAGAAAAATATTTTCTAAACTATAGACTTTTGAGTTTTGATAAAATTTTGACCTTCAAAGATCTTCATAGATGTAGAGCAGATTTTGCAACAGCAAAAGCAAAAGCTTCTAAACATCCATTGGAAAGGATAGAGGTTGATTGTGTAATCTATTTTAACATCCCAAGAGGCAAACATTTGAAAACTGCTGATGGACATTTTGCTATCTAGATTCTTCATGTTGATACTACTTTCAGAGTCAATCATCACCTGACTGAAAACACATACCACAGTTCAAAGTTTTGAGACCTTTCACACTTTGATGTTGGTAGTCTACTAGTCTTTGTTTAAACTCTTACGGTTTAATATTGTGCAGTAACAAAGTGGGGAATCAGAGATTAACACTGATTTATTGCCCTAAAGATTGAAAAGCAATCTTGAGAGAGAAAATAAAAAGAAAATAAGAAGAAAATGAAACTTTGGGATCATATGTGAAGAAATTATAATTTTATTTATACTTTCCAACATAATGCATGTTGATACACAAGTTTAGACACAATATTTTGACTTTTTTTTAACAAAAGTTTGGAGATTTGTCATATGCATAATTTTTCAGCTACCATCAGTCAGCACAAACAAATTAATCTCAGAAAACATTTGAAATATTTAGAATAATGTGCTCCTTTATTGTGATAAATGGTTATCAGATACTTTTACTGCTAAAGTAGGATTTTCTTCCCTTGTAAAGGGACTTTTTTTTTTTCCCCTGAATTTATTTCCATCAGAAATAAACTTCCCTAGAAGTCAGTGACACACAACTTTTTCTTTATCATTCACACATTAAAAAATCATTTGAAGGTAATAGTAAAGATAATGCTGATTGTTTTAATCCTTGGGAAACAACTTGATTTAGGCTAGAAAAGAACTATAAGAAAATTTTATAGTTTTTACTGGTATATCCAGTTGGATTTTCTTCAATGTGATAAGCAACTTCCAGTTGTGTAGGAATAGGTTTCACCAGTGCCTGTATTAGACATAAACTTTTACTATTGTTTTGAGTAGAAGGATAAATCAGGTTATACATGGTAAATGAGCAAAACACTTGCAAATCTTATTCCCACAAATGTGGTAACAACTTCATGTTCATACTGCAGTATTTCTACAGTCAGTGTATTTTTCTTTGCAGTGGTCAAATGAGATGGATATTTTGTGGTTTAGGAACATACCTATCTCCTTTCTCACACTTTTGAAGACTGCAGAACAGATTCCAATGGATCACCTTGGTAACCATTAATATTCTGAATTGACACAGAATCTCTCAATCACATGCTGTGATGATTGCATTTCACCTGAGAAATGTTCTCCTTCTGAACTGCAACAGATGTATTTTTAAGAATAATAAACAGTAAAATAACAGATGAATAGGCTAAGCAGCTTGCATAGTGAAGATAATAATCTGAAGAAAAAAAAAGAAGACAAAGATAAGAAATCTGAAGATTTCTTTGTACTCTTTCATTGCTTCATTAATTACTGAATGATGAAACTGAAAGAATTTGAATGTGTGTTTACTTTCTACCTATGTTATATAAACTATATACACCTCAGAGAGGTGATAACCAGGAAAAAGAGAGAAAAAGTAATTTTATTTTATCAACTGGTTGTGTAGTAAATTGTACATAGTGTGCTCTTTCAACCTAAGAAACACAGACTACACGTTACACATGATGTTGTGGAAAGTCTGCACCTCAGCATTAGTGTCACAGAGTACTAGAGTTGCAGGTTGCTTGTAATAGGCCAGCGATCCCAGATCTGAAATCGAAATCTGGTTGCCATTTGCCCATATGCTCTGAATAAAACCCCAAGTTCCACAGCACTTTGAAAATGAGCTTATTATCCCCATTTTAGCAAAAGATTTTCTAAAGTCATGCTTTCTAGTGCTTTCTCCTTTGCATGTATTTGCCATAAAATGACATACTTTTGTCTGTGTGAATTAATACAGTATAGTACAACAGATGCAGTTATGACAATATAACCACAATGCTAATATACATAAATTAAATATATAAACCATAATGAATGATCTTGTCATGATATTCAAGTGAAGAAGGTGTTTTATAATGCTTTATTTATGCCTTCATATCTACAAAGGAATTTAAAAATACATCTAAAATCTAAAATACATCTAAAAATAAACAGACATTGTAAATACTAATGAATTTTATCTGGAGGATTAAAAAAGCAAAAAACAACACCACATTTTCTGACTATCCTTAAAAAGTTTACTGATAAGAGTTTGATTCAAGTGATTTCAGAGCAGAGTGAGCTAATCATCTAATCTTATCTCACCTATAGTGTAGGTCATGGAACATCACCCAGTAAAACTTGCATCAACCTCACACTTTCTCTTTGAGCAACAGCACATGCATTCCTGATTTAAGGTTTTGAGTGTTATACTCTAGTTGTACACTTTTCTATAGTTTATCACTCTAATTAAAATCAGCAATTTATTTCTAGAATTGATTTGTGCCTCCACTTAAAACCATGTTTCTAGCAGAAAATAATATAAAAAGATTCGAAGAACAATTTATTCCCCAAGAAAAATTCTTGTAGATACTGATTTTAGGTTTTAATCTGATTTGTCATAACTGGAAAGATTAATGAACAGAATTTAACAGGTATAGATGCTGGTTAACAGAATGCTTTCTGGCCTGATTGCTTTCATTATACAGGTGAACCAGAAGTTAGTTATCGACTAACAACTCTATCTCCTACAGCCACCTAGCAAGGAATCACTCACTTCTTGAGGCACATAGTGCATTTTCTGTATGCTAAATTGTTAAACATCATAGGCTTTAATAATTCTATTTTCCATATATTTTATAAAGGATCTGGATGGGATATATGGAATCAATTTCCTAACTTTAGACTTCTAATAGTTGTCTGGATGTAAACTAGTCTACAAAGTTCCCATTTATCGTCAACAGAGATAAACACTTTTGGAAGTACTTCAGTAGGAAGTACTTAGTGCAGGATGAACTGTATTCCATAAATTCATATTCCTCCTGGCAGATTTTAAAGATTTTTCTTGAGCTTAAATCCTATCCTAAGTCTTTTTCAGTTCATATCTAGGTGCTGTCTTAACATATAACTTTAGGAATAGCAGAGCCATCCAGTTTTTTCTATCTGCAACCTTCAGCATTGTACTTTCTGAAAAGTTAACAATATCAGTGTGTTTTATTTTCTTTACCTTCTTGAAGAATAGTTAAACTGTATCTCAGATATATAGATAAAGAATTATATATCATAAGTAGCTTATGAAGTAATGAAAATAATTTCTGTACAAGGGCAACATTGACCAAGGGTGTTGTTTTAAAGGCCAAGAAATGTCTTTAGCCTTGCAAATGAAGCTCCAGATCTACAAATTCTGTTACATAATAGAATATTATTGCAACTTTAAAGATACAATTATGAAGATTTTTAGTGCCCTTGACAAAGTTCTTATAACTTACATATGTATACTTCATTAAACAGATAGGCTATTAATAACAACTTAGCCCAACTTTCTAGGCAGGCAACTTATTTACATTCTATGATACTTAATGTACTCTTTGAAGTCTTTCTACCTGTGTTGCACAGTTCAAATAGCCTCCTGCAAGAGTTAGAAAGAAATAACATCTGAATGAAAATGTGTAAAAATCATACCCTTGTTTAAAACATCATATTCAAGAATATAGTCAAAGGTGAATTCCAACAATCTTTTAGTTACATTTTTAAGGCAGAGTAACATATCAGAAATGTTCCCAAAAGATTTGTCCATTGAGATCTTGCCACAGAACTTGCAACATTTTCATATTGTGCCAGCTGAAAAGCTTTTGCTTAAGTCTGTAGCTTTTTTTTCCTAATGTTCAAGCTTTCTACAGGAGATGAGGATGCCAAGCTAACATTATACTTATGGTTTATTAATGAGATTTAACATACTGCAAATTGAGGGTGGAATTACTGAATGGAAAAGATTGAAGAAAACCAGCTGCATGTAAAAATACCTTCTTCTTAATATTTAATTTTTTTATTATTGTGACCATATGTCTACAGTAAGGTCATATGGAGTTCACTCTTGTAAAGTTACATTACTATTTTAAACTACCTAATAATAATTGGCCTTTGTAAAAGCAAATTAACACTTTGATGCTGAGTTAGGCCGAACTAGCTATTTAATAATAGGACTAATTTGAACCACAATGTAAATACAAGGATGGCTCTAAATAACAAAATACAGTATGGAGTTTCCGAGTATTAGGTCTGATAGGTCTGGAGTTGATTTCCATTTATGACTAGTTACAGACTGTGTCCCCAAAATCCTTATTAGTTCTATAATTACTTATGGTACATAAAATCCTGAATTGTATATCATAAGCAGGTTAATCTAAATGTAGGTATGTTGCTGTTGTATTTTCTAAAGTGCTGTTAATTTAATTTTCAGAAAAAAGAACTTGACCCATGAAACCCATTTCAGTCAAACATCAACATTTTTGTGGTTGGCATTCGAATAACACAAAAAATGGAGTAATCTTATCTAACAGTTGAGTTCCTAATCTGCATATAAAGCAAGGATGCATAACTTAAGAAAGTATGGAAAATCTCTGTCCTTTCTGTATAGAGAGTAATTAAACTACAGGAATTAACCTTATTCTTATCTTGAAAGTCAGCAAAACCGTAATTTTCAATATACATAATTTCACAGTGTATATTGATTGACATTTATGGCAAAAGTTAGAGTTTTGGTGCATATTTTACTTAAAATAGGTGGAATACCAAGCTGAAGGAAAATTAAGATCTAATAAAAAGATCAAAAACTGGTTTGATGAGAAAGAATTTCAGTGTGTCTAACTGCAGACGAAGAGGGCACAGCTGTAGAAGCTGAGACTGAAGCAATCATGAAAGCGAATGTTCTTTTAGAGAAGGCTGGACTGAATCACTCAAAATCTTACCAGGTGCCAGACACTAGAGCATTTGCCGTAGTTACCAAGGCATTGAGAACTGCAAGGCATTGAGTCCCAGGCAGCTTTTTGAGGGGGAATCATAGTTGCAATAAAAGGCTATAAAACCAAGGTGAAGCAGAACTGCATAGATTTGAAAAAAATCAACATAAAATGTGAAGAAAAGGGAATATATTAGAAAATAGTTTAAAAGGACCTCCTTAGGAATCCAAACACTAATTTTAAAACAATGATATCATCTTTGATTATGCACTAAAGTTATACCAGCATAACAACATTATTTCAATTATTTTTCTCCATCCTACTTATAGTGTTAAAAATGTTCTTACAACATGATAAATCCATGTGGAAGTCACCACAATAAGAGAAACTCATGCATGTAATCAGTTCTGCCAATGTAACTCAATCTGCTTGAAAGAATTCCATAGATCTGAATCAAAATATTCAAAGCTCAACAAAATTAGTGTATTTGCCATGCTTCAGAATGGAGGGCTTGGCAGGTGCAGAGACACACAAGCTGGTTCCTCACAGACTCTTTTAGGGAAAGAAACTCTGCTGAATGTGATAGAGGAGCATGCACTGCAAGTTTGACTGCAGTCTCTGCTAAACAGATTAATTTTCCTTGGAGAAACAAGTACAGTGTTTTTCCTACTACCTTCATTTCTAGGCTATGAGTCTTGACTTCCTGAACCATAGAAGATATTTGATATAGAAAGAAAGCATATAGAAATATTCCTATTAAGATATGCAAGCCTTAGGAAGGGAAATGCACCATTTCTTAGTAGTCAAATCCAGCTGGCAGATTTTTAAAACCATTTAGATTAAGATTATTCTGAAGTACTTACCATCTCCCAAACATTACATTGAGATCTTCCAATCTTACTTGAAGACAGTGGATTCCACCATAGAAATCCACTTTTAAAGACTGGCAATCTGTATTTTTTCCATCAAACCTTTAATTAAAAAATGGACATAAATGCTTAAATGTGTTCATGCTTGATTTCTCAGTCTATACATGTGGTGATCAGTCTTCTAAGACTACAAATTGCTTTTGATAAAGTAGGAAGAACTAAATTCCTTATCTCTCAAGCTCTCAATATCTCCATAATTCTTGACAGATGAAGAGTCTTCCAAAGGTACCCTTGTGTGCTGTATATTATGTCTTATTAGCAAGGCACAACGAATAAAGCAACTGTTTTGGGGTTTTTTTTTATAATTTAGTTCCGTACTTTGCAACAATTCATGACATTCCAGATAAGCTGAGAAATGGTTTCATTTATGTGGTAAAGCTTCTATTCCGGTAGAGTGCCTTGTGATGAACTAACAAGATTTCATGGGGAGTGTGGATGCAGGTCTGGTTCCTATGACTTTCTGCTCACCTATGAAGACTATTTAGAACAGGAGCAGCATTGTCAGAATCCCATATCTATAGTTTCAGGGTTTCTGGGAATTCCAATGACTAAAGGAAACCTCAAAGCTTTCTTTGAAACTTCTTGTCTTTTCTTTTTACTAATCAACAGAACAGAGTTGCTTCACCTCTGCTCATGCAAGAACCACTACTTCAGTTATTTCAGTTATTTTGATGCTTAACTGTAATCCTTTTTTACATCTTAGAAATTCTATGTCTCACAAATTGTGGTTGCAGAAATTATTCAGTAACATCACTAAACTTTCCTTGTTAAGCTATCCTATACCTTTTAAAAGTAGACTACCTTTGTACTTCCCATGCCAAGAGTGTAAAAGCCTGTGAAAGACTCAGTCTTCTAAGTGGAACAGTTAACTTCCACAGTTGTACTTTAAGGAGGTAAATGTGCTGAGCATTCAGTGTCCTGAGCTTAAATATTCTCTGTTGTACTAGCAATTAAATCTTATTAACAATGTTAGCTGGTAGGACTTGTAACTTTTGAAGAACTACACCAAGTACTGTATTGGAAATCATATTACCTACTGCAGACAACCAAAACCAGTGTCTTAGTGATTGTGAATGGCATTTCACTTAAGTATCTTCATCTGGACAGGTTGCATAACATTCAATATTTCTTTTGCAAATGTTAATTTGAGACATTAAATGTGAGTACTGAAGTTTTACATGAAGGAAGTCAGAAGCTAACTTCAACTCTATGCAAATTTATTGTACATAAATTTAGTTACAAACTTTTGCTTTACTGTTACTCTATTATATTCATAAATTTAAATGTAAAAATAGGTTTCTTTAAGATTGAATGTGTGCTTTTCATTAACAACAGCATTTGCATTTATGTGTGATGTCTTAATACATACATATTTGACTTCAGTAATTACAGATGCGTTTATTCATCTGTATGAACCACATTTGGGAGGCATCATTGTCAAGATCTATAAAAACATCACTAGTTTGTGATGACAAGAGATGGCACAGGAACTGACCATCAAAGTTGGCATATCTAGAAATATCTGTTCCCTGCTGATGGCTAGATTCAGAAGATGATGTCTCACTAATGACTGAGATATGGCAATAGTACTGTTGTAAATAACTCACTATTACTTGTAGGACTAATAATGTGGTTTACAATTTACTCCAGTATGTGACTGATCAATAAACCCCTAAAATGGAAGAAAGCTCAGAGGAGATGGGCAAGGATGATGTGCCCATGAAACTCAGGAAACAATGTAGGGTCTGACTGACCACAGCCATTGCAAAGAAGCTGACTTTATCTCACCACAAAGAAGACCAGAGGTTGACATGCAATTTAAACAACTATCAAGAGCTGAATAGATCAACTTGTAGTGTAAACATTTCTCCTTGAGCCCATTCAAAGAGCAATAAAGTCTCCCTGAGGTGGCCAAACCAACATGAGGGGAGTGAACTAGTGGTTCAATCACAAATTTTCAAATGTCATAATTAGATAATTACATAAATGTAAAAAAATGCATTTGTTTCTGTATTCTTAAACACTGCAAAGTCCCTGTTTGGGCTTCTAGTCTAAGCAAAACAACTAAGTCGGGGGGTCAACAATGTCATCAGTGCCTTCTGGACCTATTGAGAGGCAGACATATTATTTCCTACGGCAAGGCTTTCATTGGACTACTGTTCAATTTAAAAAGTCATAGATGTCATCAGAATAGTCTGATAAGAGACGTATCTTGTGGGTTTCTGGGATGCCAGCTGCCTGTCCCCAGTACTCACCGCACATCAGTTCCACTGGTCAAGAATCTGAAGGACTGACATGACCTTGACTGGTTCTCAGCCTAGATCAGCTACCACTATAACTCCTTCATCATTTTTTGTGACTATCCCGTTCACAATCAGGGCCATCAAAGCTATGTGTCCTACTCATTGGTGCTAGCTCTTCTCTAAAGGGAGCATGCACAGAAGAGGTGAGAGTACAGGTAGCGCTAGATGTGGACTGCTGGGAACACCAGGTATCTATCCCAATCCCAAAGTCAGTATCTCTATTGCTATATATCTTGCTAAGAGCTGAAAAGCATCTGACTAAGCGCTCTTGTTTTCCCTCAAAATGCTTTCCTCTAAAGACAATATTTTAGAGTGATCAAATTATCTTACTTGAGAGGTTGTATTTGTGGAGATTTGTTTTGTTTTGTTTTGCTTTTTTTCCCTGTTATCAACCTTACCTGAGCTGCCTTTCACTGCCCTTCTAACTCCTCTGCTCCAATGTTACTGCACTTGCAGTAACTATCAGTTAGTACTTCCCACCTGGATTCGTTGCACCACAGGTGCTGAATGCTGAATATCTGCAAGGGCAGACTGCTGAGCCTTGTACTGCTGGTTCTGCTCCTTAATCATCTTCTCAAATTTCAAATATTCAGTTTTCTTGTGGTGAGCTATAAATTTCTTCCCAATTTTTTCTTGACTGTCTTTAATAGACTACTCAAATTATTTGCAACTTTACACAAAGCTGTACTTCAACTGCCTTGAGCATCTCTTGTAAATTTAGTGTTATCCTGGGGGAATAAAAATAATTTTCCTGACTTTCACCCAGAAAGGCTTACAGCTTCCTTTCCAGATGAGCTGTTCTCTTAAACTATCTTCTAGGCAGAAGAAAGTCTCCCTCTCTCCCCTCAGCATCCTAATAAAAACACATTAATTTAATTTCTAATTTTCTTGCTTCTGCATGTGGCCAGACATTTAAACTCATGTTCTAAGTCCAAGCCAACAAACTGTATCATACAGTATTAACTGGAATTTTGATCTCACACTCTTCCTCCATTTCAAAATGCTGAAGTTCACATAAACATATACAAAAAAATACATTTTTAAAAAAGTTTAACTGCAGAATACAAGGAACAAACTTTAGATATATTGCATTGCATGCAAATTCTGTGCTTCTAAGTAGTTTTCTAATATATTAGAAGCAATAAATATATATAAAAAATTGTTACTGCACACAAAACTTGAAAAATAACTGTTTATTGCTGTAAGTTGTAGTTACTGGCAGCAAGACAGCTGACGAGGATCCTGAGGATGGGGTGCATTTGATTTTTATTACCCTAAAGACTGATATTCACTGTTGATCTAGCATGAGATAAAGCTAAGGATAAGCATTTAAGTTTTAAGGAAAAATTTTACCCAGTGGAGCTATATACAGAAATTTCCACATTGCTGTTCTATATATTTCATTTTACATTCTGTCAGACATAGAATTGTTGATGGTACAAATTACAGTTTGAGTAAGCTGCTCTTCTTTTTTTTTTTTCCTTTTAAAAAAATCTATATTTTGCTAGTTGTACTTCAAAAACCTTTGATGCCGAGTTTTATCAAGCAGATAATTTCTTCACTAGAGTGTAATATGATGACCTTTTTCTTAAACAAGTGTTTTGTCACAATTCTGATCATTTTCTTGCAATGAACAGCTTGAAATATCATGTGTAACGCTAAACTGTATTAATGAAAATTCTTGGGAGATTATTAATTTTCTTTCTGGCATCAGAAAGCAATATTTCAGGTAGACTGGCAGAACTTTATAACATGAAAACTTTTTTATTGAAAAGTCATGATGATACAAAGTTCACTCATTCAAATTCCTTTGTTTCTCCAAACAGAGGCATATTGCCTGAGGTAAGGGTTATAGTTAAGTGAATTGTGCATAATTGTTTGTGCAAAACCTGTTCCTCTTCACTCCTTATCCACCTGAACAGTCTGGCTGTAGTTCCTTCCTGTTAGGCCTTATCACAGGAACTGTCAGGTTCTCCAAAGCCTGTTGGCACAGCAGTACCTGTCTCCCTACAGCATGTAAATCTTTATGAACTACAGTGAGATGTCACTGCACACGGAGCTGCTGAAGCAGGTGACATGGGGGACCTGGTATGGCTCTCTGTAGACCAAGGAATTATCCAGAAGATGCAGGGTCTTTAGAGAGTCTATTGATTATTTAACTCTTGAGTTATCTGCTTATACTCCAAAAACATCCAGAAGATACTCCAAAGTGTTTTTTAGAATTTACAATAACTTGAACTAAAAGAAGTGCACCAGAAATTGGCATTTTGATATTACTTAGTGAAATCTTAATTTTTTTTTTATGATTACAGTACCTAAACCACATTTCATTTTATGCATTTTTAAAAATTTTATTTAAGTTTTATGGAACAACAATCAATTAATTTTTCTCAAGTTCCTTGTTGGGGTTGTTTTCCCATATTAACTGTAAAAAATTGAATATTACTGTCTGATTAAGAGTGACACAATACACAGGTTACTTTGGAAAGTACTGAAGAGTGTCTGACATTAAGGTGCACTCCACCACATAAATAAAAATAAATAGCAATCTTTTGCACTCCCTCTAGTCTGAAAATGGTCATATGAAACAAACAAGCTACAAATTTATTAAAATAGACATTTAATCATATTTTTAAGAAACTTTCACCTAAAAAATAAAATTAAGGAATGAATTTTAAAAAAATTATAAGCTGTAATTGATCTGACTACATACATTATAAAATAGTAAATTAGAGGAGGTGAACAATAAACACCTATGAAAACCTTGTTAATTTTCTCCAGTATAAAGGAAAATAAGAAATTTGGCAATATAATAATGATAATAAACTTATTATATTTTATTCAGACTGTTCTGATTTTAATTCTTCAGATTTTCTAGAACACTAGAAGAGCTATCTGTCTTGTTTAAACTCTTTAATTAATTTCAGATTTAAATACTTTTTCATCCTTATTTTTACAGTGGGATAAAAATACATCTACAACTGAATCTATGAAAAATATTAAATTCTAATCCTTTGGCAAAGTGCTCTGTCCTTATGGTCCTATGCTAAATTCTATAAATATATCAAATAACTCCTTTCCACATATCCCAGCTATGACACTGTATGACTTTGTGTGGTCCAGCTACCTTCTCCCTGTTGTCTATTAATGCTTCAGTCATATACAAAAAAAGGATAAGAACATTGAACTGGCTGATAGAGCTTTTATTCCAATTCATTTGCACAGACAGTATTCAGCTCAAAGCTACTGGATGTTGCTGATGCACAGTAGCAGGAACAGTTCATTACCTTTGCTAGCTCTTTCAAGAGGAGGAAATAAACTGCATTAATCAAAGGCTGATCATCTCTGAGTTTACTTCAAGACTTGATTCTTTTAAAAGTCTTTGATTCTTTGAATGGGGCCAGAGTGACATTTCAGTAATGGTTTTCCTTTCTTCCACTTGGCAGAACAGCTAGACTATCGTGTAATCAGGCCACGAAAAAGAGAGGAAGAATCAAAGCAGCCACTGAGTTTTAGATGGCAAAATGGTTTACCTGAAAGCTACTTAAGTATTTTATGAATGCCTCTATAAATATCCATAAAAGAGGTGGTAACTATGGGCTTCTGTTCAGGATCTGTTTGGTTTATAGGTTTGGGTCTCAAGAATAATTCTACAGAGGACCCTTGGGAATAACTTTGCAGTGTTTCACTTTTAGATATTTTTCTTGTTTGTGTAATCTTCATCCTCAAATTTGCTGTGCTGCCCTCTTATACTCTGTGAAAGAAGACATATATGCATAAAACTGCAATTATAAAAGATTTGACTTGCAATTTTACTAAGCTGAGTAACCTTAACCCAGAGAGATTTTTGAAAACTAATTAAAATAGAATTCTTATTGTTGTTGTTGTTATTATTATTATTATTATTATTATTATTATTATTACTATTACTATTACTATTACTATTAGAGGTTGCCTAGAGAAGCTGTGGATATCCACTCCCTGGTAGTGTTCAAGGCCAGGTTGGATGAGGCTTTGAGCAACCTAGTCTAGTGGAAGCTGTCCTTGCCCATGGCAGGCAGTTTGGAACTAGATGATCCTTAAGGTCACTTCCAACCAAAACCATCCTATGGTTTTGTCATTCTATGATTCTCTGATTACTGATATTATTATTTTACTTTGCCATTCCAAGAAGACTATTGACTGCAGGGCATAGTTTTTCCTCCTTTCACTTTTAGGAGCCATGAAATTCCACCATAAAAGAATCAACACTGCACAAACTGATATATTTTACCTCATGTATTACTCAACACATAAGATTGGGAGCTTTTAGACTAAAGAGAGGACTTAGACTTACAGTTTTTAGCTAACACACATCATTAGAGCAGGTCAATGGGTTATGGGTTATATGTTACATAAGCAGGGCTTATTAGTCTGTCTGGAAGCTAAATGTTGACTGATTTAAAAGGCTAGTTACTTGATGACAACTCTAGCTTGCAGCGAGATCTAATAAATAAGTGTGCTTTTAAGGTCTTACTAACTTACTTGACTCAAGAACAAGTATTTCTTTACATAAATTTCATGTTTTATGATACATTGAACATTTAATAAGCCATTAAAATAAAACTGTTGTGTTTTCAGGGCTTTTGTTTGTTTGTTTTTTAAATAAACATCTGGAACTCAGTGATAGACTTATGAGTCATATCTTTTTTACGAGGTCTAGCAGTTTCAAGAAAGTTAATCTGCTGTTCATTCTGAACCACTTACATGTACTACTAGTTTGAGGGGTTTGTATTTTTTTTTTCTTTTTAACACACTCTAACACACTATTTTTTACCATGTATCCAAGATCCTGGCTGTGTTATGGTCCTCTCTTTTTATTATATCTCCAGTATAGACAGCTTTAAGTATCAGATCATTTTATAGTTCTGCACCATTTTCCTGATCCTTTTTTCTGCTCCCATTTTAAAGACACAAGCATCTCTAAGAAATTGAAATTTGGCATTTATTCTAGTTCACACAGCAATAAATCAAGAGAGCTAGTTCTAAATGCTGTCTCTATATTGCATAGAGGGGCTGTTTGAGGTTCTTCTCCCAGACTCGACCACATACTGAGTGGTACTGACTAAATAACTGGTTTGCTTTGTTTTGTATTTTTAGTTTTATCTTGCCTACCATAATTCTTTTCAGATTCTTCAATATCTGGCTAATTCATCAATATAAGACCTAAACCCTTGAGATTCATGCATGTATTTTATCATTCTGCTATTTCTAAATTAATTTGAAAAGGCAATGGATATGTTATTTAGAGAATGTGACATTCTTAATGCAACTATTTTATTTCTTTCCCTCTTTCACTTTCTCTGAGCATTTGTTTTAGAAACACTATGGCAAATACAGATATATTCACATTCATTAATCTAAGCATTTTAAAAACCAATCAGATGATTTTTCTTTTTTGTTCTCCAATTAGATTTGTAGATGGCAGAAGGAAAAAAGAATGTAATGATTGTTGGTAAATAAGAAGTTCTGCATGAGTGCTTTTTAATAGTTTATCATCAACATGTAATTGAACTGAATAATTGCTGCATAAGAGGGTGGCTGTGAAGCAGCAGCTGCCCCTAGGCAGTACTTTGTTGAGGAATGTCACTGCGACAAAAAGTGCTGGACATATAATGCATCATCAGCATTTGTGCTATAGGCATGTCATGTAGGTGGATAGGAATCACTGGGGTGTGGTAAATGTAAGTATGTCAATGACATCTGAGTAGTATTAGATGGATAGGAGGCAAGCAGAAAGACAAAGAAGGAAAAAGACAAAGAAGCCAAAAAATTGAGGAAAACAGCTTTTACCACTAAATGGAAATTACCTTCAATGCTGCAGTGCACCACTGGCTTTGACAGCTGAAGCAGCAGCAGAGAGAATTTGACAAAGATAGTGGTTATAGTGTTTTCTTTGCAAGCAGCTAAGTCTGTTTGATTTTCTACTGGCAATATTAATCAGTGTTCTTTTTAAAAAATTAGACTGAACAGAAGAGTATTTTCTTAAGGTCATAAGAAATTATTTGAAAGCCTTGATTTGTTTGTGTGAGTGTGTATCTGTATATGCCTATATTTGTGGAATAATGAAACATGAAAGTGAAAATAATTGTGTACCTTTGCTCATTGGACTAAAGGCTATGTTATTCAAAATATGAAAAATGTTCTGTAATGAATATATATGTTCCCTTTATTTACCATAGCTTCCCCTTAATGGATAGTTTATATCAAAACTAGAAGCTTATATATTGGGCATAATTTAGACTTAGGTATTAACTTACTTGATAGCTTGCTCTGCCTGGGATTGCATTTCCTCCTAAACCTTTATTTACAAACATTTTCCTTCGATTTTTCATTGGCATATCAAAGTTGTCAAAGGTGAGTAGACCTTATGTAGTTATTACTATATATACCTTAAAAGACCATACACATAATAACACTGCACAGTCATACTGTTCTTTCAATCTATAGGAGAAGGGAAAATATCATTAAACATACTTTATCTTCAGATACTTGAGTGAATACTTTGTATAAAGTCATAGGGTATGTAGAACTCTGCATAAATCTAAAATTCTGGATCTTCCATCTAGAATATGTTGCTTCTTATCTCTATTGCTGCCATATTTCTTAATTTTGAAATACTAGTCATTGTTTATGTTACCAAATGTTAAAATTTATTTGACAATTGCCTTACAATAGTATGAAAAAAATAACACATTCACAGGCCATATTCTGTTCTTATGACTAAGGTTCCCTTTATATGAAAGACTTTGTCTTTATAATGTGTCTCTATGCTACATATTCTACTCAAACTGTCAGTCAGGGTATAATGATGTGTAGTGCCAGCTGCTTGCAGCAGGGCATGTTTAGCACAACTGGCAGTGGCAGCCTTTAGTGGTCTAAACTGTTATTCCTGAATTGCCTTGAGACGCTCAGTATTATGACAAGTAACCTAAGCTGAGACTTTGTTTCATTACTTTTATAGAAGAAAAAGCTCAGCACGGGTGTTCACTCACAACTTGGACGCTTCTGGCAGCCGTCATGAGCTAGATCGCTTCCGTACCGTCACAGTCCATGTGTGGAGGGAAGTGCTGCCAAAAGTGTGCCAATCCAACTTTGTCTGTAGAAAAAGTAAAATTCCTCAGTGGGCTCAAATGTGTACATTTATTATAACACAAGTAGATTAACGTACTTGTCTGAGGCCAACATTATCCTGCTCAAACACTGTGCCAGAATAGGCGGACTGGGAGAGATTCCTGGCCAGCATGCTTGCCTCTCTATAGCCCTGTCTGAAGCTAATCACTCATAAGCACAGCAGAGTCTGTGTACTGGAATTAACAATTCACAGAAGCCTCCTCTGCTGCAGAGCAATTTTAGTAGGGAGTTGCCTGTCTGCCTGCATGAGTTTTTGTACATCTGTCAGCTAATGCAAAGATTCATATGTGAACTCCAGCAGCTGGGGTATCAGGTGGATACCCGATTCTCTCAGCAGACTTGTGGGTCTGTTAACCAATGAATGGGTTGTACTCATCCATTCACATAATATTTTTTTCACCTACAGTGGTTAAAACATGAGCTATTTCCCTGATCAATAAATAATAGTTGCATGTTTCTACAGCTTCTGATTGCAAAGAATTAGCTTCCATTTTAACAGGGTTAAAACTGCAAGTGTCAGAGAATAAAAGTGGAGGGAAATAGCTTCTACTAGCAGATGAGAAAGACTGCAGTATTTTTGACGTGTAGCCTGGGTGTCAGTGAAGTGATCAACTTGACACACACTGAGCTGCTGTGGTGGTGCACTATTGACAGCTGAAAGCTTTGAGAGGCCTTTCCTTTCACTGAGAGGCTTTCCCATTATACAAAATGCTACCTTCTCACTGAGAATGCATGTGGGGCATAAGATGACATACTTCATCTGACTGCAATTACTGTAACCAGAGGCAACACAGTCAAAATAGCACAGTCTGTACTTGTTGCTTAAGTATCTGTTCATTATTATGTGAACCTCACAGAAACATCCAAAAACATTATTTCTCAGATGAGGTCAGTCTGGGTTAGTAACCTCAGCTAAATTCTATCCAGAACTAATGATGTAGAAATTTTTTTCCCTATGAACAGCTAAAAAAAAAAATTAAAAAAAAAATTAAAAAAAATAATAAAAAAAATATATATATACACACACACACATACACACCCACACACAGAGAAATGTTTGAAATGGACAAAAGAGTAATATACCATTCTTTGGGTTTGGGGTTTCTTTGGTTGTTTTGTTTTTGTTTTTGTTTTTGTTTTTGTTTTTGTTTTTGTTTTTGTTTTTGTTTTTGTTTTTGGTTGGATGTATCTTCCTTCTGGGAGAAAAAGGCTTAATATGTAGTGCCTCTATGATCGTGACAAAAACCACTTTGTGTAACAGTTCATTTTTTAAGCTTCTGCTTCTCACAACTGCAAAAATACAGTCTTCCAGAAAATAGATACCTTATTCCTCTGTGAGACATGGAAGCTCCATAATCCCAAGGTCTGGCTGAACTCTGAGTTTTGCTGAATGAGAGATTTTGCACCCTCCTAACGAGCTCTTGAAGATATTAATTTGAGCTATGGCTTCCCTGCCTTGTCCTGCTTGACAACGCCTATGGTAACAATCCAAGTCTACCAATAACCAAGAAGGGAAGGAGTGGGAATCAGGAGAATACTCTCCTTCTCTAAGTCTGACTCTTGTTCCTCCCATACAATAGAACTAAAGGACTTCTTTCTCCCTGCATACACCTGGAAGAGACAAGGGCTTGAAAGCTAAGTTAGAAAAATCCTTAAGGGGTCTTATAGGAAAACTGCTGGAGACAGAGTTACATTGACAACAGATGTAATAAACTGAAAGGAATGGATGTGAAGGAAGTTATAATTAGAGGATTAACTGTCAGAGAATGGATGAAGTAATGCGTTATGCACAAATTTCCAATGACAATTTCAACTAGGTGATGATCTGGATGAGAGAAAGGAAACTGAGAAGAAAAATAATTTTTCAGTTTGAAACAGGTTTTGTATATCTTGTGATTTTAAACAGAAAGTAATTAAACATGATACTGTGAAAAGACAAATAATATAAAGTTACCATAAAAAGTTCAACTAATTTTGGAATTTCCTATGGCTGAAACTATAGCTGACCAATATAAACGAGGAAGCATGAGATAATTTGGGCAGACAAATAACAATAATATTGTTGTACCCAGTTTGGAAAATGAACTGAATATAGATTTGGGAGTTGTAGATGTCAGAGTATGAATGCAAGCATACAAGAACAAATGATTTTTTTTAGGGGGTATAAAATTTTTTAAGTGAATCAGCTACAGACAGATTCTATGGAATTATTAGAAATAACAAGAAATGGAGGGATATGCTAAGGTCATATGTTCACAGGGAAAGAGGACAAAAGCTTAGGGAATATTTTGACAAGAAATTGAGTGGAGATGTATGGAAGTGGGATGGGGTGATGTAAAGAAAAACTAGACAATGAAAAGTGAGTAGAAGAAGTCAGAAAATAAATTCATGTTTTTTCAAGAAAAAAGGAACAAGGAAAAGAAATTGGAAAACTTGGGGTTTTATTAGTTTCATAGACTTTAAGGAAATAAGGCATCACTAACTTTCCTAATTTAAGACATTAGATGAGAGTTATTTCATTCAACTTTGCTTTGAAACAGGCAACCACAGTATTCAAATCTTCGGACACAACCATTATGTCCCATAACAGAAGAACCACAGAGATAGAAATATTCTGAGTGTCCTAAGAGCTTTCACTGACATAAAATTGTTTCTATGGGGAAAAACTAAGATGATTCTAGTAGGTCACCTATGCTCCAATCTATTCCAGCCAATTACACTTTCAGAACAATTTTTTCCCAGTCTAATCTAGGAACCATTAGAAACCTAGCTGTACTAGGCAAAAGTCTATAAAGGAAATAGCCTTCTTCTGTTAAAATATCTGTTAAAAAGCATCTCCTTATATCAGGAAAAATATCTGTTTCACTCCTACCTTATAAGTGTCTAAGAACATGATAAGATTGAAGGTAGTTTGATTTATATTACTAAATAGAAAGAACATTAAAAAACATATTAATTATCCTCTCTAGGGCAAACACTATTAAAACTCCAAAGCTTTGCTATTAGGGTGAGCCAGAAATTAATTTAGAAGACTCTGGAGATAAACAAGAGATTCTAGACTTTCAATATTATACATATGGATGAAGTTTTCTATGAGGATATATTTTGTCAACCTATAGAGCAATTTTGAAACCATCTAGATTTGCAACATTAAAGTCAGAGACAATAATTTTGTTGGTTTCAATGGAAATAAGCTCAGACCTGTTATACTACTACAGATGAAATCTCCAGTGTTAATTTAAGTGATGAATAAAGTGAGTTAATGTACATCTGTATTTTTTATTCTGTCAAAATAGAAAATTAAATTAGGTTAGTTCAGAGAAAGTAAATAAATGTTATATTGCATACTGATGTAGCAGTTGAGGCAAACAATTCTTTAAAGAAGAGAATAAAGTAAGTAACAATTTACTAAGAAGAGTGATTCGGCCTTTTGTTTAGTACTTGAAACTTTGAAAAAGTTGTTGGTTTTTTTTCTTGTTTGATATTGTTTCTTGACACTAGCCAGGAGTGGAAAAAAAACCTCCACATAAGCAATTGGACTGTTTGAGATATTTATGAGACAGGTAGACAAGAAAATACTAACTTTTTTTTTTTTAAAAAAAAAGCATTCCACTTCATTTTAAAATTGATATATATTCCATTTAAATGTCGAAATGTTTGAAACTATAGCACTTGAATATCTTACTGCAGTTTTATTGCATTACTCATAAGATATTCAGCTCAGCTCCCAAAACCTTTTTCATTAAATAAGTTTTGCTTGTGTTTGGGGAAAAAATTACAAGATAGAGTCATCTCTTTAGTGTGAATATCGAGACTGTGAAGGTTCTGTTGATCACTTTTCTGCATAGAATATAGAAAAGTACTCTTGTTTTTCTGTGGGTTTTTTTGAGCATCTCTTCTTTCTATGTGCTTTTTTTAGTATGTATATTGATTATATCCTGGGTTCTTGTGCATGAGAAAAAAGATACTAGATAATACAGAGCAGAAGGGAAGAAGACAGTACAGATTCCTTTTCAGTCTGAGACACACACAAGCCTTAAAATTTAACACATACTCTATTCATCTTCCCTCCACTCAGGATCTTACCATCAGACAAATCAGTATTGAAAGCTAACTGAACAACAGGTTGGAGTACAAAGTTATCTTGTTTGTCTTAGCCTTAGCTAAACTTGGCTTCTTTGCTAGTACTGAGGAGTAACAAAGCAACAACACAGAGGAAGAGCTTGATTTAATGATGTTGGAATGATGAATGAGCAATTCATATAAAGCTTCCTTTTGGTGGGGAGAACAGTCTTAGACCTGTGTGTGAACTACTCTCCAGCCAGCTGGATAATAGGTCAAGGCAATGTCATTCCCTTCCTGAGTTAGAAACGGTACTTTCTGTACTTGTGAGAGATGAGTTCCTTCCACTCGAAGCAAGAAATGCCATACACATGAGTCAGTCTTGAGTGTCCAGGTGGTGCAATTACTCAGTTTTTGGACACTGTGCTACAGCATATTCTCACACTCATTCAAACATTTCACAGTTGTGTAAAAGTGAAACATCTTTTTATATTTTTCCCTTTCAATTTTTAAATTAAGGACATTAAAACAGTCACAATGTTCCTGGTTTCTGAACCAGAGACTATCCTATCAGTTTTAAACTCCCCTGTCATTTTTTCCTAAAGTGTGAGGAAGTAATAGATTAAAACAAACAAACAAAGGTACAGAATCTTCTCTCTTACTGAAAGGCAATAAAAGAGATTTCTGTCTCTTCAGTGTCGAAGTCCTCTTATAATTTTATTGTTATTGCTTAAAAAGAAATCAGACACAGAAAAAAGATTGTGATTTATTTTTATTTTGGCAAGATAAGTTACTTGACTTCAGTGTAGTTAAAGTGCTAGGAATATGAACTACACAACATGCCTTAATCAATTTTCTCCAGTATGCAAAGTAATAGATGTATTATATTTTTTCTAGCTTAAGAACTGTGGTGGGTTGCCCTTGGCTGGAAGCCAGGTGCCCACCAAACTGTTCTACCTTTCCCCTCCCTAGCAGAACAGAGCAGGAGAAAATAAGATGGAAAAAGAAAGAAGCCAACTCACGGGTCAAGGTAAAGGTAGTTTAATAAAGCAAAATCAAAGGCCCCACCTGGAAGCAAAGGAACACAAAAGACTTATTCTCTATTCTCCATTAGCAGACAATGTCCAGCCACATCCCAGGATTTAGGACTTCAGTACACATAGCTGTTGCTCTGGAAGACAAATATAATAACAAATGACCCCCACCCTCTCCTTTCTCTTAGCTTTTATTTCTGAGCAGACAACATACGGTATGGAATGTCCCTTTGGTCAGTTTGGGTCAGCTGTCCTGGTTATGTCCCCTCACAAGATCTTGCCCACACCCAGCCTACTGGCCTTTGGGGGTGAAGTGACAGAATGTTGGAGAGCCAACCTTGATGCTGTGCGAGCACTGCTCAGCAGTAACCACAACACTGGTGTGTTCTCAACACCTTTCTAGCTACTAATACAAAACATAGCAGTCTGAGAACTGCTGTGGGGAAAATTAACTCCATCTCAACCAGATGAAATATAATAACAAATATAATAACAAATAGAGTACTGCATCAGTATCATTATCTCCGTATCAGACAATCTCCTGCCTAACTGCAAGTGGGAAATTTATTTCTTCATGGTCACTGCATGGAGTCAAATAGGGAAAACTAAAATTTCTATGGGCAAATTCTGGATGGGCTATTAAATTTACTGGGTTCTACTAACTCTTACAAGTTCTTTCTAAGTTATTAATATAATCCTCTTATAACAGTTTTCCAATTGTTGCTATGATGGGTAAGTATTTTCTAATTGCTGCTATACAGTGGGGGTGTTTTACATCTTGTGTATTTATCATAGCAAATCTAAAGAAAAAAGCTCATCACTTTCTGACAGATGGTGGTAATTCTCATTATTTTATTGACTAACCCTGACACTGCCATTTCCAATGTCTTTTAACTCTGTGAAGAAGTGATGGTTCACTGTGTAATTACTTTGTTTATATTGCTAAAAATACTGAAGAGTCCCCTTTAAACAGTAGAGTGTCCTGCTTTAACTCCAGCTCTCAGCTGTCTGCCATACTTTATCCATCTTGCAAAAGTATTTCTCAGTCTCTGAAGAAAGAGTTCAGACAACAATTCATCTTGTAAAACTTTGACAAGAGCTTCATAATCATACAGCGACATGAAATTTGCTGGTTAACCTTGATGTAAACCGGTTTTTATTTCACTAAAAAAAACATTGGAAGGAAAGACCTAGCAGATTGTCTCATGATTTATTGCTGAAAGATGAAAAACAAATGAAGGAACAATTCCATCTATGTTTTGGGCTTTACAGATCCACATGAGACTCTCCAAGCCTAGAAAATAATCAGGATACTTAAGGATTCAGAACAAATTTTATAAATGGAAAAATACAGATGACATTTCCATCTGGCTGTAAAAACCATGCAAAACCATTCATCATTAAAGATGCAAAAAAAAAAAAAAAAGAATTGTAAAAGTAGATTTCTGGGTTGGCATGGATTTAGGATACAGAACAATAAATTAATTAGGGGACAAACCATAGTTGTGACTGAAGGGGAGAAACAGAAAAAACTGGAATTAAATTTTTACAGGCATTTTCTACTATTTTACTGAATAACTTGTTTAATGTTTACTGTTTTGTGTGTTTTGTTTTCCTAGTCAATTTAAGCAACATCTTTCTTGTATTATAACCCCACACAGTAGCTAAAAAAAGACACCTTAGCTCCTTGACTTGGAAACCTTCACATCTCTTGCAATATAAAGAAACTATGAGTGATTATAAACTTGACCTCCTATGCTAAAAAGAGTTTACAATATGTGTATGCCCCTGCCATGTGAAAATTCAGTATCTACTTTACTATGTTTCTAAATCAAATAGGCAACACTTTGACACACTGGAGATTTTGCATGGTAAAATGTAATGTTTACTAGTGTTCCCATATTCTGTAGATGTATTTCAAAGAGTGCTGAGTTACTTTTTGTTGTGATGTGCATTATTATACTTGTGAGGAACAGCAGTATAAAAAATGACTACCCATATATGGAAAAGTACTTGTGGTTAAGAACAAGATAATGAAGAGCATTTGGCTGGTTATTAATCAATTTTTTCTAAACATTGTGTCACAGTGTTAATGTCATATATCTTTGCACTGTGCCCAGTAAGGCTGCCCCACAACTACACCTTATACTTTGAAGAGTCCAGAATGCTGGAGGCAGTAAAAAAGGCTTCTATCATCTTTTCTTATTTCATAGCTGGAAAACAAGCCAGAAGCCTTATGTCACAGATGTTGAGTTGCTGGCAAGAGTATTACCAGTGATATCGTAAATTTTACATATATATTCTAGTACCTCACCAGGAAGCACCACTAAAGATATTCATTATGTTTTTCTTATAATGCTTTTCTCAAAATCTTTAAGAACTTTAAAACAAAAAAAGAAAGGAGGGGAGAGAATAGAATACAGTTTAATGTCTGAAACACAATGGCTAATTTTTATTTCAGATTTCCTTTTTTGATTTCCATACACTGCAAAATTGCATACTCTCTTCTTGTGCAGCCGTAAGCGCTTTGACACAGTGCAGGAGGTTTTTGTATATATACAAACTGTTGTTATTATAATTTGTTTCACAAAATCTTAATTATTATGTATTTAATAGTTTATATTCAATAAATAAGATTTCAATAATCTGATGGTAATTATTTTGCCTACCATACCCGATTTAATAAAACCTAAATTAAGCAGGGAGACAATTAAAACATTTAAGCATTTTATTGCTTTTAAACATGTCCTATAGTTAATGCAGATTATGCATCAGTGCTAAGCAAATTTACCACGTGGAATCTGAAGTACATTCATACATTTCTAGTGTCAGTCTTCAGCGTTTTGGACCGTCTTCCTTCTGAGGTGGAATATGAACACGGCTCTGTCAGTTCTTGAGATTTAATATGATATATCAAGGTTAGTGACCGACAACATACTCCCCAAAGATGTACATAAAATGAAGCCCCAAAATGTTTAAAAACTTCTAATCTCAATGAATGTCTCCTTAGCCTGGATCTATGTGGTAACACATGACCCTAAGATACTACCCACTGTGATTTTCTGGGTAGTTTTGAAAGAGGTAGTAGTCACAACTCATAAGGCACACAGTCAACTTACTAAGTTCCTGAAAGCTACAGGTACCACCTCAAATTTAGAGACACATCCCATTGGTTTTATGGAGTTACCTTCCCTAGGAACTAAATTTAAGTTAAAAAATGGGCTTAAAGAGCTGTGTTACCTAACCTGATGTAAAACATTCTCTGTAGATAGGTAATATTGTAAGCAGTGTGATCTTACCTTGATTATCGTAGTCAGCTGACAAAATAATGGAATTTAGGCAACTCAATAGACTATCTAGTTAATTATCATACTCTAAGACAGGTAACTACATATATATTCAGATCAGCTAGGGTGTTTCCTTACCTTCCTGGTACAGTGTTTCTAATGTATTTTTTAAAATGCTTATTGAGAGGGGTTCCTGAAGTTTAACTTAACCTTCTCATCTTCTCAACCATACATATGACAAACAGATTAAGCTCATTTTCATACTTAAAGACTGTTATTATGTGTCTCTCTGGACTTCTCTGGAATAAAGAAGGTCAGTAAATCAAATCACTGAGCTTGGTAGTTTTCTAGGTCTTAAGTCAAAATTATCACTGCACACACTGCTTACCTTCCTAAAATCCTAAACTAATAGAATATTTTGAAGATAAGTAATTCCTAGGTGAATGTACAGTGGCTTTAGGAACCTCATTCCTCTTCTCTTTTTGCCTTAACTCTTACACGGCAGAACGTCATGCAGTGGTGCACATTCTGTACTGTCACTGGTCCTTGCCATACATTGACACTATGCTCAACAAGTATTGTAACCTTAGCAGGTGAATAAGTTTGCAAAATTCAGCCTCTGTTACATAACTAAAGGAAGAAAATCTCAGAAATGATGGTCCACAAAATTGCATTTCTATCAGCTTCTTCAGAGTCTATTCTGGAAACAGATTATTCTTGTTAATAGTAGTTATAAGGAAACAGCACCTTGAAGCCACCCATGTTCTAAACTAGGGAAAAGGTATATCCACACAACATAGGGCTGATTGAGTAGTGTTAGAAAATAATATCTTAAACAAATGATTTCTGTGGTGACTGTCAAAAAAAAAAAAAGTTTTTGTTATTCCTCTGTGCTCAGAGGTAGTGGTATAATATTCAGCTGTTATGTTATTTGTGGTTTTTAAATGACAAATGTCCAGAATAAAATATTTATTAATATATACACATATATATTCCTTTATTTGATCAGCTTTAAGGGACATTTGTTGCTCTCCATGCCTGATGCAACTGACATGAATAGACTAAATTCTATACTGGCATAAAACCACTGAAATTGCAAAAGGTTGGTCTTTGGACCTTTATTATTATTTAATGGGAAGAAAAACATTCACACTTGAATTTGTGAAAGGGAATGATAAGAGGGTTGTACAGATCAGTTTCTTATTAATGTAATAGAGACCCTTTCAACTGTGAGCTACTCAGATGAATCTGAAGCAGGTCAGAAGTAACCAAAAGTCATTAACATCTGACAGCTGGGTGATGGCCTGTGTAAAATGAGTTGATGCTCTCAGTCCAGTACATAAAACATCAGAATAATTGGTGTTAATTTGCACCCTTGTTGGCAGTCTTAGCACAGAGGCCAAAGATTGAATGGGTATGAAAATTAAACTATCCTGTCAGCAATAAAGGTTCTTTCAGGTCAGGTTTGAAGCACATTAACAGGATACTATAGAGGAATTTCCACTGTTAGTGCTGGGGCTGTAGCTGTTCAGTGAATAAGCCAGACATTGTGACTAAATTCAGTAATTCCCCAGACATTTATAAACACTAAGGCTTTTTCTTCTATTTTACTTATGTAAATAAATTTATATCAGAAATACAATGGTGGCAAGAACCAAGGAGGTCAACAACTGACCTCCACATCAAGTGCAAGTTATTGTATAAGTGTCAGGAACTGTAGAGAATCACTAATGTACTTTTGCAGCTGAGAAGCCATAAACAGTACTTGGCATATGTGTGTTGATAGCAAAAGAATTTGCCATGTGGATAATTAGCCTTAGGTGTGTTATGGTCTAGTGCTAACTTCTAGTAGAGCTTTTTATTTCAGATTACCAATCTGACAGTGACACAACTTGCAGTCTTTTTCAATATAATTCAATCAATATTTAACACCAGGCATGCCCGTTCCTTTCATTCCTGGTTGCACATGAGAATAAAGTTTGCAATTAAATGGGAAAGGCATAGAGATATTGAAAAGATGAATGCCTTCACATTGCCAACTGGCAGAAAAATTGGCTGGGGAGGTTTGAGAAAATTCTGCAGTTATGTGGCTCTACACTAAGGAAGATGGGATTCAGAAATGGAAAGTGAGTAAATAAAACCTCAAATTATATTTGCACCAAGTCTATTCATGACAAGAAATAAAATAAATTCTTTAAAGATTTAATCTTAAGTTTAGATTTGCTCTGGTTAAAAGGAAGGAAATCCTGAGTGAGCTTCAGAGTAAAGTATTGCGGATGTGGCTTTCATGTGCTAATTTCTTTTGACTCAGTGAAACAACAGCTCCCAGAGTCTGGACTGATGTCCACACAACCAGGCCTGCATGTGAATGCAAATGACTTAATTATAAGCCAAAACTCTGTGCACCGATGAGTTGTGCAGGACACTTGCAGTGATACCAGCTTTGTGTGTAGCTTTCTTGCTGTTTCTGTTTCCTGTCTGAAAATAAGTGGCATCTTACGCGTTGCTAAGCAGCAGAAAAGGGGTCCAGTGTGGCAGGGCAAGCAAAACTTCTTTTTGTTAGTGTATGTCTTTCACCCTGGCAATTGATGACTTTTATATTACCTTTTTCTTCCATCATCTTGAATTTCATAACACTCATCTCAAAATGAGTCTGAATTCTGTTCAGCTTGCTGTATTGCTGAACTCATTGAATGCACATAGCAAACAATATATTCATCAGCAATAGTAATAAAAAAAATGAGCTATTTTCAGTTAAGTATAGTGCAATCTTTTATAGGAAATATTCAAGGAAAATGTAAAGAGCAAGGACAGGTCTTTATGCATCTTTTTACCCTTCTCGCTCAGAGTCCAGTACCTTTGTACTGTGAAGAGAATTCCAGATAAGCACTCTATGGTTTTGTTCAGCTTGAGAGACAGGCTCACAAGTCTTTTTAATTATGCTACACAAGTAGAGCACTTTAACAGATTGGGTAAAGGGTACATCCTGCAGAGCTTCTTAGCAGTTCCCGTAGCTAAAGATCTTTTTAGGTGAGGTGGGAAATGTGAATTTGTATCACATCACTGAGTAATTGAATTTGGATTACTCAAAGCATATGTGTAGGCTGCCATCCCCAAAATAAGGTTTTATCCTCTACTAGGGACCTTTTAGGTACTTTGCACAACCAGTGTCTTGTGGACAGCAGGTACCTGGACATTGTACTGTAAACTTGGTTCAGAATCCTAGATTCAGGACCAAGTCTATACTCCATTTGAATGGCTGAAATCAAATTCATGCCTGGCTGCTTCCTCCTCTGAACTACAAAATCAGTGGGATACTTAAGGAGTAGTGCAGTGAAGCATAGACAAACAACTAGTTGTTCTTTCCACCTCTCAAACAGAAGGAGGTATTTTTACATAGTGGAGATATTTAGTTTTAGACAGAGCTAAGAAACATTCCTTATGTGAAAAATTGTAGCAGAGTCCTGAAGATGATTCACTTTTCTGGTTACTGATCATTGAGAAACCCTTTTTCAGACACATAGTTTTACCCTTGTACCAAATGCAGAACTTGAACACTGGATTTTGCTGTAGGTGCTATCTGACTCCTTTTGTGAATTTGTCCTTTTGAGCATACAAATGCATTGCTTACTCAACCCTGGCTTTTGTGTGTTTGAGTGCAAGAGGGAGAGACCAGATATGCTGTTTGGTTAAATTACTGTTCTGTAAGAATCTAAAAAATGAAAAGAAAATCAATCAATATTTCTCTCTTATGGACGTTTTCATGTTTCTGCTGAAAAAAAGATATACACCTAGAAAAAGAAATTTAAAAAAAAAAAAAGAGGTAAGTGGAAGATTCTTGAGCATGTCTTAAAAAAAAAAAGTAGTTTTTCCATCCGACACAATTAGACAACTAACATCAACAAATACAATGCACAAGTGGATGTAGATGTTTGAGGGCCATTAAACACTGAGCATTTCCTTGAATGTGCCACAATTACACGATCACTGGTCCAAAGTCTTTTTTTGCTGATTCTTCATGAAGATTTATTGTTCCTTAACATTTTTCATTGTTTACTGGTGACAGGAGTGCTTGGTGCTTGAAGGTGATCCAACACTCCTGTTCTTGCTGTACTGTATATTCCATTCCATATTAAAATGACATACGGACACCTAGTACCAAACACCTAGTATCAAACACCAGCCTCTAGAAACACCTCTAGGGATTACAGGCCCCTAGCTGCCTTCCCACATCTCATGATAAACACAGCTATTTTATATTCCATTACCCTGATGCCCCTGTGCTTGAGCATATGCTGTTGTCTGTCTTGGGCATATATCCAAACAGAGTGCCTGCAGGCTGTATTCTCCTATAATCCATTGTATGTTCCGAGAAATCATATGATACCATTGGTTTTTCAGATACCATGGTTTTAAGCTGTCAAAATTAACCTCGTGTCATGTTTCTCTTTTGCTTTTTTCTGTTAATGCTGTCCTAGATCTTCAGGTTCAAGTATGATTGAATGCAACAGTATGCTTCTGTCACAAAGGAACAGATTTTCTTAGATCAGACACAGTATTATATATGCCGTACATATTTCTAGGTTGTGCAAATTATATTTTTAAATATACTGTTCAGTCTCCCCAAGAGTTGAATTCAAATTTTTGTAGCTGGAAACTCAAGATGGTTCTTACATGTGCAATAAAACTGTCCATCAATTCAGACCTCTTAGCAAACATTTTCTTCAGATATTCTACACTCAGTGTACCAATTTGTACTTTCAAACACAGGTCAGAAAAAGAAGTAACACATAAACCACAGTAGTCCAGGAGTAGAGCTCTCTCCTATGAGCCTCTTTTCACTTATATCCACAACAAATTACACCACCATTCTATACTAGCTGTGTTTCTTAAAACAATGACTGCATCAAAGCAAGGGTATGTCCTCTTGCCTCTTCTCCCTGCCTAACTGTACTGGAAGAAAGGACAGTCTAAGGTCAGGACACCACCCACTTTTCCACAAGTAAGGACTAGATATCAAAATGCAGTCCTATGTTATTACCAAAAGACGTTCAATATTTCTTATGGTTTCAATGGCTTGTCACTTTATCAAATGCTTACTATTTGGAGCAATATCTGATTCTGTCTCAGGTGGAGTTCTTGAGGGCCTTCTTCAACAACAGTAATTCACCTGGTTTAAGAGTGAGATAAAATAACAAAATTGTTTTGCATCTATCTTAAAAAAATGGGGCAAAACAGGGACAAAATTACATGTAGTTATGTAATTAAAATGGCATCATCATCTATACACCCAAGGTAGTCTACTTAAGAATGCACAATTCACATTAATTTTAATATTTTTATGTTATATTTTTTTATAATTTAAGATCTTTCAACAAAGGATTCTGTAATTGTCTGCTTTTGGGGGTGTGTGTATATGTGTATTTGTAAATTTCTAGGAGTGGTATTTAGTGTATTTCCCTGGAACTTGTAAGTGCTGTTTCCTTTTGTGAGGAAGAATATTTTTACTCAACAGATTTCACCCTCATAGCAGGAAATTTTTAGCCCAGCAAAGGAATTTTAAGACCCTTGGACCAAATTTTACAGTCCATATGCAAAATTTATTTTAGAAAATTCTCATTAAATCTACTCCTAAAGCTGAGAAAGGGACACGGGAGTTTGTCTTCAGTATTATACTGAGTTTTAGGTACTATTTGTTAGTGGGCTTTAAAGATAGCCTAATGAAGTAAGAAATCAAATCCATAAAAAAAAGTTTGAGCTGAATTTTCATTTACAAGGAAACAAATAATTTTAGAAAACTTTTTAGAAAATTTTCAGAAACATTCTTCTAAGATCTTTCTAGAATCAAGTGGTCATTAGGGGACTTGTATGTGAAACAGCTTAGAGTAGACTTCTAATAAATTCTTAAGCGTTAAAAAACAAAACAAAAAAAAACCCAAAGCACAACAAGAAAAAAAAAAACAACCCAGTTCTCATAAACTCGGAATCCATCAGGAATTTCTCATTCTCCCCTGTGCAAACAGCGTAGGACTGAGCGAAGATGAAAAAGAAACAATAACCAGATTCTGTATATTAGCTCATTATGAGAACACTGAAATGTTGTCAAGCCACCTCCTATACTTGAGAGTCATAGACATGAAGGCATTATATTCATTATATTAATTGCAGTATTAAAGTTTTTTCTCTGTAAAGGGAGATAAAACTTGATGGACCTGAAGAATAATTGATTTGATGGGCTTTTAATTCCCTTGTACTCAGAATGACAATAGATATCACAATATGTGTTCCATAGAGCTCTCTACCTTTCTTTCAAAAGCCCCTAGTGCCTCTGTGGTTGTAGGGTAAATTTGTGCATGTTCCTTTCATGTCTTGTGAATAATCATAGGTATTCAGACTATAGAGCTGCCATGATTACAGCTTTCTTAAGCAAAAGGCAATTCTCTTACGTGCTGCCTGTAGGACAACAGAGCAGACAGGAATCTCATGAAGTTCAAAAAGAAGAAATTTGAAGTCCTGCACCTAGGAAGGAGATGTTAAAAAGCTGTCTGGACACAGGCCTGGATAACTGGATCTAGGTGGTCTTGTTTGAGCAGTGGAGTTGGATCAGAAGACCTCCAAAGATCCCTTCCAACCTCATCTAGTCTGTGATTCTGTGACATGTTTAGGCTTAGTTTTTTCCTAAGTGTAATTTGCGATAATGTCTACACAAATCAAATTTTAATGTCTACACAAATCAAGGGCCATGCTAAAAATACAATATTGATTCTCCCAGCGGGAAATGTATGCCCAGACTCTTGCCCAGACTTGCTTCTCCAGCAATAACTTTACTAACTTTTCAGAGAGAGATTTTTATACCCAGGCAAAAAAGTGGATCTTGATGAAAGTTCTGTATGTCCAGCCACATGTAACACATGAAAGGAAAGAAAAGTTGAATAAATCTAAGATGAAAGGCAAATCAAGGCTTAAAACAGACAGCAAAATAATGGGAACACTCCTTTTTTGTTAGTAGCTAATAACACAAGGTACAAATCAAAATACTGAGGAAACTAAATGTCATATTTTTAATCCAAATATTTTCCTTAGTGTATTAAAAATTCAGAGTGAGAAAGAACGGTACAACTGTTCTCAATCTGCACGGAATCCAGAGTAACCTGAACAAAGATGACAATGTTTTTTCCTGTACCTATTAAACAGGGACAGGTCCTAAATTGTTTCAGATGTCTCTCCAACAACTCAAGAACTGTTTAACAAAACCTATTTAAGGACAAACATTCAGTGAAAAAAAATCTCAAATTTCTTTTTAAATTTACAAGTCATCATATTTTCTTACTGGTGCTAGTTGCAGGACACCCTCTCCAGCAGTTAGATTTGTCTTTATCACCTTTAAACAGGGATGTGCATTTGGCACAGAGCATGTGTCTATGTTTAATGTTGCATAACTTAATAGTGCTTCTTGTTTTTTAAAAGCAGCCTAGTGTATTACCATTTCTTTTCAGGGACCAAAATCTTGCCATCATTGCTCAAAATTTCAGAAATTACTACTGTGTGTGGCAGAAAATACTCCTCATTGAGGTCATGACAAATTGTTTTCTACCTTGATTGTAAGCATTTTGGGAAAGGACTGAATATTTGTGTAGTGCCTACCACAAAAACTCCTTTCCAAACATTGGCCTTTACTTAAAGAGCTCCAGCAATGCAGCGGTAGAATTTGCTCTGGTTTAGCTCTGTAGAACAACTGTTTCATCCTTCTGTTTCACTTTCTATTAAGGACTGTAAGCATCCTTCTGTTTCCTTTTGTATAAAGTTCTTAAATATAATACTTTGCCATATTTTTGGTATAAAGTGCACAGAAAGATTCATTAAGCAGATAACAGATTATTTCTTCAGGGGACGGTAATACTAGAATGACATAAAATTAAAGCATCTAATTCTTCTTATTTTTTAAATAAAACAAATCTTGTCCATTTTTTTCCTCCTGTCTTGAAGAATATATATTTTTCTGGCAGGAAATTAAAGCCTGAAACATTTCCTGATGAAAAATTTTAATTTTCAGCCAAACTATGAACATTCAGAAATGCTTTTATGTGACCTTCAGGGAACCATAGTTTAGAATCTCATGCTTCAGTCTTTGTTACAAGCTGAATTTCATGGCAAGACACAAAGACCTCCCAGGATGTATCTTGAATCTACAGAGTACACAAGCTGCATTGTGTCTTTTCCAGCTAGCCACCTGCAGCCACAGAATGGTATGGTCACACAAGTAAACCAAATTATTTCAGATGAGATATTAGACTGTTAGTGCAACTCTAGATTTTTTGTTTGGGATTGCTCAGTTCCTTCCCTAAAAAAAAGCAAAAACAAACCCAAAACCCAACAAAAATAAAAATAAAAACCCAAACCACAAAAAGCAACATAGAAGATACTTAGGAAAAAAAAAATATATTGAATTAAGAGATGGTTTCAAGCATAGAAATTTCCTTTTTGAAGCAAAGAGTTCCCTGAAGAGAACAGGTAAGATTTTCCACATTCTTACCCATGTAAAATGAAGGATCATATTCCCAAGCTACTCCTCACATAGAAAAAATAGTCGGTGTTTTCCTCTTATAGTAGTCCCTTTGAGTGCTTAAGTAGGTGACTATAGAACTACCAGCATTTGGGAATCTGAGGACCAAAAAAATCTAGGAGGGCTCTCTAAATATTTGCTATTAATTTCAGGCCTAATTTTGTTGCCTTTACACCAAAAGCTACAGGAGTCAATAATTCTCTGGAACAGTCAAAATATGCTTACTTACCAGAGATTTATTTATACAATAAAATTGGACAGATATCTTTCAGACAGAAAATAACCTATCTTACAAAAACAAATTTTCCTCCAGAAAATTTGTAAATCAAATTAAACAAATGTCTTTCCATAGCAGAAGGAGACAATGACAGCTTCCTTGATTCTTTTCGTTATTATTGTGCAAGCAGCAGCTTCCAACCCACCTCACCACCATGTCAGAAGCTTTTGGCATGGGTAAATCTTTTGGCTACAGGGACAAAGAGCTTTCCAGGCAGACTACTGACAGACCAAAAAATCTGGGTGAGCATTCATTAAATGGAGTTTTTCAAAAATCTCCTTTCTTTGGGGAAAAAAAAAAAACAACATACTTTTGCTACTTGTTCTGTTTTCTGTGTAAGAAATATGGAAAGCCTGAACTTTTATGTATGGATGTACATTTTGCAGCCCCACTTTCAGTTCTGATAAATATATATATATATATTTGTTAGAATAAATTTATATAAACCAAATCCATATAAATACATTAATTTGTATTAACCTGTTATACACAGATATGTTTGTTATAACAATAAATTCCCTCAGATTGCAAAGGCGCTTCTGACTTATTAATAAACTCAGTTTACAGTATGCTTAGTACGAAATACAGCTTAAATCGCTCACATTTTAATTTTCTATTAGATTTCTGTCTCCTCATGTGTTTCAGTCTCACATATCTGCTCAGTGTTTTAATACTTACAATCAATAAAGAACCACAATGCTGTATTTTAAGGAAAAAGGTGCATTTTTATTTGTATTATTTAGTTTTCAGATAATGTAGAAACACATTTGTGCTACTTAAGCTCTTCTCACCATTCAGTAGCTATCTGGTGGTCTTCGGCTACTGTTACATTTCCATGTTTAAAGAAGCTATATTATATTTTGGGATGGATCTTCAAATAAGTGTCAAAAACATTTTCATATGCTGAAACCTTCCTCAAAAGATTTATGAGCAACAAGAAAACCAGAAATAGGAACTGTATTCAATTAAAAACTGCTGGTTTTGTATGCAGTGTGGAGTTCTATTCACTGTGATGTTATTAAATTTTCATACATTAAATTATAGTTTTTTTGTTATAGTAATATAATTGTTACATTTCTATGAATATAAAATGGTCTGTTACAAGATAGTTTTACTTGCAATAGTAAGAGTATAAAAATATTTTTTTTTCTTATTTCTAGTTTGGTGCTTGCAAATTGTTTACAGAAAACTGATGGATTCAACCAGTTCTTTCTAGAACCCAATAAAAGGTTGAGTTTTAATAGAAGTGATCTCTCCATGTGTGCAAACCCAATACCTTTTTTTTCTTTAAATCCTTAAGTATATATCTACATCCTGATCTCTCAAAGTGTTGTACAAATTGGTATGACTAACCAGCATCATTAATCATTGATCTTAATTCATTTAGCCACCATAGAAATTTAATCCTTTTGCAGCAACCTCCTTCCCTTCCCACCCCACTAAATGCTTAAGCATTTTTGCAATGCAAGAAGCCATTATCTTGGAACTGGTTTGAAATATATAGCAGCTCTAATAAATGCAAAGGAAAAATAAGTTTATTACTATCTCTTACACATTTATTTCAGAAGAAAACAGCATGGGTAAATTGGCGTAAACTTTGCAGGTAGCCCAATAAGGCATGTTTAAAGTAGCTGTGATGTGAGCTTAAAAATGATTTTCAATAGCATATATTTTTAAAAGTTTTCAAAAGACAAAACATTAAATCTATTTTGCATTTTTTTAACCAGATCATAATTTTAGATTAAAAAAAAAACCAACCAGTTCTCATCAGTTTATAAATAGCTTGTATGAAAACCGACTACAATGATCAATGTAATACAAGAACGTGCAAATGAGAAATGAGAGGCAGAGCCAAATGTGCAGCACACAGGCCAATTTAACACTTGCATAAATCTTACTTGACAAAATTCCCTTTGACTGCATTACGACATGGCCTTCTGGTAATCAGGTTTTGTTTATTGTTTGTACTAAGATGTCTGACTAACTTTAATGAAAGATTTGTTAAATTTAGAGCTTATGCTTTCTGATCAAGACGTGAGATATTTTGCTGCATTTTAGATATTCACTGATTACTATTGTAAATTTTCTCTGCCTTTCATACACTAAAATTGTCCAAGAAACTTAAAAATTGAAAATCTGTATCCTACTGCAGAAATTATGCATAATGTAGCCTTTTCTCTGAGACTAACAGCAATAGATTAGCTTATATTTATATGTATTACCTCACAAAGTACTCCAAAGGTGTTCAAAAAACACTTTAAGAACAATATCTACTCAATCAGTATTTCAGAATCACTTAAGCCACCAGTGAAATGCCATCTCTGCAATGGGATGGAGTAGTGGTTTAACAGAACACAGCAGTATTTTACGGCTCTTCTTGCATTTACAGTTATTTTCTAGAAATGGATGAAATATATCATGGAACTAAGTGCTCATATGCAGTAATGCTGAGTTCAGCATCAGCCAGAGCAGGAAATAGTATTAAGCTCCTGGATGTATGTATCCCAAGGTTTGGGTACATGGCATAATAATTAGCTTTTACCTTTCTTAAAACATTTAAAATATTTAAACTGGGGAATCAGGCTTTCCTGAGTGTTCTATTTGATCTGAATTTAAAGAATTCTAATATCCTACAGCTGAATACACGCTTTTAAAATATGAGTTATTTTGAATTTACAAGGAAGGTTTCACTGATATAAATGATCCTTTTCTTACTTTGGGTCCTGCTAAGTAATGAAACTGCCTTGCTATATAATGGTCCATTGTTAGAATTATTGTTGCATTCTAGCAGTGAATTTTGACTTCAGGTGATAAATAGATTCAAATAGATAAGATATGGAAGAAGTACTTCCTGATTTACTATTTCAGAAGACAGTGTCATGACTGACAAAGATCTTCAGATGCAAGCTGTCATAAATATTCAAAGGAATGAAGAAAAATAGCTATAGATTTTTAGTGTCACATTTTACTACTCCTTTTGATGAAGTTTTTCATATTGTGTTTACGAAATAAAACTACTGAGACATCTCTTGCTCTTAATTTCACTTGACAGTACAGTCTTTTTCAGAGAGAGCTTCACATTTCTTTCAGTGAAAAAAGTCAGTGTAGTCATTCTTTCCAGTATTTCTAAGAAATGGAAAAGACTGTAAGAAGCTCAAGGCAACAAAGCTGATAAAATGCAAGTACCTCACCTCTAGTTTTTCACATGTGTGACTTAAGTTTTCTGATTGCTTCTGTTTTTCACCTGTGAATGGTGCTGCCTGTTCAGATGATGCTACAGAGCTACCTGTTTGTTATTGCTTTATTTATGGGTACCTTGTAATTATTTAGATATCCCAGCCAAGACTAGGACATTAAGAGCTCTATAAAAATGTGAACTACAAGTGATTTTCTTTTCAATTGGGCACATTGAACATAGAAGAGTGGCTCTCAGAGAACAGCAAAAGCTGTTATTCTATTCCCTTAGCAAGTGAATCAAAATACTTGTAACTAAAGGAGTGTATTTTTGAGGGTGAAACAAGAATCTCTTCCTGGTTTTAGTAACAAAACTCGTTGTGACCCCTCCATCTTCCTCTCACCAGCATTCCAATAGTTTATTAACATTTTGAGAGACAAGAAATTCCATTCATTATTTAAAATCATATGTTCCCAAGCATATGCATGTTCTAAGATTTAAAATGTGCAGTCAGTATGATATTCTCAAAAATATAAGCTGTATTAAAGATGTCTTTAATTATTATATTAAAGAAAAAAGGAAACAAAACTCTTCTCTAGTAGGTTGGAGATGTTTTTGGTTTTTTTTTCTCCTGTAGCATTGGTCATAATTAAAGTAATGTATGCATTTTTCTGTGAGTATTAAGACAAAGGGGGAGGAAAAAGAAAAGGCTCATTTAGAACAATTCCAGACTTCAAAACTGACAAAACCAAGTAATAGCATAGTATTAATACTACTACTACTGCTGCTACTAGTACAAACAATATCGTGTTTGTTTGTTCTTCCTATCTTGGGTATCATCTAATATATATTAAATCTCTGTCTGTTTACTCAAGGAGAAACATTACCTCATGTGAAGTTTTCTCCAAGTGGGGAGAAGAAGGGAGGAGGAGAAAAGCTGTTCTCCAAATGCAGCCGTTTGAATATCCATGTGTCGAGACTTGCCATATTCTCTTGTTTTTAAACCATTCCTATGTACATACCTACATATCACAACAGAAGAAAAATTCCCCAAAAAAGAAACTTATTCTAAACTGTGTTGTTTTATTTCCTATGCAAATCTGGCTTTTAGAGTTTAGGAGTTGTGATGCCAGAAGTTTGAAAGGAAAAATAGATTGTTTCTGTGGGCTGTCACAGTTTTTTATTTATGGTGGCATATCACTTTACTACTCCTGCTGATGGCCCACCTGTCTCCGTTGCTCTGAATCGACACTTCAGGACTCAGCACCTACTGTTAGCCACCGAGAAATACTCTCCAAGGCAGGAAAGAGGCAGCAAGCCAAAACCAACATTCACAGCCAGTTAATGAAAGCAGAAATTAAAACAAACAAACAAAAATATACCCTTGAAAACATTTCCAGAAAAGCAATTAAATCATATGATAAAGAGTAAAAGGTAGAGTTAAAATATAGATTGCTAGAAAGATTGAAAAAAAATAAAATCATTTTATATGGCACCAGATTAGTTCTCTCTCTTACTATGTATTGAATGGTTCATTGTCTTACTCTCATCTCGCAGTAGCCTAAGTGATGCTCTTAGTCTTGATTTAAACTGTATTGAATGGAAAACAGTCCTTCAACTCTAAGTTTATTTGTGAACATCAGATGGAACACTCGAAACGAAACTCTTTTTGTATGAAATCTTTACCCAGCAGTTGAAGGCATTTTTGAGGTTCATAACTTCCAGTCTTTTCACTTTCTCCTATAAAGTGCTAGCCTTAGATGAAAAATAAAGAAAAAAATAAAAGCATTATCTGCTAGAAGTGTTTTAAAGCACAAGCTGATTTAGCCCAGATATATGACATTGACTTTTGATGCAGCTCAAAAGACTTATTTTGATTTCAGCAGGAGTTTGCCTAAGCTATCAGCACACCACAGAATTTTAACATTACCTAAATGGTAGGGTAAAAAAATAATGTTTATAAAGTTTTCAGCTCACCAGGAGCTGCAAGTCATTCACTCTCAGGCTGACTGGAGGTATTCTGCTTTCTTCCCAGCTCCTGCTGAGCTAAAACACAATGGGAGCTGGAAGGCATTGTCTGTGTCAGGAAGGAGATTTCAGCTCTTGCTAGTTTTGAAGCTTCTCCTGAACTCCAGAGATGATTCACTTGTGAGAGATGAGGACATCTTCATCTTGATGAGTTTTACACTCAGTGGAACCTGTGAACCTGCAGATTCACATCTAACTGGTGGCTACCAATATGTTTCAGGATTTATTCAGTTCAGGCTCTTGGCATTCAGACTCCATTGGCTCCTGCAAAATTTATGATCATCACTTTTCATTAATGACCATCTTGTTTAGTTTTTACTGGAAAGAAAAGCTCAGCTGCTGCTAGGAGCTAGACTGCCTTCAGAGGTCAAGCAGAAATTCAGCTGGAGCAAAACATCTTATTGATTTGTTGATGATACCCAAATTCAGTAATTTACTCTCAAATTGGCAGTATTTTAACCTTCTGAAAAGTTGCACACCATCAGACAATGCCTTACTATGCAATGAATGTATGGAAAAGAAACCAAGAAGTAAAAAATAATTGAAGTGAAGAAACAGCAAAGAGTTTAATAGACTTGATCTTAAATAATGCTGAGTTTATTTCTCTGCTTACATACATAGGCACATACTCTGCCCTGTACACAGGGCCTTGGGAGTGGGTCATGTGAGTCTACTGCTCCTTCATCCAAATTAGAGTATACTTAGGCACGCATCTCATCAGTATAAAAGCAAGCACTAGACTTGCTTTTTGCAACACTACTGGTTGTCATTGTTCAGATTAGTTCTTGAACTCAGATAACTTTTTTTTATCTACTGTTTGGGGCAGAATATGGGAGGAACTCATACATACAAGATTAGAAGCCAGTTCATAGCTGAGCATTTTAATACTGTTAAACCCAGCTATGCTTCAAACACTGGTGGAGCAGAGCACAGAAATCATGCTGTTGCCCTCACTAGAAAGCAGAAACTAACAGTATCTCTTCCTGTTTAAAAGTGAAAAAAGCCTCAGGCTTTCCCTTTGGTTTTAAGGGAGGGAAAAGCTCTAGACTGTTAGCTATTGCAAGCTAAGCACTGAAGAGAGAACTCACACGGTGAACCTCCACTCTGCTTTGTTAAAAGTACCCTTAATTACATCTTCTTAGGTAAGAGTAAGACAAAACCTGAGATTAGACTTCCTCTCTTTGTCTCCAGGTGGCCACATGGATACTGGTCTCAGCTGGGAGATGGGGCTGATAGCTGCTGCTTTCGATCACAGCTGGAAAGGAAGATTGGTTCAGATCAGGCTTAGCTGGGAAGTAGCAATTAATGCTAGGAGGTAGTAGGTAATAACTTTCTGTCCTGCTCTTCAGCTAGAACTCACCACTGACTTCACACTGACAGAGGAGAGAGCTCTGACTTTTCTAGAAGAGAGCAATATTCTGAGCTGGAGTATTCTGAAATGGAGAAGTTTCATACTGCCATTGTGCAGCAAACAAATCAAAACAGGTCCAGGCTCAGGCTGGTCCAAATCTGTATTCCAGGCGTGATCTCTGCCACCTCTTCTCTTTTCCACTGTGGAACTTTCTGGGCCTAAACTACGTAAAGAGCTGATACATAACTTGATCTGCTCTTGCTTTGTTTTTTATATGCCTTTCTTTAGTCCTTCTAAACTGGTCATCAGAATGCAAAGTAAATTACTAATGTCAGCCTGTTTGTGTTAGTTTCCTGCAGCATAGAGATTCCATAGTGGTAGCTGTCCTATGAAGACAACTGTCCCATATGGAAATCTCTCCTTTTAAAATGAAGAGGAAATTCAGCTTTTGTCCTCTATTTTCAGCTATTATAAATTATTTTCCCACTATTGATGCTACTGCTTAGAACTTTCTATGATCTATTTCAGTGCCCTCCAGAGCTTAAGTTGAATCTGATGTTTTATGGAGGTAACTTTTTTCTAACCACAGAAGTTAACTTATTTCTAACTGTAACTGAGCGTGACATGATAAAAGCAGCATTAGAAAATGTTGAGTAATTTCCAAGATGCAATTGGAAACACTGGGGACGTGACTATTAACTACTTGTAAGATCTTTGTTTCTACAAAATGCCCTTAAGGATAGCATATATTTACATTATCTTTAAAAAATAAAAATATTATTAGAGATGTGTAAAAACTTTTAACTTTTATGGAACGAGGCTTTAAGTAATTTTATCTGTAACTCTGTGTCACTATTTTAAACTTTTTGTCTACTCTACAAAACTAATGGAGTCCATCTTCTCAGTTTAAGAAGAGCTAAAAGCGTTTCAAAAAATATAGATGGAAAAATGAAAAAAAATCATAAATATCAGAGAATACTAAAATTTTTCAAGACTCTGTATTAGGCCTGAAGCTATTTCATACACTTGTTCATAACCTAGATATTTAGTAAAATCTGCAGAGCACACAGAGTACACAAGGCCATAGAAACCTTTGACATACATCAGTGGAATCCAAACAAGTTGAGTGAGGGGGAGAGTACAAGTGCAAATCTAGTTCCTTGTTGGTAGATATTATGTAATTAAAGCTGGGAAGAAAAATACAAAATAAAATATCTCTAGCCCTACTAGGTTTCAGTAAGCTATAGCCACTCAGAAAGATGTCTCGAGTATCATTATTTAAGTATATAGCTGTGGCCAAAATGATGCCCATCTCTCAACAGGTTATAGTGGCACTACAACATACTTCTGGTAGGCAACATAGTTATGGGGCTTCTGTGATGGTTCTCAAATGCAAAATCCTCCAAAGCAGGAGAGAGTCTCAAGGTTGATCTTGTCAGTGCTGCATCAGTTTTGTACTGGCACAGTGATATAGAATTTGTTCTTTTTGATAGAAAATAACTGTACTGCACAAAAACTATGACTGAGCTTGTAATACTGACTTGTTCATTTCAGTGTGCATTTGCCATTGTGCATTCCTGCCCTCTAGATTCAAAGCTGCTGTAATCATACTAAACACATTGCCTTTAAAAAAAAAATAATGGCAGCAAGGTACAGACCAAATAGTTCTGAGAGTCAGCTGTTCTGAATGCATACTGATTGCAAACAACAACTTGTGAGGGGGAGCAGTTTGTGGGGGAGCTAGGAAGAGGGAGAAAAAAGAGAAACCGTGCAGAATCTGGAACAGAACCAACCTGACATTTGACAGTGTGATCAGAAGATTAATGCTTGTTAAAACTTTCCTACAAAACAGAACGGAATTTTTTTACCTCCTCATACACACACATTATATAACAGCAGTCAATAGTGTTTTTTAAAAGGCACCATTTCAGGTAGGTACCACTGTGTGGCTCTTATCTCATGTGTTGTTTCTGCATATAAATCTTGTTTTGTGTTATTATTAGCATCCATCCAGTAAAAGCAGCTTCTAAATAGCATGGCAAAGGTATTAAACACCCTCTGTCATAGATTTGCTGAAATCAATTGCAGTCTCCAAGTCTGTATCTGGGGTGCATTCCAGTTTCCTAGTTGCAGCAAATTGTCAGTGCCAGATTCATAAACATACTTTGGTGGTGACCATTTAATTTACTTGAGAATATTTGGCAAAGCTGTATAAACTCAATGAGACTTTTCAAAAATGGATTCCATGTCCTAACACATGAAAGTATGAATAAATTTATTTCCATTTTAATGATGTGGTTTGTGTTGTTAGCTTGTCATTGGAAGCATTGCAAAGAGGAAAAAGTTGTGTGAGGCAAGAGTGAGAAAACAGCTTTGTAAAGGAGAATTTGAAAGCATTGCCTATGTACTGACCACAGCTGTGTGATGTTTTACTCCAGGATTCCTCTTCATGGATTTGATGTTTCGCAATATGACATCTTGGTAATATGTTGCAGATGTGTTTTTAAAAGGAGCTGTGCACTGTGCCTCTGATATGCCTTTGCTTACGTTAAGCTCTGCAGGCCTCTGGCAAAGCTTTACAAAGCTGGAGGCTTCAGTTCAAATGTGATTTAAAATCTGATTAAAGAATACAATCTTAGCAACTCTAGGCATCAAATAAGGAGAGAAAACTGTAAATCTAACTTGAATGACTTCTTGCTTGGAACTACATTAAAAACGACTCTGACTGTCGCAATTCTGAGTTAGTAAGCAACTTGGTATGCCAGCCAGTAAGACTCAGTTCTCCAGAATCAATATTGCAGTTATTGAGTAATTACAGTACTCATCTTGGAAGATGGACAATGTGATATTTGTTCAGGGGCTGATGGGTGATAATGGTGCTCAATGAAAGATGATAATTGAAAACAAAATGATCTTAATGCAGTTGACTGACACAATAGAAAGACTACGGTCTTTAAAGCAAAACACACTTTATCTTCTTGATTATCAAAACATTGGTTTAAAAATAGCAACCAGCAGCCAGACTTTTAAAGGGTGATATACCACTTGCACTTCTTCGTAAGCTTCAGATTGTCAATAAAGACTCTTTAAATGCTAATCCCCTTGAAGAAGCATTTTCTTACTCAAGGTGTTCTTACAGGCTATTACCAATAAGAAATAAGAGGAACTATCTGCATTCCTTTAAAAGCTAAGGAAGTTAAACTTCAGCCATTCACTCTTTGAATCTTGTGTCACTTTTAGCAAGTGTTCATTTAACATATGTCATTAGTCTGTGAAGCATACACAGCTTGCATTCCCCATCCCTCTACTTCTACATATACACACTTGGGAGTTTGTCTTGATCTCATTAAATTGCTGCAAGTTCATCAGCAAACACTCCCAATGAATGGTAAAACAGTATATTTCAAAATTCAAAAAATACTGCAAAATTACTTAATGTCATAGACTTTGGTAATACAGCCATAAACCATTCTCCTGAAGAGGATAAGAAGCTCATCTAAAATAGGAAATAAGAAAGATGTGATTTGCAATAAACCACTCTGGTTCCATGGTATTTCTCTACTCTCTACTAAATCCATCAGTGACCAATCAAGCACTATTCTGTGAATTTAATGATATATAGCTGGGCAAAATACTCAGCAAGTGTGCTGGCCTTCTCTGAAATTTTAGGATGATGATAAGGACCTAAAAAGGAGCAATTGAATTTGTGAACTACTCACTTCTGAGTGCATTTCAGAATCAAAATAGTCTAGATTTACACATAAAATCTTGAGGATGGAGACGTGAAATAGTTGAGTTTTAATTTTAATTAAAATTGATACTCTTCATGGGGAAAAGCTTATGCAGCGTGCAACATCTCATAAGCATTATATCATGAATACCGCTTTTCTGTGCCAAAGGTCAACAAAACTGATGATATGTGTTTTTAACTATTACTCTATTTCTTATGTATGTTGTTCCTGAGCCTTACTGGAGCTTTTGCCAATGCTTAGTGCTTGGAAAAAAGGCTGTCTGAGGCATTAGCTAGAGTAAGATGTTACCAAATGTAACTAATTTATGAACCTCTTGACAAGGCAGAAGTAGCTAGGTACTGAGATGAGGATGACCAGAGATGCCAGGTATGTAATTTATCACTATAGAAAGAAGGAAATATTGTATGAAGTGCAGGATGACCCAGGTTAAACCGGAATGAGAACATCAAGAACAAGATGTCCTTAAAAAAAGGAAAAAAAAAAAAAAAAAAAAAGATGAAGGTAAAATATTTTATTTTGTTCATATTTGAACATAATCTAGAAAGGAATATCTTATTAGACTAAGAAAATCTTTAGTGTTTTGAATTGTGAACACCAGGTTTTGCTATCTCATCTTTAAAATTTAAGCATAGGTACATGGATAATGAGAATTTCCTCTAATGAAATCCGATTTTTTCCAAAGGTAGTGATTTCCTCTGAAATTTAATTCCTTAGTTACCTATAAAAATATAAATCCTTATCTAAATCTGAAGAATAATCAAGTAATTTGCAACCAGCATGCACTGTGAGTAGAACTACCACTGTGCCCAACTATCTAGAAATCATTTTTGTACATTCCACTTCTAAAGGTCATATTTTTACTGCCCAGTAATTCTGTTAATATGTGGGTTCATCTAGAATAACAGTGACCCCTAAGGATTCAGTTTAACGTGATACGTCAAAGGATCCAATCTAGTGTGATACATCAAGATTTAGACCTATAACTACAGATTTTATATTACATGTAGCAATAGAAAGAGCATATATGAAAATGGTAAGTGAAATTTCTCAAACCTTCTGGGCTGTGGAACATATATGCTCTGATCATGAATTAAATCTGCGTATATATGTATATATTTATATATTTATATATTCATAGATACATGTTTATGGACATCTTTATGCTTGCTTATTTTTTCAGTTTAAGTCTACTCTAAACATTTTTTTCTGACGAGGAAAAAAAATATTTTTTTCTTTCAGCATTTTATTCCTTTTTGTCCTAGATACTTTCTTAATAAATAATTTGGAAATTAAAAACTGAAATGTTGAATTTTTAAACAGAGTCTTTTTGTTTGTTTGGTTGTTTTTTTTCTTCTTACTCCAACAATTAAAGTAATGAAAAATGAAGTTGAAAATACTTCAGATTTACCTGAACATGCTTTTTTTTGTGAATTTTTATGAGAAAAATCTTGTCTTTCTTCTCCTGCTCCGACAGGGGGATTGGACTAGATGATCTTTTGAGGTCCCTTCCAATCCATAGCATTCTGTGATTCTGTGAAAGAGAATACAAATGCAAAATAATAGTTAATCTCTTTCTTATTACTTCAGTAACAGAATATATAATCTGAAATCTTGATTAAATATTATGTACCAGTCATTTCTTAATTTTTAATATTATTAGTATCATCAAACTCTGCTTACTCAGATCAGATTCTTAGTAAAAGATAGAAAGTTTCTTACTAAAAATATTCTGTGTGCTGAGGACTAAGCATTACTCAATTTTATTATACAAAAAATAATAATGTTTTGGACAGTGTAATGATTTGGTTAGCCTAATGGTTTAGTTAGTTGTAGAGCTTATATAAATTCTCAGCACATTGTTAACCACCATGAAGGAAACTACAGAATTGCTGAATCTTTTGCACAGTAAACAAATCATACAACTAATTTGTAGTTTAAGTCAGGGTTTACAGAAGTAATAGGCATTAAGGTTACATTAGTCATTCTGGGTGCCAGACAGATGAGGAAATTACAAGTCCCAGTCTTGTTATAATGGCTTGACTAATCGACATCATTGCACATATTCCAGCAGACTCCCATCTCTTTTGTGATGTATGAAGAGACAGTTGAGGACTTACAAAAGTCAAGTATCTGTGATTTGCCAAAAATGTACTTCGTGAAAAGTGCTTGTTTCTATGCAGACTAGGCAACTGGATATGACAAGGATCCTTAAAAAGAGTAAAGGTCTGGGGCCAGGCTGAGGGATCTGTTGTCCTGTCCCAAGAGAGAGAGCATGAGGGCGTAGCTGGAACACAGCAGCAGGGGTACTCTAGAGCAGAGTGGATTTGGGCTGGTGACCTCTTCAAATTCCCACATCTGTTAGCAACAAACTCAAACATGGCCAAAACAGGCAGCAGGATCATGACTATCTTACTGCTGCTGCTTTGTCGCCTTAGGTAGGTACCTTCTTTGCCTTTGACAGGAGCATTGAGAAGAGTGCCAGATAGGCTCTAATCGTCCACCCACCCTTAAGACCTGGGGCTGGTGTAAATAAACAACCCAAGGATGCCTGTAACTTGTGTTGCTCACTACCTGGACACACCTTCTCAGTCTGCTCCTTCCCAATACTTGTCTCCTCACCCTGTGCATGACATGAAGGAAGCTAAACTATCTAAAAAGGTAGTCTAAAATCCAAGTTTGTGCTAGCTATGCCCTCGGTGGTCTCCACGTGCTAGAAAAGGCTTAACTAAAAGGAGGTAACCTACCCTTTCTGACACTTGTTTTTTTAGCAAATATGTCTCTGTTCCTTCTTACAAGAAGCTACAGGAGAGTCATATGACTATAGATCCTAATAACTCATTAAACTCATTGCTAGTGATAAAATGAATGTCATACACATTGCATATATGACATTATAGAAACAAGCATATAAACAAAGGGCTCCCGACTTTGAAGACTGTTATTTCTTTCAAAATTTTTTCTCTCAGTGCTTTCTTTGTGGTTATATATGATCTTTATTTATCTCAATACATTTTTCTCTCAATTCTTCAGTAACATACTGATTCTTTTTCTTTTTGCTCTTCTAGAACAGCAGGCCCCAGAGCTGTACTATCTTTTTTATATGAAAAAGAGGTGAAAAAATATTGTAGTAGTTTATGTCTAACAGAGACAAGCATTTTATTGTTATATTTATGTTGTTTATTTTTACTGAAATAAATGTGTGATCGATGTAACACACTTTCCTTTTTTTAAGCTAGCTGAAATTAAAAAAGGAAGTGATACCGAGAAAGCCTGTCGGAAGAAACTGTCTAAGACTCATTTTGGAGTTTTAGAAAGCAGGTATTCTTTACTGCAGTGCTGGACATACTGGGAGATCGCTCCCTCAAGGTGTGTGAGTCTGTCTTTGTTTCAGCACACCTTATATGGACCTAATAAATGCATATTCATTGAACTTCCTAGAAATTTTCTACATATTCAAAACATTTCCCTTAACTATTTAGCATATGTAAAAGTCCTTCATGCTTGTGCAGTAAAATGAGTCAGTGGTCTTCATCACTGTGTCCACTGACTGAACTCCTCTTTGATTCTGCACAGTAGTTTCTCTTTTACATGCTTGGGACAGTATTCCTTGAAGAATAGTTAGTCATTAATCTTTATCTATATGTCCTTCCTCAGGCTTAAGCACTTCTGATAGTTTTATGCTAGAACTTTTGTAAAAGGTCCTAAGGTTATCAAAATCTCAGGGAGGGGGAGGGAGGCGGGGGGGATGGGGACGGGAGGGGAACAGTTGTGAGCTTGCACAACTGAATGATCTAAGCAAGCAGATACATGGTAAACAACTAAGTGATAAACATCCACTTCAAGGTTTTTAGCAACCCAAGAGGAATGATGTAATGTAACAACTGGGTGATTTCTAAATCTTTTACTACCTAAAGATCTTGTTAAGTTTTACAACTAAGTAATTAACAGATGCAAGTGAAGCCACTAAGTGATTTGTAAATCTTCTATCTTCTAAGGGTTTACTCTTTCAGAAGGCCCATATGAATCAGGTGGAAGATGATGGTCCTTTCTCTGGGTAGGCCAGTAGGGAACTGGATTTGGGAGACACCTTTCTTACTGAGGGAAATCATCTCCTTTGTAGGAACTTTCCATCACCTTTCTCTAATGCATTAGGGAGTAAAACATTCACAGAGAATCTATACAAAAACTTAAACACTTTAGTAATCTAAAAATAACCACAGATTTTGGGTTGGACTGGATAATCTTGAGAGGTCCCTTCCAACCTCAACCATTTTGTGATTCTGTAATTCTGTGATTTTATATTCTTATATACAGGATAGTTGCAAGTTTTGAACATGTGAGTTCCAGTTCCTTTCTGTTTCATTTAATTTATTTTCTAAACTATTAACCAATATGTCACTAACTGGAAAAGTTGACAAAATGAGGTAAAGTCCTTTTAGGAAGCAGAAGAACAGAATCTGAGTTTTGTACATCTTGGATGAGCCTCCTGGCCTTGAGCTTGTGGCATGAAAGATGAAGTAGCTCTTGTTTTCAGAAGTGAGCTTTGTGTTTCTCCCTTCCAGGTGGCTATTTTTCAGTTGAAACTATTCAGTGAGCTTGGATCAAAGTACATGAGTAATTTCAAGTTACTGCAAATTGCTTTGTTCACCCAGTATTTGTCAAAATATTGTTGATATCTCATAGGTTTTAGGGTTTCCATTTGCATGGCCTCATGCACCTTTTTTCAGTTGTACAGAAACTTAAATGTGGTAGCTTCTATTAATGTACAAGCTAAATTAGAGCTAATAGATCACATATTTTGTGTATATCTTTTACCATGTATGTGCACAGCATATACATCTTCCAGTATGATCTCTGCAGAAGAGAAAAAATAAGAAAATAATACATTTGATGAGTATCACACAGAGTTTATTATCAGCAGTACAACTTTTATTAAGTTAATAATGTCAACAATTGTGTAAAACAGAACTAATAATTTTATGTTACACTGAATTGATTGTCTCTCTAATAACAAAATAGTATACTTCTGTGGGCTTTTTCTCTGATGATTTGGTATTAAAAAAAACATAAATCAAAGCTTGTTTTGACAGATGAATAACACAATTTTGTAGCAGAATGGAAAATTTTAAAAACTGAATAGCTGATAAAAGATGAGTACAACCAGGGAGGATTGATGTTATAGCTGAAGGCAGCATTAGAGATTAGGTACTCATTTGGCTTTTCAGAAAGCCTGGTGACTCATTCCACATAAATGAAGTTTGTGATATGTAATGAAAAGCTTTCTATCTTCACTGCAAGCAAATTAGCAGGTATTTTGTGGGAAGAATGTTAATGTTATCTTACATTTGTTTCAGAGCAAGAACACATTAACAGAGGAGATTTGAAAAGAATTTCACTTTTATAACATCAGTTGCTGAAGGTATTAAAACAAGGTCACCTCTGTAAAGCTATGAGAGAAAATTAGGTTATAAACAAGCAGTGCCTAAAATATATATTCTGTCTGTTTCACTGACCAAATGTAATACTGTATTGCCCCAAATTGCTAATTTTCTTTACTGAGAGTGATATTCATATGTCCAGAGCTGAATCTGCAATGTTAAACAATAAAATAGCCGTGGTTTGGTGAGGGTGAAGGGATAAGCATCTCAGTGGGCAAAGTCATTTCATTCCATTAAGGGAAAAAAACAGACAGGCTGTTTTACAGCCTTTACTGTTCCACATTATAAAGCAATAGACTATTTGAAGACATTACATCCTTTTTTTTTTTTTTTTTTTTTTCTTTTTTTTTTTTTTTTCAGGAAGGGAGTGAGGAACAGGAAGGAAGATAGATATGAGGAAGAAAAGATAAAAATAATCATTTTTCAATCCTGAATACCTGAGAAAAATAACGATCAAGACATAAAAATTAAAAATTCATTTAAAAAAATTATACTAGAAGAAACTAGAGTATATGTGATACAGAAAATCAGTATGTACTAAAAACAAGGTAGACAAGAGAGAGAAATAAAAAATACCATCTTTTTTTATTTTATTTGAAAACAAGACAGAAACCAAGACTGTACATTTGCTAGCACTGGAATAAAGGGGAAAATAGGCCAAAGAGGAGACTGGTTAGTAATTAACAATATTTCCTTAGAGAGTACTGGATTACTTTATAGCTGGTTTGTGATTTAGGCACAATAAAGTGTTAGAGTGAGAAATTTATATATATATATATACATGGAGAGATAACAACAGAGATTATTTAGGAAGAAATATTGAACATAAGGAAACGATAGCTGGATAGGAAGACATGGATAGGGAGATAGAAAATTAATCTTCAAGGCAACCTGAAAAGGTTGATAAATAAATACGTTTGATGATAAAAGTGGCCTTGCAATCTGGGAGATATGACTTACTATCATGATGACTTCTGGTAACAGTGGAAGAACTCCTAAGTAAGTAACATATTTCTAGACATGATACAAGACTTTTTCATCCCTCCTGGTTTAAAAAAGGAGCCATAAGGATTGGAGACTTCCCTTAGATATTCAATTTATATTAAAGTAGATATCTTCTACATCATTCTTTCAAAATATGTTTATAAAAACCTTGCAAACCTCACAGAAAAAACCTAAACTCCTCAATCAGTGGTTAGTATCTGCACTCTCCCTGGCTGGGTCTAGGTCAATGCAATGAGTCTGATCTAGGTTGTAAAAAGCAATAGGCTGCAAACTTCTTGAAGTCTAGCCAAAGTTCCTTCATCAAAACATTTTTATGTCAGTTTTGCAATTTGGTAGGTGGTCAGGTAGAAGTTTATGCAGGTTGAGTGAACTTTCCCATTAACTTCAGTAATTCCTTTAAAAGTGCTATTTTAAAACATAACATTTTAATATTTACTTATCTAAAAAGCAGTTCCCTTTCCCTTGAAACAGTTTATAAACATAACAACTTCAAATGTTTGATAAAGAAAATGCTGGGGAATCTAATAATGCTTGTCTACCACACATCGGTGAAATAAAGCTTGTTCAGTTAGTTTCTAAAAGACCTTGAGGGCTTTTGATGAGGTACTTATTACTTCTTGAGTGTGCCTGTACAATAAAATATTGTGCTCTATAACTTCTGCTGGGGTACACTGACAGAGTACCAATGAAACCAACACAGCTACAGATTCATATCCACTAAATATCTGCTCAAGAATATTTAATGCTTCTTACAGATAAATAACCTGAGGAGCCTACATAGATAAAGTACATAGTGTTAATATTTTCAAAGGAGAAACTCATCGTAGGGGGGGAAAAAAAGCAAAAAAAAGGCAAAAAAAAAAGCATCTTTATTCTGAATCACTCTCTCAGATAAAAGAGTAACATTTTAACCAAAAAATAAATCTATGGATCAAGAGTCTGGAGGAAAAAACATATGATAACTTATTGTTTTCTGAGTAGCATGCATTTAAATTTGTCAGAGTATTGCTTGCAAGTGAACACAGAGTATGTCCAAGTATGTGAAGACAAGTGGAGATGTAAAAAGGAGGATATGTATTACATATATATATATATATATATATATTTCCATAGGTTCATCACATGCAAAAGATATTCCGGAACACAAGACAAAAGCCAAAGTGATGTCACTATTTGAAATATGACCCCCCCTTTCTCACTTAACCCTACTTGTTGTCACTGATTTTAAAGCAAAACTAAAACAGTCTTCTGTCCCTGTCAGAGAGGCTGCATTTATCACTAGCAAAACCAAACTCTTAGATAAATTAAAAATGAAGGAGTTACCTATTAATATGTTGTAAGTATGACAAAACAGACTAATGAGATCTGCCTGTAATGTACGAATAGTATTTTCAGAAGCTGCAGTTAAAATCCCATTCAAATGCAATTATTTGGATGTAAAAACTGTGTATGTGTTCTTTCTCACAGTGATAAAACAGAACAGAGAAAAAAAAGAAAGAAGAAAGAAATAGAGAGCACTTGTATACTGCAAGGGCCTACAGCTGCATAGGATTTGTGTCTTACTCTGCAAGAGTATGAATGAGCTTTCACTTTAGGTTTGAAAATCATATTCACAGAGAGAAAAGTGTTTTGTGTATTGACATACTCCCTTGTAATCCAATATTGTCTAGTAACCTGACCACTCTCACAGATCAGACTTCATTTTATGTTCTGATTGGAGAGTCTGAAGTTGCACTCCAGGCAGCATCAGATCCTGCAGAAATTTCTGAGTTTTGTAGCCATGTAGAACTTCCAATTAGAGGTGCCCTGTGACACGCAAGTGATGGACAAATACAAAAAGCTGTGGTATTTGCAGCCAGCTCAAGTTTCTCATCAGGGCAGAAAAAAATTAAGGACATAGCAAGATTTAAGGAGTGGCAAATTTTACTGTTTTGAGGGTAGCTAAATTATTCCCATGGAGGAGGTGAGAGGTCAGTCTGAAATATCTGCTTCTGTGTCAGAGGATTACAGGAATGTGTTTATTTAATTCTGTAGCCTCAATTTATCTTTTAGAATACACATCTCTTTCTCTCCCAACCATAAGAAATGCTTTGACTACAATGGCAGAGAAAGAACTACAAGTCTTATGAGGAATTTTTGAGCTTTCACAGATAAGAACAGCTTGCCACTGTTCAGGTTGAATTCAGTCGTCTTTCATTTATGAACATGTCCTACTTAATATCTGTTTCTGAGGTAGTTCTTAATATACACTATGTAAAGTGATATCACTTGGAAGCAAATTTAGATGTTTTAGGTTAGCTCATAGTTAAATTTAGACCTTTGTTACTAATAGACTGATAGGGCTTTTCAGTTACTATGATTTTCTCTTCTATTTTATGAATGTACAGGGCAAAAATCTCAACCATTTTAATAATTGATCACGTGGCTGAAAACTTTCAACACTGCCAGCATGAAATTTTAATATAAATAATTTGTGACTCTTCATTGTTGATGACTCTTCTATTACATGGATGCTCTTTGCTTGCTTCACAAATTATCAGTGAAGATTTCTATTTAGTAGGGGATTGAGGGGATGATCAGAGCTTACACTTCCAGATCTTCTTTTGGTGGATGCAGGTTGCATTAACTCCAGCTACTCACCATTTGATTAGAAATGTCTAGTCTTTGGAACTTCACCCATAATACACAAAAAATTGATTTGTTTGTAAATAACCGTGAATCATCACTTCCATGGATGGGTATGAATGATACTTATTACTAAAAACAAATTGTGTTATTTCACCCTAGAAATACACTTAAGTATATTATATGAAATGTCACTGCAAATATTATGCTGTATTCTTCTGTGATGAAAATTTATAATAATAAATTTATTAATTTCTGTTTTACGACTATTTTAAATACATATATTTTATTATATATGTTTTTTAAGGTTTTATTTAATAAATTTATTTTGTTTTCTTGTAGTTTTATAAGGAAGAGTACTGAACAATAATGGGAATTCTAGCAAAAGTTTGTTGAACTGGTCATTTATAATGAAGTTGAATTAAGTTTTTTGAACTGTAAAATCAAATGCTAGTAAAATATATCAGCCTCTCAGTGAAGTCAATTACATAGCAATTGTGAAACCTACCTTTGTTGAATAAAGCAGGTTACAATGTCCATGAGTGCAAATCCTTGCTGGTACTTAGTACAGCAGACAAGATAGTTTTTCTGGCTGCCAGACTAATGGTATTTCGTTTGCTTGCATAATCTGTGCATTATCAATTGCTAACTAATACTTTTGTGAAGTACTCTATGACAATTTAGTATAAATTTTTGCTCATTAGTAATTAGTGTCTATGCTAGCAATTAAACTATCACACTCAAAAGTAGTTCTTACTGACAAGATTGTCATATTTTCTTCAGTACTCAAAAGAGTGAGAATGTGCTGTAATAAATTTCCAGAACAAATACTTAACCTGAGCACCATTGAGAGGTTCAAAGGAAAGCAGTTCAATGCTTTCGGCCGTGGACTCTTGCCATACATATTGATATATCGGACACCCAACATGTTCCAAATACTTTTGACTCTGCATAAACAGATTAATTCTTCATCATACACTCAGTATATCCTACACATCTGTGAACAATAGTAGAATTTTTATGTGTCATATATAGGAAGCATCTGCCCTGGATTCCTAGATGTCAGGCTGCTGGATATAAGCTGTCAGTAGCTGACAAGGGAGCATTCCAGTCACAAATTATGACCAAAGTGCTGGTCCGCTTCCACGCCTGTAGAAGTGAACAGGTCTGGTGGTCTGAATATTCTTTCTAGCAGCAGAATACTATTCTAGATCTAAGTTTCTGGTTTCATGTAACCTTATAACGGTACCATACAAATTTACTTTTTGAGTAGATAAATAAAAACTAATCAGAAAGTAAGAAATGATATATTTGTGCTAAAGTGCAGATTCAATTATTCTTAATCACAGTAAGTGGTACTGTACTGTGAAAGTTGTGTCAATAGCTTTTACTGAAAGAGTCAGAATCAAACTTTTTTTTTTGCTTCTTGCTCACTTCACATTTTTCCTGCTCTTTAGAGAAAATACAAATCACTTTGTGCTTTTACACCAAGAGACTTTAGAGAATGACACTGAGAAGAAAGAGACAGAGAAAAAAAATGTTTAAATCTTGTAAGCAAACTTTGGTGATATTTAGGACATCTAGATAATAAATTTGTTTTCTATTAATGATATTTAGTTCTCCTTGCAAAATAAAAACAAATATTAACACACAAATTAATATTGTGGCCGAGACTCCTAGGCATGCTAAACACTGGCCTACTTTGGTTTTATGCCAGCTTTGTTGTTTTTCCAGGTTGAGGGAATCCCCAACTGCTCATTTGAATAAGTAGAGGTAAGCAAGTACAGGAGTAGAAACTGGCTGTCCCAAGCCTCACATATATCTCTCTAAATTATTTCCCAGGTGAGGGGTTTATCAGAATGTAAATATTTATATTTGGGAAATGTTGTTTTTATAATTATTATTTCTTATGTGGCAATAAAAATATGAGTGAGTTCATTATAGAGCTCTAAAAAAACTCCTGCCCTGAAGAGTTCTGAGTTTAAGTTGGAACTTACTTTAGATGTCACTGAATACAACCAAGTGAAATTTTACAATACACAGCTACAGAAACAGTTTAATTTTCGGTCTAGATCTATATTTATATTAAAATATGACACACCTCCAGCATTTACTATCAGTTGAAGCAGATAAAAAACCCAAATAGATATCCATAAAAGTGCATTCCTTTTCCATTTTCAGAATTCTGCGGGTATACCTAGATTCCCCTATAGTGAACTATATACACTGACAGTCATTTATCTGACATAATATAATTTTGTCAGTTGTTTTTCTTTTATATATTCTTTTGAGGGTGTGGGGCAGTTGTTTGGGGTTTTTTTTTGTTTGTTTGTTTGCTTTTTTGTTGTTTTGTTGTTGTTTGTTTGTTAGGTTGGTTTTTTTGAGGGGGTGGGTTTTTTTATACTGAAAACTAAAGCATCTGTTCCAATGAAAGTTTGTGCTGTGGAACTAGTTTGAGAATACCTTGCAGGGAATTAAAAATTTCATAGATCACCTTCAGTCTTACAAAGATTCTAGGAACACATTGCTCCTTTCTTTATGGGAAAAAGCCATTCTTTATGGCACATAGGCTAGATTTTTCTTTTTTTAAATTAAAGGTTATTATTAACTGAAATAAATAAAGAGTTAAAGCCACCGGAAGCCCAAATCTACTCTGATAGTATTTTTTTAAAAAAATTAATATCTCTGTATTAAAAATGTGAACTCATTTGGCTATGCAATACTGCTGTGAAATTCTTTAGCAAAGCATTTTAGCACACCAGTGCGGTATTGAATTGATGTGCAGCTTAGATAAGAAAGTAGAAAGATGCCTTCTAGGGAGAAAGGTGACTTATTTTACTTTAGAGCTATGCATTGGTATCTCTCAGTTTTATGGGTAGATCACAGTCTGTATCTGTATCTGACAACTGGACAGCAAATCCCACCAGCGTGTGTAACACCTAGCACATATCTGCAGGGGGCAGGAGGTGTGGCTGCACTAGGAAGCTTTTGTTTAACTTCTCCCACTTCTGAACACACAAAATGTCAGAGCTGCGTTAATTGTGCATGCAACAAACATGTTCAAGAGCAGACCATTTTCCAGACATAGCATTAAAAATTAATCAATTATATTCTATCCCCTTAAGACTACTTTACAATTCATTCACCAACAGTCATGAGACTGAATCCTAGTACGAGCTGTCAAGTTGGGATTTTAACTCAGTGAGTTGTTATGGCATGTTTCCAGGTCATGATCGCGGGACAGCTGTTTTCTTCCATAACAGGGTGAATTATAGCAGACAGTGAAGCCAACAAACCTCTTAGCATTTGAGTAGGGTGCTCTCTGCCAACCAGGGAGCAGGCACTGACAGGCATTGGCTTTGGAAGGGTTGGCATTTGTTCCATTGCTTGCATTTGCCAAAAACAATCATTATATAGAATGGTCCTGTGGTGCCTCCTGTAGGGATACAAGATTACAGTAAGAGATAGGTAATGTCAGAGACAACACTGGTGTTCTCCTTGGAAAATAATCTCTAAAAAATCCCATATTAAGATGGCATTTTGTACATGTATGGCTAAATACAGCTCTTGAATCTAAGTGAACCCTGAAATGCTCCTGATTAAATATCTGATTATTAAGAAAGAATAACAGAGTCTGTCCTGAAATACCTATAAGATGGAGAAGCCATAAATATAAGACTCTGAATTGTTGAGAAAAATCGTGATCAAACTTTGCAGTCTTTTGGGTAATCTGGTATACTACACTTCAATCAACAAACCCATAAAATCTCAATTTACTTTCAAAATTAAAGAAAATCTCAAAGTGGTGGTCAGGACAAGACTTTCTGAGTTGCTTTCTTTGTCATGGAGTTGTTATAGTAAAGATGTCCTAAGTCTTTCACAAATTTCTGAGAAAAGAAGCAGTTTTATCATTGTCTGTGGGTTCATTCAAATCCTTTAGTCTAGAATCAGAATTAAGTGCCTCTACATCTGTTGTGAAAATTACAAACTTAATCTATATCCTGCAAGATATATAGGGTAATAGAAGGTAATCTGAGTAATATTACCTATATTCTTGTTCCATAATCATGAAATTAATGCTCTATCTACATTATGACATCAAGTCAAGTCATAACCATTTATTAATCCTGTAGTGAGGTACCAAAGTAGTACACAAATCCATAAAAAGGATCATCTCTAACTTTGCTCGATGAGTTTAATAATTGTTCCCTAACCAGGAAAGACTGATGTTTTTTCATTGCTTCCTGTTTAGCTTAGCTCCTTTTGGGAGGTTGAAAGCCCATTGTTTTCTAACTAGCGATAGTTAGAAATCTCTGCACTTAATGACAATTTGTTGTCTGGCACTGCTTCTCTTCCAACATCTTGTGTAACAATACTTTTCCCAGCATGAATTCCAAACCAGCTGCTAGAGATATCTTTAATCTATCTTTTTTAGGCATCCTGGTTATGCTGAGGCATTATGATATAACAACCCAGATTGTCCCCCTCATACAAACATATATGCATGGTAAATGTTAAAATACAGTATGGTCATGAATAAAATATAAATTCAACCATATTTGTTAACCATATGTACAGACACATAGAAATACACAAGAATAGCATATAGGAATGTTTTCCATAAGAGAATCAAACCAGATCTGTTAATCTGATCAGCATGCAAAAGAAAAGTTAGGTTTACAAATTAAGTAAACACATAGTTCATCTTAATTTTTCACGTTAAAAGAATATGGCATTCAAGACTGAGAAGTCACGATAATAAATATAACCTTCTGATTGGAAAAAATCAGATTGATTTGAAATTTGACATAGATCTTCACACGCATAAAAAGAAATTAAGTTAAAGGTGAAACAAATCAAAGGAAATTATAAAATTCAATATTGGAGTTCTCACAATAGCGCAAAGGTTGCTGAAAAAATGAGATTGTAATTGAACTTTTAGTTTTCTTTCTAAAACAAGTATCAGTTTCTTCCAGGTTGCTTTCTGGGCCAACCATGATCATAAGGTCAAATAACACATAAGTATAGGAGTAATAGTGTTTGAATCAATACTACATTTAGGATCAGCTAAACAATACTATTAAAAGCAAATTAATGATGTGAAAGAACTATACCCAGAGTTACTAAAGCATCAATGAATACTGTATTTTAAACATTTCTGTAGTGAAAATTCATACTCATTACTGTCATCAAAGGAATTAATGCTGATTGGTATTATCTAAGAATCTGGTTTCTTGCTGTGGAAGTAAAGTTATAACACTGGAAATCTAGAATGCCATAGTGTTACCTCCAGTACCTAACCAAAAATCTTCTTTTTCCTAACAGTCGCTGGAAATTACATTAACTGAAAAAAAGCTGACAAAGAGGAGTACTTGATTAATAACTGATTAATGACTAAACTATACAGATTTACACTTTTTTACTATTGGAATCACTTCCTACTTACAAATATTTCCCCATATGCATCATGATTGGAGGTAGAAGGATGTGCATGGCTGCTCTAAAGCAAGGCTTATGGTGTTATTGTGAACTTCACAATATTTCTTATGAGTAAAATCTCAACCACGTATTTAGAAATGTAAAAACAAGCATATTAAAATATTATACAGAGAAGTTAAAAATAACACTAATAATGTTTCAGTCTTACTAGGAATGTTCTGAGTTTCAGTCAGGAAAAATACTGAGGTAGATTTGATTAGTGCTATATCTGAGGAGATATAGAAGAACCAGGATCAACAATACAAAAAAAACCAAAAAAAAACCAAAACCAAAAACAAAAACCAAAAAAGGCATGGAAAGGCTTGGGAGAGAGAAAAAAAAGACATGGAAACCCTTCATATTTGTATAGGAGAAAAAAGAATGGTCACACGTCAATGATAAGTAAGAAGGGATGTAATACAGGTGTTCTAGGACAGATAAATAAATAAACAGGAAAGCCAGACAGATGTTCTGTCAAATCTTACCTTACAAATGCCTGCCTAAGCCTAAATGATGAAATGAACTGGTCAACTTCAAATCACATAAATTTTATGGCAAATTTATTTTTAATTGTGTATTTATCAGATTAATTAACACTAGAAAGGTAGGGAGGATGCTCTGAATTATTCTAGGATCCTACAGGGTGGTCTCAAACTTTTCTTGCACTGCGGGTGATGTTGAAGCCTCAATGAAATAGCATTGCTTGTTCCTGGAGAATATTCTCAGGGAAAAGCAGTCATTTCCTCAAACAAATTCCTGGTATCAAGTAGACTGCTAAGGAGTTATTGAAATGAATTACAGATCAATTTTCACTAACATGGAAGGAAGGGCAAGACACATCCTCAGGATGGCACTAAATTGGCTGGTAGCTATCCAGATAGGTCTACATAGTGTTAATAACCATGAAGCAGAAAAGCATAGAGCTATGTGTGGCTTCAGCTAGGTTATGGCGAACATTTGATCTAACTAGTTCAAAGCCAGTTTAGGTAGCTGTAGCAGACTGATGGCAATGCAGACATGCTCTCCATTTTGTATCTTTGCAGGGTTCCAGTTCGAATTTTTAATCTAACTGAGACTCAGTCTTTATACATTGTGTGCAGTTACATGTAACCCCCCCTGCACCTAATTACCTATTTTATCCATCTTGGATAAAACACAGGAGTCTTGATTCTTAGGAAAATAAAATTATTGTTTTATCTATCTTGGACAAAATACTCTAAAAATAAATAACATTAAAAACAAACTTTAGCAAAAATATATTTCAGTTCTTGGCCTAGGAAATTAATTTGAAAATAAATAAAACAAAAACATGAAAAGATTTATCTAAATATCCACTAATAAGACTTCAGTAATTAAGAATAAGTAGAAGAAAGCTGCATATCAACCAATCAAACTCATCCAGAAAAGATCATAGACAAAGTGAGAGAATAAGGGATATTTCAGGTTCAGTATGTAGCAAATAAGGTGAATTCAAAGAAGAAAACAAGCAATTTTCATTTATTTAAAAAATTTTCAACTTGAAAAAATATTTAATCCAGAGAGCTCAACACAATTTTTAAAAACTAATTAAAAAAACTAAACAGCACCTGAAAATGTGCCTATGAGGACTGTATAAATTATTATTTTATTCTGATTTAAAAGTTGTGATAAGCTAGGGATACCTGTGAGTAGCTTGAGTCTCTTGACTTCCAGTTTTCTGTGTTAACCATGAGGCCATTCTCAGAATGCCAGTCAATATGCCAGTTGGAGCTTGCATCTGAAATGATTGTAACAGATGGTGAGTGTGGTCATTTTTATTCAGCTCTGAGTGTATTGATTGAGCAATTACGTATAAAAAATACATTCTAAGGTATTTTATAGAAGATACCTCTGGACTGGTCACTAGATCTGAAGATCTGAGACAGAATAAACATACCAGAAATGGTTAAAAAATTCCTGAGTACAGCTAGACTTAAGAAAAAAGAGAAAAGGGTGATTAACATATACCACTTTGAAAGATCCTCCCTCCATCCATGAGGATATTTTTAGGAACGATATTCTTTAAGATATTTGCTACTAATTAAATATTCTTGTTGACCTTAAGGAATAAATTTTCTTTCTAAGAGAAATTTATTTTCCTGAACTTGAGATTCCTCATTCAAATGAAAAGTGCAATGGAGTGAAGGTAAAACATCTGAAGAGACATTAGCTACTGTCAACAGTGGTCACTGATAGAACAACTACATTTGACATTTTGAATAAACTGTACATGTGCACACTAGAAGAACAGAGTTAATAACTGCTACATTTATAGACTCCCTAAACTAGTATGTATCTACTAAGCGAACTACAAGGTAGTGTCAAACTAGAGATGGCTGGGACCCTAGGGAGAGTAATATTCTAGAAATGGAAAGGATTTCAGTCCTTTCTTTTCATAACATGCCCATTTCAGTTGTTGATATTTGAAGACTGTAGATACGTTGGTGAATACAAAATATATGACAGTGACTTCTGTCTGGTTTTCACTCTGGCAATCATAATTTTCTCACTATTGGGTTCCAAATAACAAAGACTAATTTTGTTCTATTTCACTTGTTTGTTGCTATTACGCACAGTTTTAGGCAGAAAGTTCTGATAAACATTCTTAGAGTGTCAGAAATCAGATTAAAATATAGAGTCAGAATATTCAGATTAATCTTCTGTGTAGTCAGGAGTTTGGCTTTTTTTTTTTTTTCCATTTTTTTTTTCACAACGTGTGTGAAATACACTAAAAATAATCCTTCTCAGACTTTTGTGCACAAGTTTAACCAATTTAATGTCCTTATGTGAAGTATTTTTGTGCCCTTGTGGCCAGGAAGGCCAATGGCATCCTGGGGTGCATTAGAAGGGGTGTAGTCAGTAGGTCAAGAGAGGTTCTTCTTCCCCTCTACTCTGCCCTGGTGAGGCCACATCTGGAATATTGTGTCCAGTTCTGGGCCCCTCAGTTCAAGAAGGACAGGGAGCTGCTTGAGAGAGTCCAGCGAAGAGCCACCAAAATGATTAAGGGAGTGGAACATCTCCCTTATGAGGAAAGACTGAGGGAGCTGGGGCTCTTTAGCTTGGAGAAGAGGAGACTGAGGGGGGACCTGATTAATGTTTATAAATATTTGAATGGTGAGTGTGAGGAGGATGGGGCCAGGCTCTTCACAGTAACGACCGATGATAGGACAAGGGGTAATGGGTGTAAGCTGGAACACAGGAGGTTCCGCTTAAATTTGAGAAAGAACTTCTTTACTGTGAGGGTGACAGAGCACTGGAACAGGCTGCCCAGGGGGGTTGTGGAGTCTCCTTCTCTGGAGACATTCAAGACCCGCCTGGACGCCTTCCTGTGCGAACTCATCTAGGTGTTCCTGCTCCAGCAGGGGGATTGGACTAGATGATCTTTCGAGGTCCCTTCTAATCCCTAATATTCTGTGATTCTGTGATTCTGTGATTTTTGTCATATTACTATTTGATGCATCATCTTTTCTATTCCAAAACATTAATTTACTAACAATATAATTGAAATGAAAACCTCACATCTAATTCAGGCTTTTATATCTAGAAAATGGAACCAGACAAAAGTTGTATTTGCATATATATAAATATTTTGCTAATCTATGAAAAAAAAATGTGCATAAATATTTAGGAAACATTAAAAAGTAAAAGGTTTTAGAGCTGCAGGAATGCAGGTGAATAAGCAGGTAAAAGGAAGCAACCAAATAATGAAAAATTCTAGGATTTCACAAGCTGGGTAAAATCAAGGTAATATAATCCTGGTAATTGGTTATCACAATAAAAATAAAAAATATAAGCAAGCACTGCAAAATTTACATTAGAAATATTTGTGAGGCAAATTTTCAGTTGTCTGTATTGCTAACCATGGTAATAACAGGCAACAACTGCTGCAAACTTATATGTTGAAGTAATGCAGAAATGTTGACGAGTAACAAAAAAGATTGGCATAAAATCTGTTAGATTACAAATGGGATTTACAGGGAGCATTTTACTCTATGTGAGTAATAAATAATAATTAGTTTTATTAATTTTTATTTCAAATAATCTGTCATTTTTATCAAGTCCACTAGATGTGATGAACAAGATATACATCATTTTTGGGGAAGAAATTATCTGCCTTTTCTGTCCTCATCTTTTTTTTCTCCCCCAACGTGTTGGGCTTGTGTGTGTGTGGGGGGCCATTTTTGGTACTGGGGGAAGGGGCTACCCTGTGGGAAGCTTTGTGAAGGTGGAGAGAACCTGGAGGGGAGGCTGATGACCTGAACAAAAGATGACCATTGGCCTAAAGAGATAGCTTCATTGCCAGGAGGAAGGAAGAGGAGGGAGAGGACAGAGAACCTCAGACACCCAGTTCAACATGCATGGAGTAGAAGGTAAAGGAGGTGCCCTGCAGCCCATGGAAGTTCAACAGTGGAGCAGATACCCACATGTAGGCCATGGAAGACCCCATGCTGGAGCAGAAAGCCAAGCTCAAGGACAGGCGTGACTGTACTGAGACCCCAGAGACACTCAATGACAGAGTGGGAGTGGACCCCCAGAGCCAGGGGGTGAGGAGGAGGTGCACTGGACTGGAGGCCAGTCTGCAGCCCCTGGATGTTCCCATGCCAGAGCTGGGAGCTCCACCTGAAGAGGTCCCTGACTCCATGGGAATCCTGCATTGGAACATTTTATTCCTGGACTTTCATGCTGCAAAGTGCGACAATGGTGAACTGACTACAATTCCCATTCCCTGCCCCCCATGTGCTGCTGGGGGGGCGAAGGTAGAGAAATCAGGAGCAAAGTGATTTGAGCCCAGGAAGAACAGAGAGATGGGAGGAATGTGTCTTAAGATGTAGTTGTTATGTCTCACTGTGCTACTCGGATGATTGGTAACAAATTAAATTGATTTTTCTTCCCCAAGTGGAGCCTGTTTTGCCCGTGACCGTAACTGGTGAGTGAGCCGTCCTTGTCCTCATTCTAATCTGTGCTCCCTTTGTTGTGATTCCCTTCCCACCTCACTGGGTGGGGGAAGTGAGTGCAGGACTGCATGGTCCCACTGTGGGCTAAACCACCACATCTACAGAGTAAACTGTCCACATGGAAATATTCTGTATAGATTCTGGATCACATTTATCATCAGAGTTTAGGCAAACTAAAACTTAGCAATACTTTTTTTTTTTTTTTTTTGGGGGGAAAATTTTAAACATAAACCAGGAAAAAGAGAGTTTACATGATATATTAAATTATTTCCTTGTAATTTTTGTCAGGTAGAAATAGCTGTCATCTTGCTTCCAGTTCAGAAATTATTTCTTATGAGAAAATGTATATTAATTTGCCTACATTTATAGATGTAGGATTCTCAGGACCATAAAACTTACTATCATCAATTATGTTTTAGGAATGAGCACAACCTACACATATAATTTTTTGTGCAGTGATTTTGTAATGAAACCTTTGGGTTTTTTTCAGTTTTCAGGTGTTAATAAAAGACAGATCTTACCAGAAGTTCTGCAGCATTTCTGAACACCTATAACATTTCTGGAGAAAACAGGAAAATATATCTATTTCAGGCAATATTTTATGATAAATTGTTGAATGCAAATATTGCATAGAAAACTTCAGGAAGAGCTTTTGACTTCTGGAAACCAAATAGATCTTGAAAATGCTCTTCTGATTTTGATGATTTTTATTAAAGAGGTACAAGTCCAGCAGAGCACTATACCTCATATAAAATACAAGCTTATACCTGTTTGGTTATTGGGTAACTTGTCCATTTATTGGGTTTGGGGATTTTGGGTTTTGTTTGGTTGTTTTGTTTGTTTGTTTGTTTGATTGTTTTCCTGAATTTAAACTCGATTGTATTAAGTAGAAATTTTAAATTATTTGTAAACAAGATATTACAATTATTCTCACATTCACTTATGGTATTGCTTAATTTAATATATTTGCATATGAAATATTTGAATCTTTTTGTTATGGTAGAGTTTTTTTAAGAAGCAAGTAATTTATTTTTTTTTTTTTTGCTTAATTTGACTTCTAAAAGAGTTCTTTAAAATGATGCTGCTTTAAACAAATCTTATTCTCAAAAATTTTATCACATATCATAAATTCTGTAGAAAATGTATAATGGAAATTTATTTTGTAACAACAATAAATAAAAACATTGTTCATTCAGAAAATAAATTAAATCCATCATAAAGACATATTTAAAATTGCATCTTCCAAGAAGTTAATTTTCTATGGCTAGACAAAAATCTTATAAATTAACTTATCAAAACTATTTTTATTGTGAGACGTTGAAATATTGTAGTTTGGAAATAAATTTGTTTGCAACGTTTAAGCTTTACTTTCTAATTCTTAATATGCTTCTGTTGGGTTTGGTGGGGGTGGGGTGGAGCATGTCTCTGGTAGTTGAGGAAGGGACTATAGTGATGGCCCCTGTGAGAAGCTTAGTGAAGCTCCCCTGGCTCCAAGGCAGCCCTGCCTCCAGCCCAGCCTGAGACAATTAGAATTAGGGAAAAATCTCTTTCAATCTATATATATGAGGGGAAGAATCGGTTTGAAAGGAAGGAGAGAGTCATCAGGAGACCATTGGCCTGAACAAAGGACCATCTGCCTGAAAAAAAAGAGCATTGTAGACATGAGGAAGGAGGAGGAGGGGAGACAGACAACCTCAGACATCCAGATCATCATACAGAAGAGTAGGGGGGTGGTAAATGAAGGTCACCGGTAGCCACAGTGGTTCAACCATAGAGCAGATACCCATGTGTAGGCCATGGAGGACTCCATGCTGGAGCAGGAGGCTGTCCCTGAGGGCAGTTGTGATTTTGAGTACTCCTGACGAACAAGGAGACCCCCTAGAGACACTCAATGCCAGAGCTGGTGGGAAGGAGGTGCGCTGGACCCATCTGCAGCCTGTGGACATCCCCATAATGGAGCCAGGAACTGCACCTAAAGAGGTCCACGACTCCATGGGAATCCCACATTGGAACACTTTGTCCCTGAACTCTTTTAGCCCATGGGAGGGACCTCATGCTGGAAAGAGTGACATAGACAAACTGACTGCAACCCCCATTCCCTGTCAACCTGTACCACTGTGGGTGAGAAGGTAGAGAAAGCAGGAGCAAAGTGATTTGAGCCCGTGAAGAAGGAAGGGGTGTAGGAAGGATTTTTAAGATGTGGTTGTTATGTCTCACTATCCTACTCTGATGGATTAGTAATGAATTAAATTGCTCTTTCTTCCCCAAGTCCAGTCTGTTTTGCCCATGACTATAATTGGAGAGTGAGCCGTCCCTGTCCTCATTTCAACTCAGGAGCCCTTTGTTGTGTTTCCCTCCCTACCTCACCCAGTGAGGAGGGGGCGTGAGTGAAGGACCACATGGTCTTGTCTGTGGCTGAAACCACCACTATGCTCAATTCACTATTTCTATTCTGAATGAAATTATTCAAGTAATTATTTATCCTAGCAGAGGGATGCTTCAGGAATAACCCCTCCCTCCACATATCTTTGATTATTGCCTATAAATGTTAATCATGTTCTTGGGTTATAATACAGTGCAAGCATAGAGAAATTCAACTACATTCACATGGTGCTACTGCCCAAATACTCATACTCCATGTAACAAAAGATGTAACCTGTAGTACTAAACCCAGTGATTCCCCCGACTGGATGTCATTTTTCAGAAGTTCCTGAACTAAATAATTTTACTCTGGTGCCAAACTGTTAGTTTCTGATATCTTGCACAGATTTTAGCAGTCTAAATTGCATATGTGAGAATGTACTACAGGATGTGCAGATTTGGGGATATTTTTTTTTTTTTTCTTTCTCTAATTAAACCTTTTGGCAACACTTTTTTAACTATAGTTTTTATTTTCCTTTATTGTCTGCGTTTAAATTTAGTATGAAAACCAACTGTACAGATGGTATTTTCATAAAACCCCATTGAGAAAGTTTGGGAGAATAATTCCAAACAAGTTCCTATGAGAGATAGCAAAACGTAAGGTTACATCTGGAACTATGAATTTTTTTCACTACAACAACATGCCTTACAAAGAAATGAGTAGTATAGTACCTCACAGGGGCAATCAGAACTTAACATCTCACTGTGGACTAAATCTACAAAAGGGATTTAGCCTAAAAGCTCAGCAATCGAGTAGACGCCCACTACCCATAGTTAGGAAAGCTTCATGAGATGCCTGCCAGTACATACATTCAAGAGTCCTACATCTTTTTCAAGTCCAACTCTCAGCAGGATTTTCATTCTGCTTTTTTTCAACCTATTTGCTTCTAAGCCCTTGTTCACACTACATCTATGAAATCAGATCTTTCTGGGGACTGTGCTGCTCTGTTATCACAAAGGCCACAAACTAGATGGTCCCTTACTTGGAAACTTAGAACTTTTCTGTGTCTGTTATTTGTACACACTTTGGTGGTTCTGTGCACTAATAATCAGTCAACAAGCAGGGAAACATGTAACTCACCTTACTTGGTATGATCAAAATTTTAACTGGAAGGACTCTATAAACATCTTCCACTATTGTCTGGCTAATTCCACTCTATGTTTTATTTCCTTATAAATTTGCACTTCAACAAAATCTCAGTAACCAAATTTTGAATTTAAATTGGCACTATTTCTACAAGCTGTGTTCAGGCTGGGGTTGGAATATGGCAATTAAGGCAACTCATCCAAATGGAGGATATCTGCAACTCCTTGTTGCAGATGGCCACATAACTTTCCTGCATTTTCAGAGAAATCTGTTGCCCAAATGAAGTAAAAGTAGGGCTTTTTTCTCTGATCACGTGATTTTCATCTTATTGTAGTCCTCCACAGATTCCAAAGTGGTTAGAATCACATTTAGAAAATAAATTTTCAGGAAGCAATTTTCAGTCCTAAAATATTCACATTCCTGTCAGTATTGCTTTTTATAGTATTCATTGATAGTACCAATCCCTGTTTCCAAAGTATGAATATTTAATAATTTCATGCTGAAATAAGTCAGATATTGAATTACTAAGTTTTGACAGACTTTTTAACTACCATGCAATGGAAATATTCAGAAAAAATCGTATGCACTCTCTTCTTATGAACACACAAAAAAGTCTTAATCTCAAGATATTAGATAGATGCAAAATGGATAGGACTTTTGGGGTGACTAAAAAATTGGTTAATTTTGCTGTTAATATTAAAATATAATTAAATTCCAGATTTTAAAATGGAGCTTTCTTTTTTCTCAGATATGCTCTTACAAAGCATAAAACATCTTGTAAATAAATCAAGAAAAATGAAGTATGTTCTCTCTTACGCTATATGATTAGGAGAAAAAAAAATCTGTATTTTTATTATCTATACCTCAGATACATATTAAGCAAAACAGATTTTAAAACATACATAGACCTTATTCAGGAACCTTTTTCAGATTAAGGACCACGTTAAATGTACACAGAGTTTGAATAGGGTATTACTTTTCGCTTGTTTCATTTTTTTATTCATAACTGAAAGTGTTAAGTCTATTGATCCACTATTTATCCATTCTTCACTCTTGCTTCACCTCCACTGAAACTGAAAAAGGTGTTGCATACTAGCTGTGTGAGTATCATTCATTTCTATGTGAATTGTGGGAATGTTATTCATGTGAATACAGAGAAACATATATTCTGAAGTCATAGTACAATAAGCTACAAATTTAAATTATAAGTTTTGAAACTAAGGGAAAAAATAGAATTCTGCAATGACTATGAAGAAATTAATAAAAAATCATAAAAGCCTAGATACTAAAATGAAAAGCAGAAAAGTGTGCAGCACTGCAATTTTTATATTATTTTATACAGCACTGCATCATCTCTATAAGCCTGCAGTACAGTGCATCGACCCTACCACTGAAAACGATGCTAGCTAGTGCAGAGCATGTCTATGTACTGTACCAATCCCATCAATATTAAATTAATTGATTCTGTGTAGGGAAAAAAAAACAAACCATTTCTTTATCACTTTGTCTTCAGAGTTTTTTATCTGCTATAATAATATTCAAGTACAACAGCGAGAGCCTGCAGTCTCATCACCACTAAATGCCTTTCTTCTGTGGCCTTACTCCATTAAATTTGAAGCTTATCAGAAATTACTCTCTTAGTCTATTGATTCTATTTCAAATGGAAAAGAAATGAAATTTGTCACCCAGCAAGCAGATAAATATTTGGGTCAAGATTTTCAATGGTATTTAGACATGAAAATATATTTGAATAAGAAGCTTAGGCAGCTAAATCTAAGAACACGTCTTTGTTAAGTCCTTAGACCTCTTTGCAACAAAGTTTTCATCAGTAAAACATTTATGTGCCTAAAGTTTCATAGCTCTGCAGCCACCTCGGAAGGACTAAGCAATTACCAAAATCTAGTGCAAATCTACTTACAGCCTCTCAAAAGCTCAATCCTGTAGCTGAGATTGCAGCCAGTGTGCATGAACAGAGCTTCATTTGAAACACAAACAACAAATACATTTTCTCAAAAGAAAGACAGTGGTATTCTTCCTCTAAAACATATGAATTAACTAGCAGGTACTCTGGTTTTATCTGACCTCGCTTCAATCACCTCTTCATCAGTAAGTATCCAATGAAACTTATGTGTGAGCCTAAGCTGCAAAGGAATCTCTGCATAAAATTATTCACTGGTTTATTGAATCTGAGGCAGTTTTAAGGAAGAACTCAAGATTCACAGGGAAGGAATATGATTTTCTAGCCCCTGATTAGAATAAACAGCTGCATGAGAGAAGAGAAGGACCCGTCTTCTACAAAGTTGGTAATAAATTTAACAATAAACGTTTAATATGCAGCCTTTGGAAATGGGTATTTCTTCTCCAAGATAAGAACTATTATGAAGAAACAAAAATCTATGGCTGTTTCTCTCTGTTCTTTTTATCTTTTTTTTAATCTTTTTTTTCCCCCTATGGAAAGGTACCCTACAGGTGGAAAGAAAAAGTGCCTTTCTACTTAGAACATGGAAGACTCCTGATTTACTCGCATTTTCCAAGCTACCAAAAATTTACTGAGGTAGTCACTGACACAGCCTAAGAATGTTCTCCAGAAAATAATAAAAGTAATAACAATCAAAATGCAGAACTTGAGCCTTTCTGAGCTCTTGAACACTCCTGATTATATATTTAAAATGCAAAGCAAAAGACAGACAAAATACTCCTGTGGGAATAACAAGGAAAATTGTCCAATGCGTGGCAAACTGTGTGGTAAAAAGGTTATTCTGACAGCAATTAGAATAGCTCCTGCATTCCATGTTGTACTAAAAATTCACCCTGATGGATTAAGCACCTGCAGCCACGTAACAGGTTGTTGGAGAGGAGGCAGCGTTTATCTGTATACTGGTGACTACTGAGATCTGGTGCTTTTTGAAGAAATATTATCAGCATTTCCTGCAGAGAGGAGAGTTTAACTTCACAAACATGAATTTCTAATGTGTTTCTTACCTGTATAACTGTGTTTACTTCAGCATGCCACTCTGCCAATACCTTCCCCACAGAAATACTGAACACCTAGTGAATTCAAATGAGGTTAATACACAGCCTTATGATTAATGGAAAATGGCAGTGAGTAAGGGACTGAAACGGTTCGTGCTTTGTTTGATTAATTAATAAGAGACTCTCTTTTCCCAGCTTCAACTCATTATGCTAATGAAATGTCATCAATTAAGGCTTTCCCCTGATTATTGAATCTGTCAGGTAGTGCTCAGTTAAAAAGCTGCATTCCTTTGCTGTCTTTGTAGAGTTGCCATCACAGCTTTTTATGAAATGCTACTTCCATTAGACAGTGTTTGTTCTATTTTCTCATTATTGTATCATCCTGTTGACCTTGAGACAGGTGAATATGGAAGACCCAAAATGAAACAGAGACAACGCTATCTGTGCACTGTGAGTCAAGATAATGTGTTAGCAGAAAGATAAATACCATTCTTCATTCACAATTCCTTCATAATTATTAATAGTCTGGTCAAAGATAAATCCAAGGAGAGTGTGTGACATTCAGAAACCTATTCCATGCTGTACTAGACTGTACTGGAAGACAGTACAAGATGGAAGGAAAATATTTTAACCATTCAAAATGCATATTTTGCTATGAAAATTATTTAATAGACATGGAAGTGAGATTGTATGATAAAGGTATTCTCCCAAGTAGTTCACGTAGACAGAATAAAGAAATCCACACTAAAAAAAAGTATAGTTACAATGTTTTATGGTATTACATTTCTGCGCATATATTTAGGACTTTCAATTACTTTGAATGTCAACACAGGGTTCAGAACACTGATCTATATAATGCCAGCAGCTACAGTAAATTCTCATGAATCAGGTATAATGGAGAGAACATAAGACATTACACAGATGCTTGGGAATGAGCCTTTGGAGGAGTGGGAGGTGGCGGCTCTGAAGGTCCTTTCTCCCACTTCTACTCCAGCAGCTGGAACATTATGACTTCTCTCTGATGGGTTACTCTGCACATTAGTTACAGATGATCATAGATCCAGTCACATACCTGTGTCTGGCACATGGGTTATGAACGAGAGGAGAAGCTGTACTGCAATGCAAATGCGTGAGATGCAGGCACCATGGCAAGGAAACATGCAGAGCAAACAGAATACATGACTTAAATATTTCTGAATGTAAAAAAAAAAATGTAAAAAGATTTTAAAAAAATCTCGTTAAGACTCTTTTTGAGAAAAACAACGCTCAAAGCTCTCAAAAGAGTGAGTGATTTAAAAGATACATTTGAAAGATAAAAAACAGATTAGAGGGAAAATCTTCACAGTGATTGATATGGGTGATGACTATATCTGGTCATCCAGGGATCTGTACTGTTTCTGCACATGTTATGCATTATATGTGCAGGCTGGAGCCAGAAAAGATATTGAGCATCGAGGTAAAAAAATTTGCACATTATATTAAAATATTAAAAAAATTAAGATACAACTCTAATAGCAAAAAGGTGAATAGAAAAAGTCTAATGATACTTTTTATATTTCCAGATTATAAAATGACTGGTGACATTCAATTACAGGTTCTAAGTTATCTATTACCACACAATAAGAAGATGTTGGGATCAGTGAGGATAGTTTTTAGGAAACTTCAGGATTCAATAGCTTTTAAAATGGTCAAGATTCAGTAGCTGACAAAATAGTAAATAGGATATCATCAATTACTAGGAAAGAACAGAGAAACTTTATGCACTATTTTAATTTGGTATGCATTCATATTGTAAAGAATGAATGTCCTCAGAATTATATAACACTTGAAAAGGTACAAAGAAAGGCATCAGAGATGATCAGAAGCATGAAATGGCTTATTAAAATAAAGAAATTAGGAAAATGTCAATTTCTTGTCTTAAAAAAGGAGCAAGGATAGGAAACATGATTGAGTTTTGTAAACCTTGGAGAAGATGAATCAGTAAAGACTTTTTCATTATTTATGTATTATGTTATTACATTGAAGGAACTAAAGAGAAAATGAAGAAATAAGAAAACATAAACCAAGGAAGTCTGGTGATTTTTTGGGCTCTCCACTCAGTATGTCATCAATCTGTGGAACTTATTGTCACTAAATTTTGCAGAGGACAAGAATAGAAATAACATTCAATTAGGTAGGAGATGCTCTCGTGTAGGACAAGTCCAACAGTTACACAAGAAGACATTGCTGCAATTTCTCTCTCAAGAAGCCCATTGAATACTACACAATGGGAAAAGACACTACCAGGAAAAGGACCTCTCTGCTTCTTACTTTTTTTCTCTAAGCATTTTTTTCTGGCTACTGTCAGAAAAATGGTGCTGGGTAAAGAGTACTTTTGGCTTATATACACAAAAAACAAAACAAAATAAAACAATCCACCACACAAACAAGAAAAAAAAAAAACAACAACCAAACAAAAAAACCAGACATCTAAGTTATAGAGCTACAGTTTTATGTTTTCGTACATCTTCAATAAGTCTGTAACTCCAAAATTTGCCACTTGACAACCACACAATACAGATCCATAATCTGATAAAAAGATCAAATTATTGAGAAAAGTAAAGAAACAATACACCAAAATTACAGTCTTTTAAGTACATTTTGATGCTTTTCTTCTGATGGTGGAAGTTCACCTTCACATATCCCCTTTCTCCCTACATCACTTCTGTTGAGAGCAGTATAAAAAGTTATGTAGACTTTTAGTTTTAGGAAATGAAACCAAATATTGAAACATGTTGCACAGGCTCTGAATCGTTGCACATATTTTTTATATTGTCTCAGTATGTTGGACAGGAATTTCCCATTCAACAAAACATTTTAAAGTTTCTATGCATTGCAAGGTGTAAAGATACAGTGTTCACCATTTTATTCTTATCTTCCCACAATCCAATCACTTTAATAGCTAACAACTGTCATGCAAAGCAGATTCAGGGAACTATCAGAATGAGAGGGTGACTAATTCTATGAAGTTAGTCTTAAAAAATCTGCAGTGTAAAAATAGCTTATAGAAATAGAGAAGAAAGGCATAGCATACTCTCGTACTATTGTTGAAATTACTAAGATAACAGAAAGTTTTTTCCCTTTTTTCCTTCTTTTTGTACATTGGTCACGGATTTCTCAGTGTAATCACATACATTTATCTATAGAATCAGCTGGCCTGTGGCAAAGACAAGAATTCCTTATTCTTTTTCTTTCTTTTTTTTCCTAGTCTATTTGTTTAAAGCATCCACCAATCTGCAAAGAGGGATAAAAAATAAGTGGTTATTGAAGGAATACCTGCAACTTGGGTTCAAATTCAAATCATACATTTATTTTAAATGAATTTAGTATGTGTAAGGTTCAAATCTCTTTATAGTACTTTTCCTTACCCCATAAGCTCTTTTAAAATTGTGTGATATTATTGATTTTTCATTTAACCTACAAAACCCCCCAGAGTTTACCGGAGTATTTTTTTTTTCTATTTTTAATCATTTGAAACACTTGGACTATATGTCTCTTGTTTTCATGATTATGTAGTAGTCAGAAGAGCTTCCATGTGTTATACAAGCTGTACTTCCTGGTACAGGAAGACACTACTTAAAGAATTATAATATAAAATCTATATATGCAAGGAAAATAAAAAATTACAAAAGGGATACAAATATAAGAGCTACATAGGATGATAGCAGTCACAGATAACTACTTGTATTTCTTTGCTTATTTATTTAATGCTGCTCTACTTTGTCTTAACATCAATATAGCCAACCTCTCTTCTCCTCTCTTCCATACAAAATGAACTATCCATTTGGAATTATCTGTAAGGCAGGCATTCCTAGTAATTACTTGGAAGAGTGTTGCTGTTATAGGCTGGACTCTCCTTCACAGAGAAGGATAATAGTTCACCAGTACAGATAACTGCACACTAACATAATACATGGGCAAGTGTTTTGGCTCAGTTTAGTTTTGTACTCAAGCTGTATATCAGTGGAAAACCTCACAAGATTTTCACTCCTCTCTTATGAGTACTGTAGTTTACTTTAGATGGTGTAACAGAAATAATAATTTAAAAAAACCCTACAGGAGTTAGTCTTTTATGCTATAGTAATAACTAAATATAAAGATATGATACAGACCTACAAGAAATATTTCATGAAACCTAATATGGAATGAACAGCATGAAAAACAGAGCTTACTAGACTTATCCATTGCTTAAGATTTTATAAGACAGGTAAAATATCCCATGGAGCACACTTAGGGACCTTTACGTTTAGAACTCTGGTGAAGAGTATTATAGAAGACAAGATGGAGTTTATTAATAAGAAAATCATCCTTCTCTTTAAGGGTAAGAAAAAAACCTAAGAAGCAGTAGATTTGGCAATTCTGGTGCTGAAACTGTCTTCCCATCTCAAGAAATGGGTCCAGAGAGAAATAATATGCAAAAAAAGTCACATAGCCACATGTCAAATTGTATATATATATCCCAGTTCTTTATGACAAATATAAGAAATCATCCTGCAGGCTTACTTGATGTTTTGATCAGTTATTAGGGTAATGTAAATACTTGTTATATTAAACTACATCTTTTTGATTTAACACAATAACAGATACAATGACAATCAGTAGCTCCAGTGGTCCTAGAAGACTGCTAGAGAGATCCAGAGTCTGACCCTCACTCTTATCAGACTTTCTTCACAAGACTTTCTCTAAAAGATTAAATATTTAATACTATTGGTAGAGGACAGGACAAATGTATTTGGCTACTAAAGTTTCATAGCTTGCCAAAACTATTCAAAAATTTTCCAGTAAGATTTTTAATACTGGACTTATTTTTCATAAAATTTGAATTTAGGATTTCTTTGTCTCCTTTCTCTTTTGTAGGTGAAGTAAGATGCTTTTAAAAGCCAAAGTATCTAACATTATGTATGTTACACATTTTTCCAGGAAAAACTCAACTTACATTAGTTATACAAATCTAGCATTCACATCACAGTCTGGTGCTAGACTAAGGGGGAAAGAACAAAAAAAAGATTAAATTGAAGTCTCCACAACCCATATTTGCTGAACAACAGAAATAATTGTTCATCTGCACTATATTATTGTGTTCTAATGCTTTCTGGGCCAAATTAATTTTAGATTTAAATACGTGCAACTTATCTCATTTAAATAACATATATGTACTCAAACCTATAAAGTATAAAGTATATCCCTCTGTCTTTGTCATATGAGTTACTCTCATTTCTATTAATGAAAATGATTCAAATGTCATTTAAATTTATTACATTCAAACTCCCTTTGATTTCCAAGGAAAATAAGGCTAGACAATTCATTATACCTTTCAAATGTAAGGGGTTTTTTTTTACATCTTTACTCATTCCTGAGGCATCAGAATGGAAGAATCAATCTATTGAAGAGCTGTAATACCAGAAACTGTCTTTTTCAACTGGTCATTGAGCTGCAAAGTCTAGATTTAATCAAATTATTCTTTTGGTTCAGAGGGAAAATGTATCTACAAAAAGAGTTAAGGGTTGTCTCTTTTATATTCATACAGAAAAAGAAAGTGCATTTAAGATAACAACTGTGTTATTTTGGACACAAATGAACACAATGGGCATAGCTATCAGTGTAATTGTTTGCACCACAATATGAAAAAATAAAATAGGGAGCATAGCTTTTAGATGGAAGCAGCTGAACCTTCTATTTACATGCTATTGTTTGTTACGGTGCAGTGGACTTGTGGGGTTTACCAAAAAATTAATAGAAGTGTAAACAAATATAAATTTCTCAACATTTTTATCAACTCTATCGAGTCTATGCCATTGCCCACATTTGAAGTGAATATGAATGTCATAAAAGAAGTGTTTATCTGTGGTCATAACTTAATACCCTGTATAGTACATATTAAAACCATCAGTTAACATCTCTGCTATTATAAATAATAGCCAAACCAAACACAGAAAAACAGAACTGATCCTGAAAATGCTCCTGACCATTGGAGCAGCCTTTTATGTACAAAAATAATTCACATAGCTACATTTATATGTTGATAATTTTAAATTGTCATTGTTTCAATTAATTGAGCATATACAGTACAATTTACACAAACATCATATGCAAAGATAACAGCAGAAATCTAAAGATCTCAGGTTTTTATGTTTACATGTTTTTACATGTTTACATAGAGAAACACGGAGAATGCTAGAGGTGAAGGTATTAGTAGTCACCAAATCAGATTCTGATTTCTCTTGCGTTTATTAGATAAGAATAAATTGGGGTTGGAACTAGATAATCTTTAAGGTCCCTTCCAGCCCTAACCATTCTATGATTCTATAAGAAGTAACCTGAAGAAAAGTAAAGAATCTCTATTATTTTAAAAAACAAGGTCAGAATTGTTTTATTTGTGAAACTTAGGTTTTTTGATGGGTAAGGTTTTCTAAAATAGATATTTTCTCATGTGATAGTCACTCATCAAGGAAGATTAAAAAGAAATATGAATTAAGTAAGTACACCCTAAGCATAAATTTATTGATGTGTAACCAATGTATGACTAATCCAAAGACAGAAGTAGTTGTAAATAATCCACTGACTTGTTAAATGTAATGGATAAATAATAAACTTTTATATAAATATAAATATAAATATAAATATAAATATAAATATAAATATAAATATAAATATAAATATAAATATAAATATAAATATAAATATAAATATAAATATAAATATAAATATAAATATAAAATAAATTTTGCCTTTTACTACAAAAGGTAAAATTGTCCATATGAAATTCTGTAAGCCTATTTTCAAATCATGGTCATAGTAGGAAAAACTTGAATTTTAAAAAAAAATATTTAGAAGAAGAATATTATATCTGAAAAAGGAACATTAACTCACCAGCAAAATTCTGCAGACTGCCATATTTTACCATATTCTTTCTTCAAATCTTTTAGAGCTATCAGAGAATACTCTATTGCTGATAAAGAGGAACATAAAATTGTACATTTATAATCCAGTCCAAACACCAAAATGAAATACAAGAACTAACCCTCTCCATTAAACTTAATGCTGCTACTAATATCTTAATTTGGAACCTGAACTCTTGAAACATGGTCTTTTAATCAGGATTCTAACCAGATATCCCAATAAAGGAGTCATCAGATTCCCAGAGTTCTTAACTATTTGTTTAAGAATCAGAGGGAAAACTTCTGTTAAAGTGTTATGCATTGAGACTGTTACATCCTTGACTTTCGTGAGATCCTGACTATAAACTTATTTTAACTAGATTAGCTAGAACTGCCATATTTTATTATATGCAATGGCCTTCATCTTTAACAGATAATTAATTATGCCTTCTTTCAGAAAAATAAACAAACTTTCTTCTTGCTGCTGTGTAACTTCTGAAAAGCTTCCTTTGTATCATCTCATTAGAAAGAGCTTTTTCTACATTTCATTTTAATATTTTTTTCTACTTCAACTGTTACCAGAGTTGCATTGGTAGTTTTTGAAGTTGTTTTTTTTATTATTATTATTTTGTGGGGAGGGGGTGGTAGGTTTTGTTGGGTTTTTTCATTGTTTTCTCTTGGTTGGTTGTTTTTTTGGTTGTTCTTTTTTTTAATAAAAAATGTAAGCATAATTATCTGTCTTATGCATTCAGTAATTAATTGGCAAGATGTTTACATAGGTGAAATGGTGTCAGCAATTCAGTATGTAATACAAAGATCTGGCCCATAATCTCTGCTTACTTGTACAATGGTATATCTATTAATTCACACATACTATATAATTGCTCAGTTGTAGGAACTAAGATTTTGCCTGATTAGGTACTCAAGATGCAAGGGATATTGAGAAGATAAAACAGGAAAAAAGAAATAAAGGCAACAAGTTTGCATAAATGCAGACAAATTTCTTATTAGAAAGATTAGCCAATTGTTTGAGAGGTGACAATTTCCAGCCCGGTTACTGGTTTGAGGAGCCTAGAGGATGATAAATAGTCAAATTTGATTCTCTGGGTAAGGGCAGGTTTCTTATCAAGTGCTGCTCATAAAAGGTAGAGCTGGAAGTCTCTGCCAGACCAGGAGACCCCTGTTCTAGATACGGCTGCCAGATCTGAGCAGTAGGCTGGAGTTGAGGCTGTCAGTGCTGCTGTTTGTGTCAGGGTTACAGAAATCAAAGTCATTGCTATGATGTGGATTCTTCCCATTTTGTAGCATCTTCTGTCCTGACCTAGGACCCTGCTTACTTTGGTTACTAATCCCTAAATCTGCTTCTGTGTACCTCAGTTCAGAAACTACTATGCTGCCAGACTTTGTGAGCCAGATTAAAAAGCTTTCAACTGCTGCAACTTGGTCTGCCAGGTCAGTTTTATTTCTAAATTTTAAGCAACCTCTTGTTACTAGTATGTTTGGATTGCCAATTCTGCTAAAGTTAAAAAAGAATTCTCTATAATAATTAAGATTTTATTTAGAATTGTGGTCCTTAAAAAACCAAACTAGTTATATTTTTTTTTTAGGAAATCCTAGGAAAAGGACAACAGTCCTTAGCAGGTAACTGGTAGCTATGGCAACCCAACCATGGATTGCAGTGATATCTATTGCTAGATTATAGGAATCAGTGATTTTTTTTGTTCAGAAATGAAAACTAGAATCTAAATATACGTTATACCTGGCAAAGGGAGTGTAGAAAGCTACTAGCACAGCATGACAGTACTTGATATCCACTTCATACAGGTGTTAGGAGGCAACCTGCAACGCAAGGCAATGGGAGAATCAAACCCCAAACTGTGAAATTAATATTTTTCTTTCCTGTTCCTTACCTAAGAGAAAATCTTTTCTTCAATATAATCAGTACAGTACCTAGTATTGAGACTGAAGTATTTTCTTACAGAGAATGTTACCATGGGAGTTTGTCATATTTTTCAGAAAGGTACACATTGTACCTAGGTGGTATGTTTTTATGAGGCTGAAAGAAAATATAGAATTAATCTACTCATGTAGGATAGAAATCATAAAGTACCAGCTGAGAGTGTATACAATAATTCCTTTTCCAAATATCCATAATTTCAAATACGCTAACAAACTTTGTGAATTTTCTGGAACTATGAAGATTCTTCCATTTTGTTCTGGAGATCAAAACAGATCTGAAGATCTTTCTTTAGATTGGTTTGATGCCATAATACTATTGACAATTGTGTCTGCACTGTTTGAGGCACAATTTTTTAAAATGGCTTGGGGTTTGAGGGTTTTTTGTTTGTTTATTTGTTTATGTCTTGTATTTCCACTTCTGCTGGTAATAATTTTTAGATTGCAGTATGAAGTCATGTACTTTGTAAGAAATGGTGTCAGAAGCAAGCAGAGTGATTATCTGTTGAAGTTGAGCCACAATATCTTTTAAACTGGCTTTAGTTTACTTTATTCTTTTTTTAAAAAAAAGAAAGTCTGCACAGGAATAATAATAATAAAACAATCTGAAACTTACTAGTATATTTTCTGTAGATGTGCACTTCTACAGATGTAGATGTTGCACTTCCAACAACCCTGAAGTTGTTGGAAGTGCAACAAATCTGAATTATCTGTCTTTACCAAGAAGCAGAGAGGCCACTGTAAACTATTTATACTTTGGAGGCAACAGAGGCATCAGATCCTACATTAAAAATTACCACTTTTAATGTTAAAAACAAATTTTAAAAGACCAAATATCTCAAACAATTTTATAAGGAATTCTAAAAATATGGAATTAATTTTTATTCCATTACATGTAAATTGCAAAATTAACAAAGGAGCTTGACAGAGAGTATTCAGGTGGCTTTTGCTTTTCTTCCTTTTCAATATGACACCTAGGACACTTAAGAAACAATTTAATTGACTTCGTTTGCTTTTAGCTGCAGTTACTTCTTCCTTAGTATATTGGCTGTACATGGCAAGGTTTTGGTAAAGTGGTGACTGCAGCGGTGGCCTCTCTGAGAAGAGGGGCTGTCCTGTGCTGCATGCACTTGGTTCTAGCTGGCTTCACCGTGGACCCAATGCAGAGTCAAGTGTGACACCTCTGTGAAAACATGTTTAAGAAAGGACAAAAAGTGCTGGATGGAGAGAAAAAAAAAAGAATGAGAAGCAACAAAGGGGACACTAAGGTCAGAGCAGGAAGTGATCCAAGATACTGGAGCAGATATCCCCTGCAGCTCATGGAAAGACTACACTGAAGCAGATGGATATTCCCAAAGGAACTGTCACCTGAAGAGACCCCATGCTGGAGCAGAGGAAAAGTGAGAGAGGAAAGTAGCAGCAGAGAGAAACTACCACACAGCAACCTTAACACTCCCCACCCCACTGCCTTGATTAAGGGACAGAGGGGTTTGGAGTAAAGGACTGAATTTGAACCGGGGAAAGGTGAAGGAAAGGTGTTGGTTTAATGTCTGTCTTTTTGTTTCCCACTACCTGAACTGCTAACTACTTTTTTTATTTTAATTGGCAATAAATGAACCTAGTTTTCCTCAGGTTGAGTCTGGTTTTGCCAATGACACTAATTGGTAAGCAATCTCTTTGTCTTTATATTGAACTTCAAACTTTCTCATTCTTTTTCTTCCTGTTTTTTTCTCCTGTCCCATTGAGGGAAGAAGTGAGTGAGTGTCTGGGTGTGAGTTTGGCTGTCAGCCAAAGCCAACTCACCATGATTAGTTACAAAATAAAGATCTACATACAATAGCCCTCACTTTCTAATTCTGTATATCTTTGGACACAAAATATAGTAAACAAAGTACAAAAAAGACAAACATGCTTTTCCAAGAACCTTGTTCAGTAGGCTCTTTGTGTTTTAATAAGGAAAACTAAACTTATTAATACAGATTAATGTATTACTGATTTATGCATATGACTATTCTGTATGTTAGCTCTACTCAATCACTGTTAGCAGTAAAATAAATTAGTATTAGAAATGGTAGTAGTTCCCTCTGGAAAGCTAAAAGCTTTTTGATCATCTCTATATCTTCATCTAGAAGAGAACCTAAGTGCATGGACGATCTTTTGTATTTTACATATGCTCTTTTAACATTCCCCAAAAGTTTCAAGATCCTGAGTTCTGTAATAGAAGTAACTCAGCAAAAACCTGAGTGCCTCTGATTTTTTTTGCCCAAAATATAGAGATAAAGGCTGCTGAAATTAACATAGATTCAATTCTCCCTCAGTTGTGTTGTGGAAGTCTTCCTGGGTTCTGTGGGAAGAGAGGCCCTGGAAATATGACCCCCTAACATCTGAATTTTCCATGATCAGCAGGACCTAACAAACTGAACAGCAGAGCTTTGGAAATGAATGATAGTTTCCTAATAGAAAAATTTTGGGAGTATTCATAACGTTAGGGACAGAAGTTAGCTGGCCAGACTCTCTACATCCCCTTTACATGTACAATTGGTGGCTTTTCTACAGAATGTTTCAGATGAAGAACCTAGCATATGTGCACTGAATTATTTTCTGAAAGAGTTGGTCTTTCCCCACAAACTGAAGAAGCAGCCTATGGAATCTACTTCATAACATAGGTAATTAAAATTTAGTTTGTCAGTATGAATACTTTTCACTTTTCACTCAGTGTTAATCATATTAGGGACAGAATACCAAGCAGGATCACAACCCTGGACTTCAGTAGGGCCAATGTTGGCCTTTTCAAGCAATTGCTAGGGGAAATCCCATGGGATAGAGTGCTAGATGGTTAAGGGGCCCAAGATAGGTGGTTAACATTCAAGGACCACTTCTTCCAAGCTCAAGATCAGAGCATCCCAACGGGTAGGAAATCAAGTAAGAGCCAGGAGCCTTGCATGGTTAAACAGGGAGAGGCTGGGCAAACTCAAGTGGAAGAAGAGAGTCTACAGATCAAGGAAAGAGAGGCTGGTCACTTGGGAGGATTATAAGACTTGTCAGAGGATGTAGGAAGGCAACTAGGAAACCTAAGGCCTCCTTGGAATTAAGCATTGCAAGAGAGGTCAAGGGCAACAAAAAGGGCTTCTTCAAATACATTGCAGACAAAGCTAACACTACAGGCAGTGTAGGCCCACTGCAGAGTGAAGCGGGTGACCTGGTGACAGAGGATACAAAGAAGGCAGAGTTACTGAATGCCTTCTTTGTCTCTGTCTACACTGCTGGAGACTGTACTCAGGAGCCTTGAGCTCCTGAGGCCCCAGAGGAAGTCAGGATAAAGGAGGAGGAGTTTACCTTGGTTGACGAGGGCTGGGTTAGGGATCAGTTAAGAAATCTGGACGTCCATAAATCTATGGGTCCTGATGGAGTGCACCTGTGGGTGCTGAGGGAGCTGGCTGAAGTCATTGCTAGGTCGCTCTCTGTCATCTAGGCCACTCTCTGTCATCTTTGGTAAGTCGTGTGGAACAGGAGAGGTGCCTGAGGACTGGAGGAAAGCAAATGTCACTCCACTCTTAAAAAAGGGCAAGAAGGAGGACCCAGGTAACTATAGACTGGTCAGCCTTACCTCCAACCCTGGAAAGGTGATGGAACAACTTATCCTCAGCAATATCTCTAGTCATATCAGGGATAAGAGGGTCATTAGGAGCAGTCATTATGGTTTTACCAAAGGAAAGTCATGTTTAACCAACCTGATAGCCTTTTATGAGGACATAGCCGGGTGGATAGATGATGGTAGAGCAGTGGATGCGGTTTAACTTGATTTCAGCAAAGCATTTGACACCATATCCCACAGAATCCTCACAGCTAAACTGAGGAAGTGAGGTTTGGATGATCGGGTACTGAGGTGGATTGTGAACTGGTTGAAAGGAAGAAGTCAGAGAGTTGTGGTCAATGGGACAGAGCATAGTTGGAGGCTTGTGTTTAGTGGAGTCCCTCAGGGGTCAGTACTGCAACCAGTACTATTCAATATATTCATCAATGACCTGGATGGAGGAACAGAGTTCCCTGTCTGCAAGTTTGCTGATGACACAAAGCTGGGAGGAGTGGCTGACACAGCAGAGGGCTGTGCTGCCATTCAGAGAGACCTGGTCAGGCTGGAGAGCTGGGCAGAGAGAAATTTAATGAAATACAACAAGGGCAAGTGTAGAGTCTTGCATCTGGGCAGGAACAACCCCATGTACCAGTATAGGTTGGCGACAGACCTGTTGGAGAGCAGTGTAGGGGAAATGGACCTGGGGGTCCTGATGGACAGAAGGATGACCATGAGCCAGCACTGTGCCCCTGTGGCCAGGAAGGCCAATGGCATCCTGGGGTGCATTAAAAATTGTGTGGCCAGCAGTTCGAGGGAGGTTCTCCTCCCCCTCTACTCTGCTCTGGTGAGGCCACATCTGGAATATTGTGTCCAGTTCTGGGCCCCACAGTTCAAGAAGAACAGGGAACTGCTTGATAGAGTCCGGTGCAGAACCACAAAGATGATTAAGGGAGTGGAATATCTCCCTTATGAGGAAAGGCTGAAGGAGCTGGGCCTCTTTAGTTTGGAGGATACTGAGGGGTGACCTCATTAATGTTTATAAATGTGTAAAGAGTGACTGTCAGGAAGATAGAGCCAGGCTCTCCTCAGTGATGTCCAATAGTAGGACAAGGGACAATGTGTACAAGCTGGAGCATAGGAGGTTCCATGTAAACATAAGGAAAAACTTTTTCACTGTGAGGGTGACAGAGCACTGGGACAGGCTGCCCAGAGAGGTTATGGAGTCTCCTTCTTTGGAGACATTCAAAACCTGCCTGGACACCTTCCAGTGTGACATACTGTAGGTGATCCTGCTCTGGCAGAGGGGTTGGACTAGATATCTTTCTAGGTCCCTTACAAACCCTAACATCCTGTGATTCTGTACAGAAATCTTGCAGCCACCTCAAAGCACACATAGTACAAATCAGATGTAGTATATATGCCTCACCCTAATGATATTAAAAATACTGAGGTTTCTCTATTTGGAAATAGTACATTCTGCAAGATATAGTCTTCTTGGTCTTGATTTTTATCAAGATCCTGAATTAACAGAGGTAGATGAAGCATGAGCACATCACAGAAACGTGTCCAACAGTAAGAACTAGAAGCACTAATAAAATGCACCGGTCTGTAATAATATATAAATCTATAGATTCCAGTGTACAGAGAAGAAAAAGAATAACACAAACCTTCTTGGATGTAGGAAAGCTTTTTGTTCTTGTAGCAGTTAGGCAGTGAAATACAAAATATTGCAGTTCTATACCTAGTATATGTTAAAAAGGACAGTAGCTTTTAGAAGTGTCCTTTCTGAAGAATAAAAAAATAAAAATAAATTAAATAGAATAGAATAGAATAGAATTAAATTAAATAAAGTAAAATAAAAGCACAAAACTTTCTAACACCATTAAAAGACTGAAAACAGCTTCTTTATTCAGCAGCTATAGCAGGAAAATTTTCTAGGGTTGTCAAGTCTTTCAACCAGGAACTACATATTGGTAGGTATACTGATGGCATGCTAGGATATAAATAATTAAAATAACATTATTTATATTAAAACATTAATGGAGATAACCTGAGGATTGTCTTATTTATCAAGTCATTGATGTTTTTATTCACTGATGAACTTCATCATCATTATGATATAATTTTCTAAACAGGTAATTAAAAGAAAGTCTTGCTATGTTAGCAGTACATCTGTCTTCTTGTAACAGGAAGTTCTACTTTTGTCATGGATTTGCTTCATTAATTCCACATACTGCTGACATCTAGTGACCAAATAATACCATCTGCTTTGATATTTCTCTGATATCAAAAAATAAGTGTTTGGAAATGTCACTCTATCTGTTTTGAGATATTTCTGTCTATACAAATAACAGTTGTTTAGATTTTGTTAACTTACTGAACAAAACTCGTGTCTTACAGCTACAAGACTTAGAACTGAAAATAAACTTTCTCTTCCACTCTAGACAGTGAATAAAAACAAAAATAAAAAGGAGCTTTGAAAGGCTTAATTTATGTATATAATAATTTCACCTCAGTGTTTGCTGTGCAGTCTTTTATGTTGATTGTTTGGAGTTCAAGTTCTATTTTTGGAAATTACACTAATGATGGGCATGTAAATAAACTGATGAAAAGGAGGGATAGATTATGAAGGATGAAGCCTGAAGAAAGTAAGTTGGCCTGAGCTTTGAAGTAAAGGAATTAACTCCTGTCCTGATGAGCACAAATTAAAGGAAGTACTGTTAGGGCTCTGTCCAGTGATTATGAAGGTTCAGGTTTTCCAATCTTGGTCAAAATTCTGCATTCTTTTGCATGTGGAATCAAAGTAGCATGAGCAAAATTACTTCTGAAGATAAATCCATGCTACAGTTCACTCAGATGAGAAGAAGAGCCAAACTCGTGCCATAGCTCATCTGATGGAGCTAACTTAACTTTCAGCTCCAAGTGGTGCAGACTCCAGTGTATTGTGTCAGGCAGATGGAAAATACCATTAAGTCCTCTGAAGTTTTTTTAAAACCTAATATGATTCATTACTGAAATGGCTGGTGGGCAGGTATATTGTAGCAAAAAAGAGTCCAGAAACAGATCTGATAAAACAAGTAGGTTAGCCATACCATCCATTCCTAGTTCAGGTTTTGACAATTTGAATATTAAATAATTAAGCATTTTAAATTGTAATATTATCATGATTTTCTTCAATAAAAGGTACTTCAAGTTTCATATTTGAACTGTTTGACAGTGATGACAATATACGTACATGAGTAACAAGAGTATTAAAAAAAAACAGGGACCAGACAATAAATTAATTTAATTGCTTATCTGCTCTTTGCAGTGCACTTGTGAAGACAGGCACACCAGAGGACCAACCCAAAATCCCAGATGCCCATTAAGGATTCATAAAGTTTTGATCATTACAAAACCCAGGACAGCACAAACCTGTTTTCTTGTACTTTAACACTTTACACATTTTTCACTTGTCTCCCTTCTGCACACTGGGAGGAATAACCTCATACAACAGTACATGCTGGGGCTGACCAGCTGCAAAGCAGCTTTGAAGAAAAGGACTTGGGCTGACCATGAACCAGCAATGTGCCCCTGTAGCAGAGAAGGATAATGGTATCCTGTGCAGCATTAGTAAAAATGTTGCCAGCAGGTCCAGGAAGCTGATCTTTCCCGTCTCCCCAGTATTGGTGAGGCCACACCTGCACTATTGTGTCCAGTTCGGGGTCCTCAGTACAAGACTGGTGAGAGTTCAGTGAAAGACCATGAAGATGATTAAGGGACTGGAGCACGTGTCTTATGAGGAAAGGCTGAGAGAGTTGGATCAATTATCCGGGAGAAGAGAAGGCTCAGGGGGGGATCTTATCAATGTGTACAAACATCTGAAGGGAGTGTGTGAAAAAAGACAGAGCCAGGCTCTTTTCAGTGGTGCCCAGCAACAGGACAAGAGGTAGTGGGCACAATTTGAAACGCAAGCTGTTCTGTCCGAGCATAAGGAGACTGATGGTTACAGCACTGGCATAGGTTGCCAAGAGTGGTTGTGCAGTCTCCATCCTTGGAGATACTCAAAACCCACCTGGATATGGTACTGGGCAACCTGCTCTAGGTGACCTTCCTTGATCAGGAGGGTTGTACAAGATAAACTCCAGAGGTCCCTTCCAACCTCAGCCATTTTGTGAGTATGTAACACAGTTCAGGCATTTGACTCTGGGAAAGACACCTCTGTTCACTCTGGTTCTAGGACCTGAAACTGTCATCTGAGCATTCGTAATATAGCTTTTAAAATGCAGTTTAAGGGGTGATGTCAGTGCCCACATTCTCATATAGTAGCTACTGTATTCTCAGCTCCACCTCTGAAAGTTATACCACTTTATTGGAAAGACTTCAAGACTGATGAAGCCAGAAAAAAACAAATATCACAAATGATAGTACTGTAGATTACTGTTATCTTAAAACACGGATTGGAGATGCGTGCTCCAACCTGCTATGTCACCACTTTCTATGCATTCTGCATCTATATTGGATAAAAATTACAGAAATTTTCTTGAATGTAGAAACCGGATCTCGAATAGTGAGAAGTCTCCTTGTCACTAAACACAGAGCTTCAGAGTCATGTTCCTTTGTGTCTTATGAATCTTACAGTGTGCTGGTGAGGGAGCTTTCCAACGAAGACAAGAGTGCAGAGTGCAACTCTGGCTTGTACTGTTTAAGAACAGTATTTGTATCCATTTAGGTTAGGAAGAAAACAGACAGGTTTTCCTCTCTCTGGATGAAAGCCTTAGTTTGCAAGCTCTTGTAAAAGGACACTAGTTCAGGAAAATTTGGGGTTTTTTAAAATTTGAAGACTACCTCAAGGTGCTCGACGTCTTGAAATGGGCTGTAAAAGAGAATCCCGGTTCTGCTTCCTCTGTCAAAAGAGGAATCTTCTCAAAAAAATTATTCTTAGCTCTCAGATTCATTCATCAGATACCATATTCTTCTTAGCATTTCTTGCAGGTAAGCTTGCAGCTCTGTATTCAGCATATAAATTTTTGTATCCCACCTGTGAAATGCATAATTCTTATGCTCAGAATTTAGGGCCAAATGCATTAAAGTTAAGCACTGCAGTGTCTCTGTCCCTTCCCCATCCATTCAACTAATCCCATGTATCCATGTCTTAATGTGTAACTGTTGTTATGTTCCTAATATCTGTGAGTCAGTAAAATGTATGTGAGGAACTGAGAAAAATCAAGGTATATTGTAAAATTGATACTTATATTGACACAAACCCTTTCTTTTATGTCAATAAGTAATGAGAGTTACTCTATGCAATTCAGTATTCATAAGGCCAAGGAAGGAAACTCTTCCCATGAAGAGTATAGCAATGAATCTCTGTTGCACAATGTATTTTTAAAAGTCATTTATTTGTCACACCCAAAATATTATCTTGCTATAGACTTAAGTGGTATATTTAATTAAGTCAGTGACTCTGCAAAGTACTAAAAAAGAAAAAAGGTTTAACAGTAAGTGTATGAATGTTCCTACCTCATTAAATCTGTGAGGGTTTCTTAAACTCCAGTATACTGAATTAGAACATATAAGCTCTGTACTTGGTCATAACATTCCTGTCATGACACTCTATGTAAAAAAGAACAAATATTGTAGTGTCACTGGCTGCAAATTTTAGGTTATTTCTGTTTAATAAAGACAGAGATGTAAAAAAAGATAAGAAAAAAACAAGTTGTGGAATATTGTCAGCCATGATAATCTTATTTGTTTGTGGTAACTGATTCTTCTTGCATTTGATAATGGTATTAGCACTGCAAGAAGCTTTTTCAGCTCTGACAACGGACTTTCTTAATTACTATTTTAATTGATTTCTTGTAGTGTTTGATGGTAATTTTGAGCCACAGCTGCTGTTTCCATTTTGCTTTGTTTACTTTCCATAAGACGATTTCTATTACATAACTGAATTCTATTAAATGGGGCTTCTTTTGTGTGATATGTGTGTATAATTCTTGTCTTAGGATTTTCATTTTAAATGACACTTTTTCTTGTAATTGCTTGTTTAGAGAATATTAGGTTTTAAGATTTAGTTTATGCATGTTTATTTTCTTAAATAACAATGCAAATAGTGTGTGTTGATATTACATTAATGCAGTACATTTAAAAAGGATGAATGAAAAGTCCTACATCTGGAAAGAAAGATCCTTTTGCAACAGTGCAAGCTGAGGACTTGCTGAGGAACACCTCTGCTGAAAAAGACCCTGGGAATCTTGGTAGGCAGTGGGCTGAACATAAGCCCACAGTGTGCTCTGGCACAGCAGAAGCACAGCCAGTAGCTCAACAGAAGTGACTGTCAGTGAGTCACAGTAGTGACAGTTCCATGAGAAAGGGCAAGCTGAGAGCTGAGGGTAGCAGAGGAGTGGGAAAGGGTACCAACCTCACTGATGAGGAGTCAGAGAGCTGAGTCAGTAAGTAAGGATAAGGATAGGTATGGAGACGGTGGTTAGAGTCAGCCTAAATTCTGTGATCACACAGCAAGTCCACTGTAATGAGGCAGGTCCAAAGTCAATCCAGAAAGCAAGTCAGTGGTTTAAGATCAGGGTAGAATCAAGGCAGTATGAGCCTCGGAGCAGATCTGGCTACTACACAACCACATTGCTGCTTAGGTGAGGGCCAAGTGTGAGAGTCTCAACTGAAAAGGAGCTTCCCAGGAAAGGAGGGAATGGCTGTGAGCACATTCCATCTTCTAGGAGCTTAGTTGACTGAGTTCAAGGTTGATCGAGTCCTACTGCTAAGAGCCGTTGTGAAGAAAGGTAGAAATGAGGACCTTGTTACTAAAAATACTTTCTTCAAAGGACAACTAAAACCAAATTAATTCTATGGCATGAAACTGCCGGAATTTTAGATAGTTGTTCTCTGTTACTCAAAGGAATAAGTTAAACAGATAGTCAGGAATAAGTTCTGCACATCAAACAAAGAAATCAAAAAAAGAAATCCTTCAATAAGTCAATGAAGAAAAGGAACGATAAGGCAATCAAAAAGTCTTCAATTGAGGTTCATTTTACAATCCTGATACCATCTTTGAAATTAATGCTTCTATTTGTAGGGAAATGTGTGAATCAGCATGAGCTAATAGCATGCAATTTATCATGAACTAGTCATACAGAATTCTGTTTTCATTAGATTTTTAGTTTGGGTAACAGACATGCTTCCAAGGACAGTCTCCTGACCGTTCTCTCTCGCTGCATTTTGTTTCACACTGCAGACAGGTCTTAGACCTTGCCACTTCTATTTCTTTTGGACAAAACTAAATCAAGGAACTGTAACTGCTAGTGGGCACTCACTCCAGAAGTCCAGACTAGAACCAGTTCAAATTAAAAACTTCTGAAATGCATTTAGCATGGAGACAGGTCTCAGTACCAACTGTCACTCTATAGCTCTCTTCTCATTGAGGCGCACTATTTACTGACATGGATATAATAGTTATTTTCAGGAATTAAAGCACCTCTTATACCTAAAAGAAAAAATAAATCTCATCTAAAGGATATTCTAAGCTATGAAAATTCAGTAACATCAATTGAAACTCTTCTATTAACTTCACAGGAAACTAGATCAGATTGAAAACCAGATAATAACTCAGCAGCATGAAATTGTATACGTATGTTTTGAATCATCAATATTTTAAAAGGCCAAGTAAAACAAAAAATCTAGGGTGGGTTTTTTGTTTTGGTTTTTTGTTGTGTTTTTTTTTTCTCCCCACGAATTGCTGTGAAACAAAAAGTATCTTTTTTTCTTTCCTTGAAGTCAAAGAGAAATGAAACCTGGCTCCACATCTTTTTCTTCTGCTGGCAGACAATGAGGTTGTATCTCTATCCTGTAGAAGAAGCTTAAGTCAACCTATCCACATTTCCATCAATTCAGAAAAACAAAAACTTGACAGAAAGTTAGGACTAGAGTGTTAAGGATACTTAGTGATAACATTTCTGAATTAACAATAAATGAATAGTTGCCTTTGATAGCACTTTTATAGCTGGGTACAGCTGGATTAAACTTAACTGCAAATGGAACTCAATTTTCTTTATCATCAATTTGACACTGTTTAACAGATGTTTTCTGGATACTATTGTAATCTTTTTAATTTGTCTCTTTGTAATGTGCAGCAAATATCCTTGTTTAATAGTCTGATTATTAAATTTAATTCTTTTTCAATAGCATTTTTCATTGTTGCAGAAACTTTGAATCTTAATAACAAGGCTATAAAGAACACTGATTTCACTCTGGTTTTAAAGCCCACAACTATTGTACAACAGACACATGCTAAACCAGTCCTTAATATGAAACAGTCTGTAACAGCCTGATGCCAATAGATAGCATAATAGGTGGGGGAACCTTTAGTGATGAGTCTTTGTCTAAAGCCTCAGAAATATATTTTATCTTGATGCTTTACTGATTTCTCTGAAATCTTTCTCCCTTACACCATATCTTCTCTGCCCTTTACAAAAATCTCCTCCCATCCTCTACCGCTCCTAACATGACATTCAAATTTGTTTCTCTTCCACTCCCAATCTAATTTTTTACTTCTTTGGCAAAAATGTGAACATCCTCTCTGTACCTTCACTCCCTTTTCCTCCTTTTCAGTGTAAGTTCAGTATATCTTTTAAGATCTTACATATGTGTTTATGTTATAATTTTTTTTTTTTTTTTAAGTTATACCTACAAAAGACTAGGCACTATACAAAACAGATAATTCTTATTAAGAATAAAGAAGAATTCTTAAAGTTGAAGAAGTTTACAGTCCAAATTCTGTAAAGTATAATACCTAGGCTCTCCTCTTTGTCTGCTTGACATATTGTTCTCCTCTACATTTGGAATGTATAAATCTTTCTCCACTGTGTAGCTCTTACTATAACTGAGTTTTTTTCATAAACACATCAAGAAGATATGCAAGACCTCAGCATGAATGAAAGATACATAGGAAAGATGAGTTACAAAGACATGTAACACTACCTGGAAGCCTGGAACTCATGATATTGGCGACTACACTCTGACATTACATCAGAGTTTAAGTAATGATCAAATAGTTTCAATTCCAATAATTAAGTAAATTAGAGTTTAAAAAAATGCCATGGATTTGATAAGTCACAAATGTAATGCCAGCCTCAACAAAGTATAGATGAAGAAAAAGTCACAAATTTGAAAAGGGAACTAAATCCTAAATTGAAGAGGAAAAAAAAAAAGTTAAATGTATGAAATCAAGCACATGCTTCTGCGGTTTATTGGAGGGAGACCTCTATCTATTGTACTTGAACTGACCAGAAATGCAGAAATTTTAATTATTTTTATTATTTTTAATCTAGAAACTAAACTTGTTTATGGAAATTGTGGAATAGAAGTGAATATAAACAGAGGTAAATTACTAAGGAAGATCTGTCTGAACATAAACAAATTAACAGAAAAATAGTTCAAGTTTAATATAGATGGGGCTTTTACATATGCATAGAAGACAGAAGACTCTAGGGCAGATATACAATCAACATGTACACACAAGCACAATAAATGTGTATTAATACTTTATATTGTTATATAGTATGGAAAAAGACAACATATATTTGTATTATAAGTTAGTTCAGAATTTATTAATACCTATAAAATAATAGTATGTATGTCAAATTATGTTGCAAAATATTGCTTTCCTGTGCTACTTCTTTGTTACACCATGTGACTTCATCGACATTTGGGGATGAATTCTTCACTGTCATATATCTATTTCGGGCAGTGATTGTAATATTTTTTCACTGTCTGCATATAGGCTTTTCAGAGCAAAAGACTCCTCTCCTATGAAAAGGCAACGACACTCCCTCCATCCTTTATCACAGACATAATACTTTAAAACTTCCAGGTGTTCCTTTATTGCTGGAGGAGGATGAGGTAGGATCCTACAGCCAGATGGAAGAAGGTAGTGTTAGCTCACACAATCCAGAAGACAATCACCTCCTTCAGGAAGAAAGTCAGAGGAAGGGAGGCTAGTTGTAAAAGAACCCAAGCAAATTTTATCCCTGTGTAGGATTTGGGTAATTTGCTTTAAAGATTTCACATTGACTTTCTTCCATTTCATAGTAAAATATCCAAGTATGTTTTGCAATGATATATACCCTGTGTGAACACACATCCTGCCATATTACAGACTTATTGTTTAAATAAATATTTAAAGCTTCTATAAAAAATGAAATATCATCACGATAATTGATTAAGAATCCTCTTAGAATATCCCACTAGTTCAAACACTTCATCTGGCTTGTCAGAGATCTCTCTCTCTCCAGATCTGAAATGTGTATTTGCATTTTCTTAAAAAATACCATCACTACTGGTGAAGTTTCAGTTAAATTCTGGTATTCACCTGATTAGAGAAGGCAAGAAAAAGTTAAGACTTGATTTCGTAACCCAAAGATGACTTCATAACATCAGAGACATGGGAAAATCATTCTCCACTTCTTATAATTAGCATTTCGTATAAAACAAGCCCTACATTTTATTTATTTTAAAATATTTTTATTTATAAATAATTTATAAAACAATTTATTTATTTTATAAACTACATTTTTGTATAACAATTCCTACCATTAGTGTTTACTATAAAAATTGAATTGTTAATTGTTCCAGGAGACAAATATCTTTCTTAGAATATCTTTCATACTTAAGGAATTGCTGAGCTGAAATTATATCACTATTTTAATGCTTAATTGGCTTTGATGGACTTTGATGGACTATTAACATATTTGGTCAATTTTTAATCTATTTGTATGCTAGACATCAACAATATCCTGTAGAACTGATTTTTACATTATTATGTTGCATACAAAATTATTTTCTCCTAATGGTTTTAAAATTTCTGCTAAGTTCATGTAATGTCATCTAGTTATTATTTTATGAATTTGGGGAGAAGTTTTATGGTTTTCCAAATTTCCAAAGTAACTATTCTTTTTGCCACTGTTCTTACCTAGTATTGCAGCATTATGTCTCAATTCAGGTAGAACCAGGACTTCATTTAGTATTTAAATTATGGATACATTGCAGCTTTTTAGAATACCTTTTCTTGTTGTTCTCTAATCCTTTCTTAAAATTTCAGTCATTCTGTTTGTTGTTTTGAATGCTGCTGAGCACTGAGATAACATTGTGACAGAGACACTAGTAATGAAAACAATTTTTTTTTTCCTAAGCAGTAATAACTAAATCAGAGTTCATCACTGTGTATTTTTAGTTAGGGTTGTTGTTTCTCATGTGCATTAGTTAGCATTTATTGACATTGAATTTCATCTGTTATTTTGTCGTTCAGTGACCCAGCTCTTGAAACACTCTCGTATCATTTTACCATCACTGCTATTCAGAGCTGTAAAAACAATCATCAGACCTTGTCACATCACCATTCGTCACCTTTCCCAGGTCATTTATACAGAACAGGTATCTCAGCAGATAACAACGTCCATTGTGAGAAATAATAATTTATTCCTACCTTGTATTTACTATCTGTTAACTATGTATCAGAACTTTCTCTCTTATCACGAGAAAAATTGTTGTCTTTTTAGGATGAGAACATAAAAAACGTCAGGAGTTTAAGTACAATATATTTGCCGAGTTTCTTTTCCCTGTACATTTTGTGATGTGTACAAAGATTGCAATAGATTTCTGAGGCCTGGCCTCCCTCTCCTACAAAATCCTACTTGAACCTTCTCTATTTTGTCATTTATCTGCATTATTACTGATTTCATATTTTATTTTACATTATTTCAGTAGCTGAACAATAGTTTTATGAAATTGAGGTTTGTGCTCTAAATTAAGCAGAGAAATAATTCAGATCTAGGTTGTCCACCTTCTACTGGTGTTCACAACCACTAGGTTGAAGTAGAGCACCTCTGACTCTAGAGCTAGGGGGTTTTTTTGTTTGTTTGTTTGTGATGAAGCAAAGGCAATCTGGATGATGTGCATCACATGCATCCACACATGCATCTGATTGTTTTGAGTTTCAAACACAGATAAATCCCAAATTTAACCAAATAGATGCTTAGTAAAGACTTAAATCACACACCTTTGTCTAGCATTAACTAAAAGCTAGCTCAAGCAACTATCCCCAGTGACTTTCCTTGGGCAATTGGTGCCTTTATTGTAGGAGGCCCAAGCTTATATCTCCACGAGCAAACTGCAGATGCCCAGGATCATTCCCAGGCACTAAGGCCAGGCGGCACACAGTGCTCGTGCCTATCTCCAGCAGAGAAGGCTGCATGAAGACTGCCTATGGGAACAGTCTCTGGAGCAGTCATCATCCAAACCAAGGGATTCTTTAGGAGGTTTCTAGCTGGCATATGCCAAAAGCACACAAGGACTGTATAAACAACCCAGGTTAGCACATAGCAACAACTCTCCACACAGTTGCAGTCTCAAAACTAAGGACCTGTGCTGCTGTATGGAGATACATGTTTGTTCCCCCTTTAAGTATAACTTTACAATAAAGAACAATTTGAATTGACTTCTACAAGAAAAACATTTGGCATTTCTCTTCTGTTCTCCAACATCTCAAAGGAATTCAGTGGCATAATAAGAAAAACCTGGGTTCTCTAGTATGACACTCTGTTTCCTTAGTCCTAAGGCAATTTATATTATTTTATTCAACACTATTTATTTACTATATGATATCAAGTGGAGGCAAAGTTTCTTCCCTAAATATTGTCAAAGTGCTATGTGGGCTGCAGCTCCATGTGGGCCTGGGCCCAGGAGTGGCAGGGGCTCCTCAGGCTGGCAGCAGGGCAACGCCTGGCAGCCAGGGCCTGTTGCAGCCCTCAGCCAGGAGCAGGTCTGGGGGTGCACCAGGGCAGCCCCATCCCTGGTCATTGAGCATGTCCTTAGGTGTGGAGACTGGCAGAGGTTGGGTTGGGACATAGGCCTGATGGTAGGCCCAGCTCAGCAGAGCCCATGGTGGGGCAGGGCATGGCTGTGGGCAGCTGGAGACCAGCCCTGCTGCCATATCACTGGGGTGTCACTGGGGCAGAGGCTGATGACCCTGAGGGGCTGACATGGGGTCCTGGGCAGTGGGTGGGGAGAGGGTAGCCCCGAGGGTGGCAGGTGGGACTATGCGTGCCCTCAGGGCCCCAATAAATGTCTTCAATTTGTGCTCAGAAAAATGGTGTGTGGGGAGAATCCAATCATATAATGACAAAACAGTACAATTCAGGTACGCAGGGGAGAACAGAAAAGGTTGCACAGCCAAGAATAGTTTTACTATAACCCAACTTCTGACTGCATTGACTGATGTTCTTTTAATATGCTTTTTATACATAATTTTTATCAGATAAAGATAGGTTATCCAAATGACTCAAACATCAATACAACTGTATCAGCAACACATAATACTTAGAATGCATATAATAAATATAACCTTCAGAGAATGAAAATATTACATATAATGGCTGCCTGTTTGGGAATCTTACATGTGTACTGAGAACAACTAGAGTGCCAAAAAGTATTTATGATATATTTTTCCTAAAATTGAAGGTATTAACGTAATGACATTGACATCATATCTTAGTCCACAGTTACAAATTGCACATCTGAATGGATGAACTGCTATATTTGTTTTTTCAAACTTTACAAGTAATAGTTAACTTTTTGGAGTTCTGCAGCTGGTGACTCATTGAACAACTTGTAAGCTTTCCGTGTTAGAATTTGCTTATAGCACTCTTCTCACCTTTTTAAAAAGAATATATGTACATGACAACTAGCATTTATACTTCTAATGGTACATATCAAAACTAGGTAGGCATACATAAGGCCTCAGCATGGAACAAGTTCTATGGATACTTCATTGTTATTTCCTGACACCTGCCTCTTGTAGGACTAACTGGCAGTCTCATACTTGAACTTGCTTTCCATCTCAGGTGTCTTGAGCTACAATCATAGCCATAGTAATTGAGGTGATAGACTCAGACATTACTTGATCAGATCTCTCTTTAGAAGAACTGAGAGCTTTTAGAAATCTGAGCATGATAAGACACATTTATCTCTCGTTTATGAGTGATGACAATCATGTGAAGTATTTGTATCATTTACATTAATCAGTTATTTAAGACTAGCTAAGTGATGCTCTTAGTCTGTATTTCAGAACAACTACTTTTGATTTTTTTTCTTTTGGGATTAATGCCATGTCACCATGATGACTATTGACATTGTCTCTACTACTACTGACATTTTTCTGGGCATACTATTGAAAGTACTGGAGATGTTTCTTCCTGAAGCACCTACAGTTCCTCAGACCTTTCACTGCTATTATTAATGTTAGTTCACAGAAGTTAAAGAACAATTTTACTAACCCATGATCAGGATACTTTGACCTTTTCCTTTCTCACTGTTCCATCCTCTTAGGTTTAACAAATGGATAGTTAGATCTGTAATCAGCTATATTGGCTTTACTGTATCTATGTATTAATTTATACTGGAAAATTTCTGATTTCCCTTGTACCACAACAGCTGTAAAGATATGTCCTCTACCTCTTAAGCATTCAGCATCTGACTATTTTGCAGTTCAGTCTTGCTAAAATTCTAGCCAATGCAAAAGTATTTAACTGTACTCAGCTGTGATTTAGGAGTGATAATTGTTCTTATGCTTTCTTTATATGTAGTCCTTTATATGATAAAGAGATTAACACAAAATTCAAAAACATCTGAAGCTTTAACAAGACTAAACAGAATACCAAAAAATGTTGAAAAAAAAAGTTGACTAGGAAAATACATCAAGAATAACCAGTGACAAGGAAAAACTTATTACAGGAAAATGTATCCATCACAATCAGTGGAAAGGAAAACAATCAAGGATTTCTATATAACACACTAACTGGTTAGACTAATTAGTGTGGAATGCAATTTGTATTCTACAGTCCAGAAAGAAAAGGAGTTGCAAAGGAATGTGACATATTAATATTTTTTATTGTTGTTCTACAGCTCCAACTACCAAAAAAGCAAACAAACAAAAAACCCAGACAAAAAAACCCCAAACTGGTGTAGCTTCTGTTGATGTTCATCATACTATGGACATGTGTGACAGAAAAGTGAGTACGTGGACAGGTATACACACAGATACATTCATGGCTTTAATTTTTTTTCAGTGTTATTTGGCATTTCAAACAATAACCCCTAAAATTTATTTTCTTTCATCTATTTTTCATGTTTCAAGTTCATATCATGAAATATGCTAAAGCTCTTTTATTATATGATTATTTTTCTGCTTTGACTGTCCTCAAAGTTTGATAATCTTTTCTCCTATTATAGATTGTCTGCATCTCCTTTGGGCAGCAAGGTATTTTGATGTAGTATGTAATTTTTTGTTTTTCCTACAATTCCTTATCTTCTGCAGAGGAAATTGATTTTGTTTTTCTTTTTATCATTCAATTCAATGATTGTTTTTCTCTGGAGATGATTTTTCTGCTTTTGACTTGACTTTATTTTTATGGTTTTGGTATATTTTTTGACTAAGATTTGAATAAGATGTTTTTTGTGTTGACTCTTAAACCATCAGCACAAATATATTAAAGCACAAGAAGAAAAAGAATCATAGTATCATTTAAAAATAGTAAATAAAATGAGTAATCTATCCAGATATAATATTAACCCTACAGGACATAAAATCCCATGCCATATTTGCTTGCAGGAATTTTATTTTCCTATTTCTCTAATAATCATGGTTGAGTTGCTTCAGTAGAATTTCTTGGAAGAAAATGGAAGACTTCAGCTTTTGACGTGTGGTTCATTTCAATCTTTGCTCCACTTGCTTCTAAAGCCAAAATTAACATTTCATCGACCACAGAATACACTTATACCATTACCTTAATCTCAGGTCATGGATATTACTTAGCATTAGCATTGTAAATATAAAAATACCAGGTCTCTTTGGACAATTTTTCAAAATAGTGGTGGAAAAGGGAACATAGTATAGCTTCCCCCCCCCCCATATGTCTATAGTAGTATTTCAATGTACTCCTTTGATATTTTTCCTGAAAGCACTGAATTAAGGCAAAGAGGTTACTGAGCATAAACATACAGAAGGAACAGCCATACAATAAGACTCAGTGAAACAACAATGGGTAATATGCTCACTAGAACCAACAGGAATACTCTCAATCTATCAAAATGTACCCTTCCCAGACGTGAAGAGTAAACTAAACCTTTGGATGATCCTGGATTTACAGAGGAGTGGGAGGACAGAGCAAATAGCTGTGGATAGTTCTCTGCCGGGGAACACAACACCGTCACATGAATTAAGCAGAACAAAACTACTAATGCTCAAGACAGAGGTGTGGTGACTGAAAGCTTGTATGAGTGCTTGATATGGTGGAGTGGTGATGATGAAAACACTGTATACAGCTTGCGTGATGTGCTGGTGTTATTTTCCAAACCAATGGTATATTCCCCTTTTCTGTTATGTTTTCCATGAAGAGATGAAAACACATGGTAAGAATGGAAAGATGGTAATGGATCTAGTGAGAAGACTGTCAGTCCAAGGCTGGGCTTGTCAGTCTCTGTAACAGAAACCTTTATATGCTCAACTCTGATGCATGTGACAGGAGGGAATAGAGAAGAAAAGGAAACTGGCAGGTGAGGATAGCAAAATCCATATAGTACAATGTGTGTTTTATTCCTAATAGAGGTCAAAGCTCAGGCCCCTTGGGCTTTTGTCTACATTAATACCTGTAATTATGAACACTGTGTTTTTCTGTTCAGAATAATATTGTTGCAAAAGTCATCATAAATGAGAGAAGGAAAAGACATACTGCTGAACAAATATTGATCTTTGTATTCAACAGCTACTGAAGTAGTTTCAAGGATCCTCAGGTGGAAAGCAATGGTCAAAAGATTAGACTGTAACTGGCCAGTGTTGTCCAAGGCTACCCTGACAGGCCTCTATGCCTGTTTGGGTCACCTAACAATTTTCTGGGTACTTGAGACACAGTTTTAAAGGAGATGACTGTCTGAAAAAAAATGAGGGTAGATAAGACATGAAGCCATTTTACACCTTTATCCACAGCCAAGATAAAATACCTCTTTTCTGTTAGCATTTCTTCTTAGGACTATGAAAAGACAGAGATAAATTAGAGTGATGATGAAAGATGTGGGCTAGGACAGCTAGGAACTAAACCCCAGGAGAGGTAATGTATCACAGTTCTCTGTGATGCAGGGGGCATCTTTCTTGTAGCCCTTTCTGTTTCTAGCAAGTCAGAAGAAGAAAGTCAATAAATTACACGAGTGGAACTTTTAAAGAAGCATAATGGAGCCTAATGTGATGATAGCTCTCTACCTTCCCAACTTCCTGGAAATATGTTCCCTCTTTTCAGTACGGATATCCTCAAATATTACTTATAACTGGAGGATCTCAGTAATGTGTAATGCTAAATGGTCCTAGAGACTCTTTTCATTTGAGTTAAACTCTTTAGTTATGTCTACTAGCGTCCAAGAGCAAATAAAATGGAAAAAAAAAAAAAAAACCAACAAAACAACCTGGTAAATTCACTCCTGAGGTCTCTGTAATAGAGAACTTTATGAGAACAGTATATATGCATCTCAGTCCTTAGGGTTTTGTTTGTGCATCCTGCCCCAATTTAAGCAGCACACATCTAAACTAATCAGGGAAACTTTGGGTAAGTGCTAGAAGAAAGTTTTTGCTGTAACCATGACTGCAACATTGTAATCTCTGTCCACAGTTTCCAAAGACTTAACATACCTATGCATCTAATGTGAAAAGTTAACTCATGACTGCTTCTCCATTTAAAAACATTTGGAGATTATGAGATTTCTCTAAAAAAGTCTTCTGTCATTGTGTTAGAATAAATCTTTAAGGCATTGCTTTTGAAATCACATTCTAGCTTAGTAACTAGAGGTTACATAACCTGCAGTGAATGGACTTGCATTTCTGGTCAGTATCATGTAAAGATCCTTTTTACAAGCTAGATTTTTTTGTTGTTGTTGTTTTGTTTGACTGTAACTGGAAAACAAACAAACAAAAAAGTGTAATGATGAAGCATAAATATATAGGTAAAATGACAATTTTCTGCACATGTTCAACCAGGAGAAAACAAGTAACTATCAAATAAACTAAAATTAATATAATTAGCTTTCCTGTTCCTCTGACTGAGTAGGAACTTGTGTATCTTACTGATGAGTAAAAAGTTGCTTTACTGATTGCATGTGTGCAAAGTGACTGTGCACACTCAGAACTTCAGATTTATAAAGAAAAAGGGAAAAGAAAAAAAAAGAAGAAATATTTCTCTTGATACTGCATTTTAATTCTGGAGAATTTAATTTTCAAACTTGACAGACTCCTGTACTTCTTAATTCAGAAAATTAGCGAGGAGCAGAATTTTTTTGGGGGGTAATAGTTTATTGTAGAAGGTGGTACTGAAGTTGGATGAATGGTTGAAACACAGACTGAAATTTTCAGTTTCCACAGAGCTTTAGATCTGGATTTCCTCCATTCCAAGCAAATATTATAATCACCATAGTATTATGGAGTCTACAGTCCTCTTCTACATATTCCACCAAAGAATGATTTGAAATGGGCTTTTAATTACTACTTTTTAATATGAAGGAATTTCACAAAACAAATAACTGCCACTGGGTTCTACTTACAAGCAGTTAGAAGGCATAAGAAAGAGTTGTACTACAGCCTTCTATACTGATGAAAACAATGTAGATTTCAGACTAGTACTTGGGAAAAAAAATGAATTAGTTGGGAAGCAGAGATTCTACCCACAATCCTTCAGAGCAAGGTAATATCATAAAACTTATATGCACACAGTCAGCTCTTAATCTTCTAGACCTCAACAATGCAATTACAGACCTGTTTAAAATGATGCAAAGACAAGTTTGGTTACACAATATGCAAACTTCCATTAACTGTTCAATGAACATACCAAATTTTTTACTTGCAGTTCTGTTTCACAACGTGCAGAAATAAAAGCTACTTGTTCATCCTCATTTTTGTTTTTTTGCAAATAAACTGAAAAACAAAGCCCTGTAGGTGCAGTGCTTACAAGTATGCTTCATTATTTATTAAACTGTGATCAAGGCTGTAAATTTCTTTACACTTTTTAGTTTTCAAAACAGCCAAAAAGCCCACAGGTTTCAGCAGTTAACAACAGAGAAGAGCTGTACATAGTTTCTGATTTCCAACTTATTGACACAGGGTCCCTTGCACCACTGGAAGCAGGAGTATTGTTGTCTGGGAGAAAGTATTCTACGAACAGTTTAACACCTTTCTTATTTTAAAGAAAAGTGATAACTACATTTACTCTTTGCTACTGCAAGGTCTAACCCTTGCAAAGGTCTACTTCTTCCATCATGCAACCTTTCATCCAAGTAAGAAGTAATGAGTTTCTCTCGATTGTCCACCACCCACAAAATTTCATATCAACATATATGAGGTCCAAACCAAATCTTTATTTGTCCTACAATAGGCTGTGTCCATCACATGGACTCTTGTTTCTGGGAGAAAACACAAGATAAATGAAAGTATGTTTCTGCTCACTGTACAACTTTCTGAAAATATCTTCCAGTGACTCACTTATCTGACAGGGACACATAGAGGTACCTCGCAAAGTCTGCCTCCACTTGAAAGTTATCATGGCCAAAAGTCACCCTTACTTAGTTTGATTATATTCTCAAAGTCTGCAGCTGTGTCAACATGGTGAGCTCAAACTGATCTTGCTAGCTTGTATTAACTGTTTATTTACAAACCTAGTAGAGATTATTATGTTCCTGTTTTTATTTTGTGGGGATACGCGTACCTTTTAGATTGGTTGACTGTTGCTCCTTACTCATCTGTTATTATTTTTAGTCTAATAAATGAAGCTATTCTGAAGTCATAGTCAGGATATTCCCTTGGGCATCAACCTACTCAGCCTGTGACTCTGAGAACAGTTGTTACCATTACTTCAGTAAATTAATAGACACAGAGACCTCACACTCAAAAAAATGTTACTCCTCTGGTCTTTTTGTTTATTTTCATGCCAGTAAAAAAAGAAACGAAGAGTAGTTTTATTTTGCAAAAATATTTTCCTCAGAGCAAATATATTGTAATCTCCAGAATATCAGTACTATGTTTCACACACACAGAGAAGGTGGTATTACATATATCTTGCCTTTAAAAGGAGTCCTACATGTTCTGCTGCAGTTGCCTGTCTATACAACAAAAATGTTCCATATGCTCCACACCTATCACAGGGCCATGTAACATGCATGTTCAAACCATAGTATTATTGCTTGCTAGAAAAGAATGCTCAACTCAGTTAAAATGGAACTAAAATGGAAACAAAGCTAAATGTATTATTAGCAGAGAGAAGAGTTTTTTGATTTCCAGCTAAATGATTTTCACTTGTAGCCAATAAAACACTATCAGTATATATGTAAAAATGACTCATAAGGACTGTGCTTAAGATTTATTACTAGAGCTTCTTTAAATGGCTTAATTGAAACAGGTCCAATATGTTTGTATTCACATTAGCATTTTTCTGAAGTTCTGGAGTGTTGAAATCCAGGAACATATTTTGGGCTAATAATTTGATTTTGATATTTATTCTCCTTTCTTCACTTGATGTTTATTCTTCTTTCTTAACTGTTTTTGCTGTCTTAGAAACATCACTTTCTTCCCCAGATTAGTTATTTCCATTCCAATAAACAGTTTTCTCCCTTTTTCTTCCTGATTTCCAGCCAACAAGACTTGTTTATAACTGTAATTTTATTTGTCAAAAGCAGCTGTGATTACATCATCAGTGATGTCAGTATAGTTCTGGGAATAGACTTTCTGAGTTAACTGTTCTGGCTGGAAGACTACATCTCTGTACGCAAATTAAAAGTGCTAGAAAAGCATGGTATTTTTTAAAAGTTGCATTTTCTTAGTCAGAGTAACAGATCTAGAAAACTGTAAGTTTGTTTAAAAATCTGGAAGATACTCCACCCCATTTTCACTTATGCCAAAACTGGTTCTATACTACCTAAAAAAATAAATAAAAAAAAAATCTTCCTAAGTAGTGATGTCTTTGTTTCATTGTAGAAAGGGTGACAAAATTTTATATTCTATGTCATATTTTTCTTAGAATTTGGAGCTTCACATAGGTAAGAGCTGCAATTGTTAATTTACTAAGCAGCCGATGCAGAATGAGACAGAAATACTGCTTGTAGAAGGAGGGAGGCAAAAGAGAGCAATAGCATTTATTTCCCTCAGGAAATATTTAAAAAATAAGATTGTTTTGGTGGATCTCTTGCACTTCATTAAATTTAAATTAGAAGGAAAAAAAGTTTCAACAACTGCAGTGACTGGCCATCTGTCCAAATAACAGCAAAGAATAAAAATGCACTGACTCTTTTCCATCCATATTTGTCAGTGATTTGGGAAAAGTACATAATGCTGCCTTTCTGATCAGCACTGAATAGTCAATCCATTTTCATTTACATAAGTTTTGGAGGCAAATTCATGCTGATAAATAATTACTTGGTCATGGAGTCCATTATTTAATTATTTTTGTAAGAGACAGGATTTTTCTATAATATTAGTTTTAATAATTTGACTAAAAAAGAACAAACAAAATAGGATAAATAAGTGTTTGTATCTATCATATGAGTTCATCCAACAAATAGGAATAAAGGTGCATCCAATGAGTGCATACATCGCTTTCTGAAGTGACTTACCACAAGGAACAAAATAGATAAATCAGTCAACTAGTGACAGTTTAACTGTGACACAGACTGAAGTCCATTATAAGTGTAGTGGGTGGTAAAACTATCCTTTGTCAGTTTCCAATAAATTAACAAAACATTTCTATGCTGATGACAACAAGATCTAAGGCATCCCTAGTGTTAAATACACTGTAAAAAAAATATGTGGAGGCTGGTTTGTTGGGAGATCCCAAAATGTATTTTACAGTCATGGTGTGAAAAGAGAGCTTTGGCAATCACTGTATTAGCTCCTTCACAGTTCAACATCGTGTTGTTGTGAAGTTCAGGGTTAGGCTGACCCTTTGCAAACACAGACTGGATGATATTTCATTGCCAGCAAGAACTACTAAAACCAGTTAGTATTTTAGGGTATTATGGCCTGCATATACTTTTGAGTGTTTAAAGAGCATTAATTCATGGTTACCTGAAAGCAATCAAAATTAGCTTACCAGTATTAGAACTGAATTAGAATATTGGTAAAAGTGATAAACATACTTGGGAGGAGGAAAAAAAAAAAAAGTATTTAAATTTTTGACCGCTTCTGCAAAATAAATAAAGCAGTTCCTGAAAAATTATTCTAATGCTTGATAGATAAAATTATAGTTACACCACCAGAGATTTGATTTATAATTCTCAAGGTTATGCTGTAATATAAGATGCGTAGGGCATTCTGTGATAGAAGTAAAGACTGAGAAAAAAAAAAACATCAAGGCTTCAGATACTATCAGTTGAACTGATTTAAATTTGTACCTGCTCAAAACCTAATGTCTGATAAGAATTCGGGTTTTGTGAAGGTTAATGTTGTTTGAATCTGGATTTTCATTTCATATCTATCATCTCTAATTAGAATCGGAAACTGAAAAGATATATACCTAAGGCATTTTGTAGCCCAAGGAAATAAGCTCTAGATATATACTTTCTTTTGATTTTTCACATTTTGTCCAATTATTAACAGATATAACTGTATTGATGAAGCAAAAGACTGAATTGGTTATACTCACTGGAATCTCAGACTTTGCTAGGTTGCATGGCAATGTCAAGTTCATAGAATCATAAAATCATAGAATGATTTGAGTTGGAAGGGACCTTTAAAGATCATCTAGTCCAACTCCCCTGCAGTGAGCAGGAGCATCTTCAGCTACATCAGGGAGCTCAGAGCCCTGTCCAACCTGACCTTGAATATTTCCAGGGATGGGGCTTCTACCAAATCCCTGGGCAACCTGTTCCAGTGTTTCACCATACACATTGTAAAAAATTTCTTCCTTATATCTAGTGTAAATCTACCTATTCTAGTTTAAAATCATTACACCTTGTCCTGTTATAACAGGCCCTGCTAAAAAGTTTGTCCCCAACTTTCTTATAAACTTCCTCTAAGCATTGAAAGGCCCCAATAAGTCCTCCCCAGAGCCTTCTCTTCTCCAGGCTGAACAACTCCAACTCTCTCAGCCTTTACTCATAGTAGGGGTGTTCCATCCCTCTGATGATTTTTGTGGCCCTCCTCTGAACCTGCTCCAACAGGTCCATGTCTTTTCTGTTGGAAACAATACTCCAGATGGGGTCTTACCAGAGGAGAGTAGAGGGGAAGAACCTGTTGGCCACAAGTTGATGGCTATGTCTCTAACTAGCTGATGAATGTAATCCAATGTCTTTATACAGGTAACTGTGTGAAAATAAAAGAAAACCTGAAGAAAGATGAAAATGAGAAAAACAAATACATTAATCTTCATAACTTCCTCTGAGACATAGAACCAATCTTCTGGGAAGCTTCAGAATTATTTTCCTGTTGACAAAAACAGGAAGATTTTTTTTTTATAAGTTGCAGCTATGCAAAAGTATATAAAGCTAACTACCTAAAGAAACAAGATCACTACAGTAAAGCATAAAGTTTCCTGTTAAGGGCAGTTTTCTTGGACTAGGAAGATTTGAAGAGAGAGTTGTTGTTTAGGGTTTGGTTTGGTTTTACTTTGTTACTTAACAAAGAACAAGGAAAATAAATAGAACTCCAAGGCAGCTAATTTTTCATTCATTATATATTATTTTGTAAATTTTGTTTCAATTACTTTAGATTGTATGCAGTACATCTAATTTTATCTTTGAAGCTTCACATTAGTTTCTAAAAGTGTTCAGTACTTGAACTTTTTACAGGAAACCACAGAGAAATGAAACGTAGGGAAAAATTAATGAGTTATTTCTATCAAAAAAAAAATACCTGGATATCCATGAGTTAAGCTGAATCTAATAACATCTATTTGTATTGTTAAACTAGTTATACTAGTGATTAGTAACATCACATTATCCTGCATTTTGAAACTCCAGTATATTAGTAAGAGTTTGCAAAGAATAAGAGATGTTATGGCATTTTGCTTCATTTTATTAACTTGTTACACGTACTACATGTGTAAAATGTATTATATTTTAAAATGCAGGAGTTCTCCCTGACCAGTGTTTATTTAACAAGGTTTTTCCACAGTTCCTGGTTACCCCTGCTTCAGCCCACAAGAATGGAAGTAGATAAGCCTTTATAAGCTAAAAAGTAATTTTAGACAAAGCCCCTTAATATAATTTTATACAAGCTTTGTAATGTCTGGGATCATTAACCTAACTTAAAACTGTCCACAAAAGAACTGGAAAGAAAGAAATAAACTTTTATTGAGATACATTTCATGGAGAAATACTATTATGAGCTCACTGCTAAAACTTCAATTTGCTTAACTGAGTTCAGAATTTCAACATCTGTGTGGAAAAAAAATAAATCAGTTCTTCAAGAGCTCTAAAAGCTGAAATATTTTTTATTTTCCACCCAAAAAGAAAAAAACTAAAAAGACATTTTTAAGGAGAATCAAAGTATTTGTGAAAATTGTGTGTGATTTCAAAACTTGAATGTTCTGAGCAGTCTGCATTTTTATAATAATGTTTTATATTATTAGCTCACTTGATGTTATGTTTATCTGGCTAAAGTTACTATGATGCAAATAGTCTTACAACTAATAACATATGTCCACCCAACAGAGCTTTGTGCTGCCAGTGACTAACTTACAGGGAAACCTCTTCCTACTTAACATCATCCCTTGATTTATTCAAATCTCACAGGGACAGAGATAGGCCATGTGTTTCATGTTTAAAAGTATTTGCTAACTCTCCAAACCTAGTCTAAATATTTTGAACTTTAAAACATTTATTAAGTCTGTAAAAAACATATTTATGCCTTCAGGAAAATAATTACCTGTTTCACTAAATCTGACACCATCAAATGAAACAGTGCAGCACAGAAAGCCCTTGAGGTACCAAAACTATAAACATCACTCTATGTGCAACTGGGAAACAATTTTTCAGTTGATATCAAAGTTACTTAAAACAACTTAGCCCATCACTAAAATGAATCAGACACATGTTGGTTTTATCTTTGCCGTACTTGAACTAGAACACCAATTACAGAAAGGAGCAAAAACAGTGTTTTGATGAGTAAATGAATATTGGGACAGAAAAATTATATTGGGAATACATTTATATGATGCCACAATATCAGTTTTACAAAGTGACTTCTGCAGGAGGGGCATTTTCAGATAAAACATATAAATTAGGATGCCTCCAAGGCATAGTTTTTCATTCTATGTGAAACCCAGAAAGCATTGCATGTCTAAAAGGAGTCTGTAGGGACAAACAGGTTCATGCTAAGTTAAGAGGAAAACTGTCATAGGGAGAGAAGTTAGATACGTGATGTTGATACCCAGCAGGGAAACTGGGCTGATATCACTAGTAATAAAAACCCATCAAACTCAGCGTGTAGTTCAGCCTGTGTTTGGAAATGCTGAGTGACACTGACAAAAAGTATTCCAAGGGTCATCTGCAGAATTGTTCAAAGTCAGATGTGCTCTTTTTTAACTTGCCGTCACAAAGTTAAAGAAAATAATGTAAAGAACAGTAATCATTTACCACAAAAAAAAAGAAAAAAAAAAGGATGATGGAAATCTATCTACATATGAAAGCATTCTTGCATTCTCAGTTGTAGTTAACAGAGTAAAGGTAATCTAGACAAAAAGCAGATTCTGACCTCTGCACCCACACTTCAGGGAGAAATCTCAAAGAGATCTGAAAAGTACAGGATTTAGAAAAAAACAAAACAAAACAAAATTAAAATTGTTAGCTCCTGCTAACAGATTCCATATCAATTCTGAATTAAAATGTTAGCTGATACTACTCAAATCCTACTCTGATAGTTGCCCAAAATGACTGCTTTAAGATTAGGATGAAAAAGAGCAACAAAGCAAATAAGCAATGGAAAATCTGTGAAATAATCCCGTTTTAATTAGATGACTTCATGATATCAGAAACAGAAAATCCAGTGGGGCTATTGCAACCACTCCTGAAGAATTTGCATTCTTTTTTTAACACACTCTTTTATGTTTCTATGACGCAGTTTCCTTTGGAATCTTTCCAGAGTTTATTTGGTTTTAAAATAAATTAATATTACTTTTTCTCCTAATATTGCTGTTGCTTTATTTTCTCTTTGTCTACTTTTTTGCCTCCATTCTATCTTTTCTCTTCTTATTTAGCTAGAATACTGTAGACCCCACACAGGTACTTTTCACTTTCTTTGCCAGAAGCATTAAGCAACCTGTATTAAAAGAACCATTTTTGACTCCCATTTCTCAATTTCTCCAGAGATAAGGTTAAGTAGCCTCAGAGTAATTTAATATGCCTGGACTGTTTGAAATAAAGAATTTATTCCAGTGTTTCATTTTATAGCCATAAACACTACTGGTTTTAATAAATTGTTTTTAAGAAGTGAAAGAATAACAGATGTCTTGCAGCCCATACCACGAGCAGCTAATTTGGCTAGCAGAGTCAACACTGTAAAATCCCTTTGTGTCTATAATTATCTCATTCGTGTGATTACTGGTATGGTCTGGCCAACCTTACCGAAGTCAATCATAAGAGCTGGGCACAACCTAATGGAAATGCTAATGAAAAGTCAGCCTTTGCTAATGTAACTTCTGTCAGTCTCCGGAAATAACTTGAGGGTTATTGACTGTAAAAGCTGGGGAACATGAAAAGCTTCTGTGATGCTTGAGTTTGGCTGAATTGAAAACTGCTCACTTTTTTGGAGTTGTATATAGATATTGCTGGTAAGTCTTCATGTTTGCCACAGGTGTGATAATGTAAATGTATCTGAGTTAGGGTATAGAAAAATACATGGACAGCTGAAATACTAACATCAGACCCTAGGGTAAATACTTGTGTTGCTGGATCCACTGTCTGCAGTAACTAAAATAGTATTGGAATCTGACAGTCTAATGCCAGCTTAGACTGGTTTGTATGAGCTGTGAAGTCATGCCTTTGCTGGTAGTATAGTCTCCTGTGTATTTTCCAGCCATGGAAAGGTTAGAAACACCTGTGTGCTTGACCAGTCTCTATAAACATCTGTCTCACACAGGCAATTACATCCACAACTGTATAGTTGCCTTGAAGCAGACCAGAGCTTGTGCTCCGAAGTTTCTTTTGGCAGAGGTGTTTTCAGTCCTAGATTCACAAACGTCCTGTGATTGAGCTCAACGCTCAAGATTTTGAAGTAAACTCACGTATGACAAAACTTCATTGCATGCTAGTGCCACCATTCCTCCTACTCTCCTTTCGAAGCTGATTCACTTATAAGTTCCTCTGGAGATCAGTCCAGGTGTCCGAGGAATTAATCCTGTGGAAGGATATTGGGTAGAACCAAGTGCTAACGTGTTTCGAAAAGGGTATTAAGGAAAATTAGAAGTCTGAACTGTGCTGAACTATGCTTTCAGGCTTGAAACTGGTGTTTTCTGCAGCTGGCACTTGGCTTTCAGCTGTCCAAATCACCACTGAAATGCGAGTTGGAACATTGTGAATAGCACTGGGAAAACTGAACTGTAACTTTACATCTACTGTACTGTGTTGCTAAGTCTACAGTGACAATGCAGTGGTGCACAGTGGACACTTTAGTGTATGACAAGGTACCAAAATTTGTTTTGGACAAATTCCCTTAGTATGGTAAGGTGTACACTATTGTGTGTGGTGAAACTGTAACATAATAGAAAGGTCTTACAATACCAGCTAGTATTAGCGTAGACAAAGTCGCAAGTGCTTCACAGCATTCATTTAACCCCAGTGTATGTAAATACAGTGATGCACACAAAATGAATGTATAGAAGGCTGCTTTCTCACTGGCACCTGTTCAGCATCAATGTTCATGTGAGGAATAGTGATACTCTATCAATATGCTACTTTATTCAACAGCATTTAACTTGCCTGGTGCATCATTTACAGACACGATCTCCCTTTCAAATTCCTACGATCTTATCAAAAGGCGAAGTATAAGGGAGTGATGTATTGCTGAGGGGATAAATAAAGGAGAGGAAAGGGATCCTTTATGGGGCCATACACATGGCTGTTTGTGTGCCATGATAATTCAGAAGCTGTTATTGTCAAGAACAAATAAATAAATATGTATGCACATCTGCCTAGGTGTTTTAGTTTCAGCATTCTTAAAGTCCCATCAATACAAAATTAACCTAAGTAAAAACACATTTCTGTCTCTCTCTATTACATAATTTTAAAATTTTCATATAAGTCACCCCAGTGCTTCCTCATACACTATGTTGTTGTCCAGAAAAATTATGAAAACAACATGATGTTAAAACAAGAACAATAATCACTGTTATTCCTGGAGCACTAAGAATAACAGCGTTTATTGTCCTTGTGCTGACATTGTTTCTCTGTTACTGTTCTGACTTAATGCTTTGTGCTTTTGCTGCTCCCACCCCAGTGAGCTTTCAGTGCACATTTAGTTACTAACCCTTTAAGGGCTGGAAGCCCTGATTTGTTTTTGCAAAATCTAATGCAATGTAAAATGAGGTAAAACACAAACCCTTTTTAGATCCCAATGATAAAGAGGTCTTCAGAGGGTGTCTCACGTTGTGCAAACTGTGGACAGATGGAAATTGGATGTAATGAGAATTACTCCAGGGGAGAGTCTGTCAAAAATGGGAAGAAGAAGAAGGAAATATATTTGAGAGAGGGAAGTTACCAGACTGCACAATGTGCTTTATATGGCTAAATAGGAGGAAATAAGACTGTCATAGCTTAGAAAAGAACTTCATAGAAACCTGTAGGCAGAGAAAAAATCACTCTTAGATGTGGTACACAGGAGAAAGGGATGCTAGAACAATAGGTAATTTTCTTTCTGTCAGCCTCTCTAATGAGCATGAGAATAACAATCCAATCGTACTTATAGAACAATGTAAATGAGTGATTTACAGAAAAAAAAAAAAAAAAAAAGACATTCTTCCTTTTCTCAAAGGCCAGAGCTATCAAAAGCCCTCATCTCAAAGTTAAGAGAAACCTCTGCAGGGAGAAAGTGTTTGCTATTCCTAGCACTGATACCTCTGAGATACCAGAAGCATAGAACAGATCCTGTTACTGTGTCTCTTTTCATCAGGTTTCAGCTGGTGCGTGGCACTAAACACCTTTTTTTCCTCTTTTCCCTTTATAACCCTTTCTGCCTTAACTGTTCAGTCTTCTGGAGAAGAAAATCTTCACTGTATATTATTACTACATGTGGCAAATTTGACACTTCTGTAATAAAAATGTTCCAGTAGACTAGTTACTGTACATTTATGTAAAATACTGTTATAAACATAGGATGAAGGTACTTCAAAATACCTGCATCAGTTCAGGTCCAAAAGATCAGAGGTTGCACTATTCCATATTTCCTGTTTATTCACTTTTATGAAAATTCCCTTGCTTTGTTTCCTGCTGGCTGTGCAAAAATCTACCATTTTTAGCTCCATATATTTTTACAGATCAAAACTTATGGGTTAGATTCATACAGATTCTCACATAGTGCTGTGAGATGCTTGTTATTTCGTATGCTTAAAACTTCTAATTTTTCATTCTGTTTAGAGATCAGCTTTGTCAGAGGGAGGGTGTTGTTGATTAAAGGCTATTGGTGCCTATGTACTGATATGGGTAGAAACGTCAGACTAACTTAAAAGTATGTGATCAGGTTGTCCTCTAGTGGCTGCCCAAGAGAAAATATAACCATAAATTTCACAACAAAGGTTGCTGCAATGGAAATCAGTGTAAGTCCTTGCAACTTTTGTTTCTGCAGGGATTTGATAACCAGACCTCAAAATTATCAATCTCTCTGTGATTTCCATTCTAGTGGCAGACCCTGCAAGCCTTTTTCTTATATCTTTCTGAATTATGTCTCAAAATAGCATCCTAAATTATGCTTCTGGAGGGTCTTTATGGGTAGAAAAAACAATTCCATACCTCTAGGCTTTTTTTGTAGGGAGAGAACAACTCTCTTTTGACATCCTTTTTTCCTATTGTACTTCTACCCTCTGTGCCACTGGTTTCAGTGCTTTAGTCTCAGGACAAGTGTGTCTTCTTGGGGAAAACAAGTGTATGGGGAGATAGAAGACAATTTCTCCATCTGATTGCACAAAAGAACCTTCTGTCCTCCTTCACTGGGTGTGATGCAGATACCCTCTCCACGGTACTGAATGAAGGTCTTGTATCCAGTAAAGAACTATCTGGCAGGAGCTGTCTGAAGCTGTCTTGACTCTTCTACTGGCGTGAGGTCTTAGACTCTGAGATTTTTTGGAACAATGAGTTTTCTGAACACACTGATGTTGGTATTCAGACCACCGTAATAATTTGTGTTATAGTACTCTTTTACTTTGTTATTTTAAAATGGAAGCTCCACATATAAGAGAAATAGAAATAGATAAAGAAACCACACATTTTGGAAAATAAAATACTTATTCATAAAAGTATGTTCAAATTGCACACCAAAACACCCACAGGACTGAGATTTCTGAAGGCAGCTGAGAAATCTTTCGCAGTGGGACTTAAGGAGCTTGTGAGGCATTCACTGGCCAGTTAGCAATACCTGACACCAGAAGAATGGAAACTAAATCAGGCATTAGACAGATTGCAAGGCCTGGATTTTCTAGATTTTTCCAGTATGTAAATCTGTCTGTTATTCAAGCCACTGTTAAGACTTCTTGTTGTAAAACAAAGGAAGTAATGGAAGTATTTAATCAGCATTCTCAAAAGGAAGTTAGGATGCATAGTTTCTCACCCAACAATGGACTTATTATCTCTGTTTCATAAATGGTGACTACTGAGACAGAGTAGTTAACTGATTTGCACAAGGTTACACCTCAAATCCCCACAGCAGAGAAACAAATCCACTGTTCAGTCCTGTCTCTTCTGGACCACTGGTTGTCATTCTCCAGACAAGGAAAGCTTGTGTCTTAGTATTAATATATAAACAGAATAAAAGTAACAATACAACAACCAGTGACTACTTCATAAATATATTCTGTGTGATATTGCAAGATTAATGCCAATAACAGTTGCGGCATGGATCTATGAAGCCAGAGTGCAGTGCAAAGCAGAGAAAAAATATCAAGTTCCACATGGACCAGTTAGAACGAGTCCAGAAGAGGGCCACGAGAATGATCCGAGGGCTGGAGCACTTCTCCTATGAGGACAGGCTGAAAGAGTTGGGCTGTTCAGCCTGGAAAAGAGAAGGCTCTGGGGAGATCTTATAGCGGCCTTTCGGTACCTGAGGGGGGTCTGTAAGAAAGCTGGGGAGGGACTTTTCATAAGGGCAGTTAATGACAGAACAAGGGGAAATGGCTTTAAGCTGAAAGAGGGTAGGTTTAGATTAGATATTAGGAAGAAATTCTTTCCTGTGAGGGTGATCAGATACTGGAACAGGTTGCCCAGAGAAGCTGTGGATGCCCCCTCCCTGGAAGTGTTCAAGGCCAGGCTGTATGAAGCTTTGAGCAATCTGACCTAGTGGAAAGTGTCCCTGCTGATGGCAGGGAGGTTGGAACTATATGATCTTTAAGGTCCCTTCCAACCCAAACCATTCTATGATTCTATGATTCTATGATTCCACTTAAAAACAAATTCGAGTCCTCTGAGTCAACAAATAACATGAGACCAAAAGTTACGTTATTTGCATTTAAGCAGGACTGTGCCCACCTGAAAGGCATCATTATCAGGAAGCAGAAAGTGTCTAGCAATGGAGAACATCCTCTAGTTATTGAACATTGTTCCACAAATAAACCAAAAGTACTGGAAGTCTAGCTATTTATTCCCTTCTGCGAAATCAGCAGTCATGTACAACAACGTTTATGAGAGTAACATACGGTTTTAATCTTTTCTGTTGCAATGAGAAGCTATAGTTATTGCTTTCACTATGATATGTTGGGTTTTTTTAGAAGATAACTTCCAAATTCCCCAAATGTATCCACAAAAAACCTTCTATACTTGTGCATATTTATAGGTTGCTACAGGAGGCAAATTGCTCCATCTGACGTCAGCAGGCAGGATAGTTTAACTTTAATAACCCTGCAGTACCTCCTAACTGCTGCTTAGCTCTTACTCTGCTCCTGCCAGTTACGTCTTTCTTGCACTTTGTTTTCTCTCAACTTCAGCAGCTGGGCCTATATTAGAGTTTAGGCCTGAGGGAGCACAAAGAAAGTCTGAACATTTAGTAACAGTGTTCTTTGAGAATTCCTACAGATAAAAAGCTTCCCTTCTCCAGCTCATGATCTGTTATGTTAGATAGCTGCTTACACCCTGTACATGACATTTCTTCCAGCTGGCACTGTCACAACGTGATCATCACTCTCTCCTGAGAGTACAGGATCTGCAAGATAACAAAACTAGTAATGGATTTCAAGCCATTACTCTCCTACTAAACAATCTAAAAAACAAGTGTAGAAGAAACAACCAGTGTAAGTGCCTCACTGGACCTGTTATTCACTAACAGGGAAGGACTGGTGGGTGAAATGGTGGTTGGAGGCTGCCTTGGGCGCAGTGATCATGAGATGATGAGAGTTGTTGGTTCTTGGGGAAGTCAAGAGAGGGGTCAGCAGGACTGCCACTTTCGGAGGGCAGACTTTGTCTCTTTAAGAAGGAAATTGTAAAGGCGCGGGAGCAGGCTGTCAACATGTACCAGAAGATGAGCCGGCCTGGTTGAACAGAGAGCCTAGGCTGGAGCTCAGGGAAAAAAATAATAATAAAAAAAAATTATTATCTGTGGAAGCAGGGACAATCAGCTGAGGACTACAAGGACCTTGCGAGGCTATGCAGGGAGAAAATGAGAGAGGCCGAAGCCCAGCTAGAACTCAATCTAGCTGCATCAGTAAAAGACAGTTAAAAATGCTTCTTTAAATACAGTAGTAACAAAAGGAGAGCTAAGGAGAATCTTCATCCTTTGTTGGATAGACAGGGAAACATTGTGACAAAGGATGAGGAAAAGGCTGAAGTACTTAATGCCTTCTTTGCCTTAGTCTTTAATGATAAGACAGGCTGCTCTCTAAATACACAGACCCCTGAGCTGGTAGACAGGATTGAGGAGCAGAATGATGCCCCCATAATCCAAGAGGAAATGGCTAGTGACCTATTGCACCACTTAGACATCCATAACTCTATGAGGCCAGATGGTATCCATCGAAGGGTACTAAGGGAGCTGGTGGAAGTGCTCACCATGCCACTCTCCATCATTTATCAGCTGTCCTGGAAAAACGAGGAGGTTCCAGATGACTGGAAGCTGGCTAATCACAGAATCACAGAATCACAGAATATTAGGGATTGGAAGGGACCTCGAAAGATCATCTAGTCCAATCCCCCTGCCGGAGCAGGAACACCTAGATGAGTTCGCACAGGAAGGCGTCCAGGCGGGTCTTGAATGTCTCCAGAGAAGGAGACTCCACAACCTCCCTGGGCAGCCTGTTCCAGTGCTCTGTCACCCTTACTGTAAAGAAGTTCTTCCTCAAATTTAAGCGGAACCTCCTGTGTTCCAGCTTACACCCATTGCCCCTTGTCCTATCATTGGTCATCACTGCAAAGAGCCTGGCCCCATCCTCCTGACACTCACCATTCAAATATTTATAAACATTAATCAGGTCCCCCCTCAGCCTCCTCCTCCAAGCTAAAGAGCCCCAGCTCCCTCAGCCTTTCCTCATAAGGGAGATGTTCCACTCCCTTAATCATTTTGGTGGCTCTTCGCTGGACTCTCTCAAGCAGCTCCCTGTCCTTCTTGAACTGTGGGGCCCAGAACTGGACACAATATTCCAGATGTGGCCTCACCAGGGCAGAGTAAAGGGGAAGAAGAACCTCTCTTGACCTACTGACTACACCCTTCTAATGCACCCCAGGATGCCATTGGCCTTCCTGGCCACAAGGGCACAGTGCTGGCTCATGGTCATCCTGCTGTCCACCAGGACTCCCAGATCCCTTTCCCCTTCACTGCTCTCTAGGAGATCATTTCCTAACCTATACTGGAACCTGGGATTGTTCCTGCCCAGGTGCAACACCCTACACTTGCCCTTATTATATTTCATCGAGTTTTTCCCTGCCCAGCTCTCCAGCCTGTCCAGGTCTCTCTGGATGGCAGCACAGCCTTCTGGAGTGTCAGCCACTCCTCCCAGCTTGGTATCATCAGCAAACTTGCTGACAGTGCACTCAATTCCCTCATCCAGGTCATTTATGAATATATTGAATAATACTGGTCCTAGTACTGACCCCTGAGGGACTCCACTAGACACAGGTCTCCAACTCGACTCCGCCCCATTGACCACTACTCTCTGGCTTCTTCCCACCAGCCAGTTAATAATCCATCTCACTACCTGCTCATCTAATCCGCACTTCCTCAATTTATCAGCGAGGATGCTGTGGGAGACCGTGTCAAATGCTTTGCTGAAATCAAGATAGACCACATCCACTGCTCTACCATCATCCAGCCACCTCGTCGTGTTTTCATAAAAGTCTAGAAGGTTGGTCAAGCACGACTTCCCCTTGGTGAAGCCGTGCTGACTGCCCCTAATGACCCTCTTATCCTTGATATGCCTAGAGATGGCACCTAGGATAAGTCGTTCCATCACCTTTCCAGGGATGGAGGTGAGGCTGACCGGTCTGTAGTTACCCGGGTCCTCCTTCTTGCCCTTTTTGAAGATTGGAGTGACATTTGCCTTCCTCCAGTCCTCAGGCACCTCACCCGTTCCCCACGACTTCGCAAAGATGATGGAGAGCGGTCTAGCAATGACCTCAGCCAGCTCCCTCAACACTCGTGGATGCATCCCATCTGGACCCATGGATTTATGGATGTCCAGGTTGCTTAATTGGTCCCTGACCCAGTCCTCATCAACTGAGGCAATCTTCTCCATTGTCCTGTCTCCATCTGGGGTCTCCAGGGTACAGAGCTCCTCAAGACAACTTCCGGCAGAGTAGACAGAGGCAAAGAAGGCATTCAATAGCTCTGCCTTCTCTGTATCCTCTGTCACCAGGGTACCCCCCTCATTTATCAGTGGGCCTACATTGCCTCTGACGTTGGCTTTATCTGCCATGTATTTGAAGAAGCTCTTCCTGTTGTCCTTGACCCCTCTGGCAAGATCTAATTCTAAGGAGGCCTTGGCTTTCCTAGTTGCCTCCCTACATCCTCTGACAATATCCTTATATTCCTCCCAAGTAGCCAGCCCCTCCTTCCACGATTTGTAAACTCTCCTCTTCCACTTAAGTTTGGCCAGCAGTTCCCTGCTTAACCAAGCAGGTCTCCTGGCTCCCTTCCCTGACTTCCTACATATCGGAATGCTTTGATCTTGAGCCCAGAAGAAGCTGTCCCTGAACGTTAACCAGCTGTCTTGGGCCCCTTTACCTTCAAGTAATCTGCCCCATGGAATTTCCCCTAACAATTGCTTGAAGAGGCCAAAGTTGGCCCTCCTGAAGTCCAGGGTAGCAATCTTACTTGTAATTCTGCTTATGCCACATGAGATTCGGAACTTCACCATCTCATGATCACTGCAGCCCAGGCAGTCCTCAACCTTCACAGCCTCAACCAGACCCTCCTTGTTAGTGAGGATCAGATCCAGCGTCACTCCCCTCCTGGTTGGTTCATCCACCATTTGCATCAGGAAGTTATCATCGATGCACTGGAGGAACCTCCTGGATTGGGGGTGGCTGGCCGAGTGGTCTCTCCAGCAAATATCTGGGTAGTTAAAATCCCCCACAACAACCAGGGCCTGGGATTGCGAGGCTGCTGTCAGCTGCCTGTAGAAGGCCTCATCAATTTCTTCACCCTGATCTGGTGGCCTGTAATAGACACCCACGACAGTATCAACCCTACCAGCCTGCCCCTTGATTTTTACCCACAGGCTCTCAACTCGCTCCTCATCCGCCCCTGGATAGATCTGAATGCACTGCAGTTGCTCTCTCACATAAAGAGCATGTGGATGGGCATAATGTGATGCCCATCCACAAGAAGGACCAGAAGGACAATCCAAGCAACTATAGGCCTGTCAATCTGACCTTGGTGCCAGGCAAGGTAATGGAAAAATTATCCTGAGTGCCATCACGCATCACATACAGGACAACTAGGGGATCAGGCCCAGTCAACATGGGTTTATGAAAGGTAAGTCTTCCCTGACTATCCTGATCTCCTTCTATGACAGGGTGACATGCTTAGTAAAGAAGGGAAGGCCTGTGGATGTGCTGTACTTAGACTTTAGTAAAGCCTTTGACACTGTTTCCCACAGCATTCTCCTGGAGAAACTGGCCGCTCATGGCTTCGATGAGCATACTTGTCTCTGGGTAAAGAACTGGCTGAATGGCTGGGCCCAGAGAGTTGTGATGAATGGAGTGAAGTTGCCCGGTCACAAGTGGTGTTCCCCAGGGATCAGTGTTGGGGCCAGTTCTGTTTAATATCTTTATCAATGATCTGGATGAGGGCATTGAGTGCACCCTCAGTGAGTTCGCAGATGATAACAAATTGGGTGACAGTGTTGATCTTCCAGAGAGTAGGAAAGCTTTGCAGAGGGACCTGGACAGGCTGAATCAGTGGGCTGAGGCCAATGGTATGAAGTTCAGTAAGGCCAAGTGCCGGGTCCTGCACCTGGGTCACAACAACCCCAAGCAAAACTACAGACCTGGGAAGGAGTGGCTGGAAATCTGCCCAGCAGAAAAAGGTCTGGTCTGTTGGTCTGTTGGTCAACAGCCGGCTGAACATGAGCCAGCAGTGTGCTCAGGTGACCAAGAAGGCAAACGGCATCCTGGCCTGTATCAGAAATACTATGGTGAGTAGGAGTAGGGAATTGATTGTCCCTTTGTATTCAGCACTGGTGAGGCCGCATCTTGAGTACTGTGTTCAGTTCTGGGGGCCCCAAGACAAGAGGGACATTGAGGCTCTGGAGCATCTCCAAAGAAGGGCAACAAAGCTGATGAAGGGCCTGGAGAGCAAGTCTTATGAGAAGCGGCTGAGGGGACTGGGGTTGTTTAGTCTGGAGAAGAGGAGGCTGAGGGGAGACCTCGCTCTCTACAACTACTTGTTGGTTTCTTCTTCCTGGTAATGGGTGACAGAACGAGAGGAAATGGCTACAAGGTGTGCGAGGGGAGATTTAGGTTATATATTAGGAAAAATTTCTTCACAGAAATGGTAGTCAAACATTGGAACAGGCTGTCCAGGGAAATGGTAGAGTCACCATCCCTGGTGGTATTTAAAAGATGGGTAGATGAGGTGCTTAGGGACATGGTTTAGAGATGGGATTGGTCGTGATAGGTTAACGGTTGAACTTGGTGGTCTCAAAGGTCTTTTCCAACCACTATGATTCTATGGCTATGATTCTATGAGAAGGTGTTTTTTTGTTTCTCTTCCCTCTGCCACCCCCACCATCCTAACCCTGCCAAATAAGTTTTGCTGCAATGGGAAGAAACAGTTTGTCTCCTTGAAAACAAAGAACAAATAAAAAATTACTGGTGATCTTGTCTTATTTTAAAACTTCACAGACTGATAGACAAAGGGATATAGAAAATCATCATAGACATGTTATAATGTTCAGTGCAATTGCATATGTATTGAGAAATAGAACACGGGAAAATTTAGCTTTTAAAAATGTACAGTACTCTCAGATCTGTCCAAACAATTTACAAATACAAAAAAAAAGAAGCTGTACCGCAAAAGATACATTCTGAAGGTGCACAAAACCTTTAACAGCATAGGACTGGAGCTTTAAGATTAAGAAGCCTGGTTGGAACACTTCTATCTATACTGGTCTTCGGTTTCAAAAACAACTTTTCAGTAAAATTAAATTTCTTTTGAAAAATATATGTTTCTGTGGGAAAAGACCTCTTTCCATCAAAATAAACTACATGAATACTGAAAAGCTGATAGGCATGGACTGAGAGATTATATATTGGAAAATAATACCTTTAGAACAGTTACAGGCTTTCTGCCTTACTGTTCCCAGTCTGTGTGGACCAGTTTCCCAGCCGGACGTCAATTCTAGTGTGGCATTATGGCCAGAGATTCCTGTAATGTCAAATAATAGATTAGCAAGGCAAGAGATCATCATGACATACGGTTGATATTGTCTGAGAAGGGAACCTCATCCATAGGTGAGAACATGGGCAATTAAACATTTAAACTATAATGTCTTCATTCTTTTGGGCAAAGGAGAAACTGGTATAATGAAACAGTGCAGAGTATTTTAAGATCATGTGCTTGGGTCAGTTAAAAGAATTACACTTTATGCTAGGTAGTTTTTGAAATGAGGTATAGTTTTATATAAACTTGTTTTATTAGCACAACAAAACTACTCATCTGTTGCAGAGAATAAAACCTTCAGGGTAGCTATGGGAAAATTTAAGTTTTGCTGAACTAGCAGAAACCAAATGTAGGTTAGATTAGTCCAAAGAACATGAAGAATAAGCTTGTCATTGCATGTGAACTAAATCAATGTACTGTTGAAAGGCACAATGTAGCTATTAGTGAGTCATGTAATGACTACCACTTATAAAAAGTAACCAGAGAGAATGAAAATATATTTACACCAGTTCGTTCTTGCAAAAAAAATATGAATCTTTTGTAAGACTGTACTCTCCCAAATGCCTTTTTTCTCCTACTTAAAATAACTTTTCCTAATTATCTAGTATTGTTGGTAGTAGAAAGAAAAAACAGACTAGAGAATATTTTTTATTGGAACCTTCCAAATTCAAATACAGTTTTAGCAATTTTCAGAGCAGATAAGAAAATATTTAAACTCTCAAAATTCATCACCAGTGTTTTCAGATCCAGATGAGGTTGTGAATGACTGCCTTCTGTATCTGAAAATGCATTTTTATTCTAGAAATGACATATTTTCTGTCTACATTTTTTTTTTAATTAAAAAGTATTCTACAGTGTCATAGTAAAAGGCCTTTTGGATGGTAAAAATAGATTGTTTAGGAAACTGGAAGAGAGTATGTTTTCATTAAGGATAGCACAAATTGTTCAAAATATTGATATTGTCCAGCTATTCACTGAAATTGAAATTTTACAACTGTAGGATCCCGAAAAGGACAAAGAAATACTAGTGTAATGAGTCAGGTTTATGATAGAGGTCTACAAAGTTGTGAGGCACAGAGGGAAGATGAATGGGAAATATTTTTTTCTTATTTCTAATAAGAAAACATTCTGTGGAACATCAAAAGAAAAGTACGTCATGTGGTACAGTCAAGAATCTAAATGAGATTTTTTTTTCATAAAATGTATTAACTGGAGCAAAGTAATGTAAAATATTGTGAATACTAAAACATGACTTCAATAAATTGCATCAATTCAAGAAAAAAGAATCCATCTAGGACTAGTAAGCACACAGCTACCATCAGTCATACAGGAAGTACCTCAAATGCAGGTTGATGAAAGCTGGGAAGTTATTCCTCTCAAGCACTATTAACATATGCTTACTTGTTCTTACAGTCTCCATAAGTATCTGCTCCTGGTTCTTGTTGGATGGGGTCTGCTGAGCCTGATGGACTTTTGGTTTGCCCTGTGAAGGGTGTCCTAATCCTGCTCCTCAAGTGTTCTATTTTAACAGCAGCAACCAGGTTTGGAATTTTAACTAAAGCCTTTTAGCTGAGGAAAGCTATTAATTTATCCTTTATAAAGTGCTACATATCGCTTCAGGAAAATTATTTACAACACTTAGTAATAATTTATTTCCCAATAATATTACCATTAAGGAATCTAAAAGCCACATCTTAAGTGACTATGTTGCAATTTAATCCATCCAAAATAACTTCAAGAGTACCTATTAAACTTTGGTGCCTGTGCCAGAAGCTTCAGTAGTATGACTTATCCCAGTATATCAATTAAATTGCTGCTACTCAAGATCATTGCGCCTTTTTTCATCAGTTAAGAATTAATTCAAAAGTGAGGGAAGTCACAAGTTTTCAATGACACTTTAAAGATATATTTTTCCTAAGTCACGTTTATTTAATGTACTAATAATTAGTGATGTAAAAATGTCACTAAAATTAAAGGAAGTGCTTTAAAGTAACAAAATAATAGGAAATGCAATTTACAAATGAATTTTCTCCTGAGCTGTTTCAGCCTACTAGGATAAGGACAATTCTGAAACTTTCTTGTGAGTCATCCAGCTGATGGAAAAATAATAATTGCTTCAGTTACCATGGTTTACCTGATCAATGCAGGTACATCTGATACAGTAGACTACAAAGTTTTGTTCATCACCATTTGAAGTGATTGAGTTAATCTAAGAAGTGGTAAAGCATGTTGAAGAACCAGTAAACAAGTACCTGATTTTTATTAATAATATTCGAGCAAGGAAAGGCCTATTTTTCTTCCTCTTTTTTTGAAAGCTGACCACTTTTTGCTTGCCCATTCCTCCTTAAAGCCTTGGGGAAATTATTATTGAGGGTTTGGGGTTTTTAAAATTAATCTCCAAGGTACTTAAAATTAGAATTCAACAACAATTGCAACTCCTTTCTCAGTTAGATTTTGCATTTTTAAGCTTCTGAAATCCTGTGAGGAACCTATAGCTTTAGAAATACTTAGTAATTAAGAAATCTAGTTCCTGTGCTTCACATCATCTCTTCTTGGTGTATATTCTAGAAATTTGAAAAACTAAGTCTCATTTTCAGGTGAAGAAGCCTGGAAGCAACTTAGATATCAAAATGAGTAATACATGGGTGATGTTTCAGGTAGTGAGTTTGAGTGTGGACCAGTAAAATTATGATATATTCATCTGCGCTGTAATCTGCTTGATAGTTAAGATATTCAGAAATGAACAGTTCTGAAATTAAAATAAGAGAAGAAAACAGATATTTTTTCTGTTATTTTTAATTTTGAAAATGAAGTCTTCACATTGCACAATATCTTAAAGAAGGGCATTTATTTTCTTTATAGAGCAACTCAGAAATGTCTTTGTTTATTCTGAGAGTTTGGCTTAGCTTTTGGTTGTAAAAACCCAAAGAAATAAAAGTTTGTCTAGGATAGTTTTACTTAGGACAGTATGTAAAAAGCACATACTTCTGTTCCATAAACTGTATATCAAGTTTTTAAATTAAATACAAAATCATGTCTGGAAATTAAGTTTAAGCCAGTGCTTAAATGCTATGTTATATATGTATGAATTAAGCATTAGTAAATATGATCATATATAAGAAAGATTATTACCTTTGGTTCAAGTGTCAGTGAACTGTACTATTGTGCTCTATTATGTTAATATCTGCTTACAAGGTTTTAATAGTTTTTAGGCCAGAAATCTTATTGTCACATTGGAATGGCTGAAAAGCAATTGCAAACATGTTAATTTTATACCAAGAGAATATTGTAAGTTTGCTCTGGTTAATTTTCAGAAACAAGTGCAACCATTTGGCACATATTTTGAAAATAAATATTTGCATTGTACAGTGCACTGTAACACTGTATTAACTAGAATGAACTTAGTGAGCCAAAAATAAATTATATACCTGGAACAGTATGGTTTACATAATGTCCAGAGAAAAGCAACACTCTTGGTTATTTTCATCACTCAGCTTAAACAGTGCATATAACTCACATCTTTTCTCTGATTTAATACTGTAATACTTTTTTCCATAAGAAGTGATTTATTGCACACTCTAATTGCTCATGAAATTTCACTTTAATTTAAAAAAATAATTTAATTATATCTGTAGCAGTACATTGAAATACCTTAAATGATTCTGTTTGTTAATCTTTCATTTTCATATTTCAAATAAAAGAGCACAGTTAATTTTGTTTTACTTTTTTCTTTTTCTTGTCTTTCAAATATAAAAAAAATCTGTTTGAGGGGACATGAGGATGGTCAAGGGAGAATGAAACTTAGCATGCTATGTCTTAGCCTGGAGAAAAAAGGTCAGTCAATAAAATCAGTGGATTTTAATGGATAAGCCTGAAGACCTTTAACTATATGTGGTAGATTGACCCCAGCTGGGTGCCAGATGCCCGCCAAAGCCCACTCTATCACTCCCTCTCCTCAACTGGACAGGGGAGAGAAAAATATAAAGAAAGATTCGTGGGTGGAGATAAGGACAGAGGGAGATCACTCTCTGATCACCGGCACAGGCAAAAAAAAATAATATATATTATCAATCAGACAAGAGGATAAGAAATAAAACCAAATCTTAAAACACCTCCCCCCACCCCTCCCTCCTTCGCAGGCTTAAATTCTCTCCTGATTTCCACCCCATCCCCCATAATGGTACAGGGGAGCAGGGAATGGGGGTTGGAGTCAGTTCATCACACATGGTTTATGCCGCTCCTTCCTCCTCAGGGGGAGGACTCCTTCTCCCGCACCAGCGTGGAGTCCCTCTCATGGGAGACAGTCCTCCATGAACTTCTTCAGCATGAGTCCTTCCTATGACCACAGTTCTTCACAAACTGCTTTAGCATAGGTCCATTCCATGGGGTGCAGTCCTTTAGGAACAGACCTTCAGGAACCTTCTCCAGCGCGGGCTTCCCATGGAGTCACAGCCTACTTCAGGCATCCACCTGCTCCAGCATGGGGTCTTCCACTGGCTACAGGTGATCATCTGTTTCACCATGGACTGCAGGTGGACAGCCTGCCTCACCATGGTCTTCATCACAAGTTACCGGGGAATCTCTACTCTCGTGCCTGGAGCACCTCCTCCCCTTACTTCTTCCCTGACCTTGGTGTCTGTGGAGTTGTTTCTCTCACATCCTCTCACTCCTCTCGCTAGCTGCAAAGTGTGCAGCTTTTTTTTTTTTTTTTTTTTTCCTCTTCATCTTTTATTTCTTAATTATGTTCTCAGAGTGGCACTATCGATGGGCTCAGCCTTGGCCAGTGGCGGGTCCGTCTTGGATCCGGCTGGTATTGGCTGTGTCGGGTCGGATATGGGGAAAGCTTCTGGCAGCTTCTCACAGAAGCCACCACTATGACCCCTCCCGCGACCAAAACCAAATACACTATAGTTATAATAAATAGCATATCAAGCAGGGAGATGGTGATCTCTGCAAAAAGCTCTCCAGTAATATCTTGAAGCTAAAGAACAAGAGCAACTGATTGCCACTTTGTTACTTGAGCGGTGGTCCCGCTGATGAGGCGGAAAGGCCATTATGGATGATTTGAAAATCTGCCAGGTGTCAAACTTAAAACTGTGAAAGTTACAATGCATTAAAAAAAAAAAAAAAAAGTGTGCAAACTCAGAAAGCAATGCCTTTCCTAGGCAACCAAGACTTAGATATATTTATTCCTTTTTATTATGTCTTGATATACTCTTCATCATAATGTCTTCTTTACTCTCCTACAAACCAAAGAATCATCTTCATTTATATGCAATATGAGCTTACTGCCAGTACTGTCACAATATAAATGTGTTGCATTAAAAATTAAAAATATTTTTTTTTACACTCCATCAAGATGAAAAGTGAGCCTTCATTCTCATTTGCAGTTCTGCTTCTAAACTGTCATCCTTCTTGTATTGTACCTCAGGACATGATCACTAATAGACAGCCAAATTCCTACAGACCTTAAATTACCTCAGCTGTGCTCTGAGCTTGAATCCACATGATAGCAAATACAGAAGAATTTTCAAAGGTGAGCTAAGTCAGTTGCTGTGCTTCACTGGGAATAAACTTCTTTGATCTAATGTCAGAACAATAGAGAAAAGGAATGTATGGGATGGTTTATCTTTCCGCCCAAGGCTCTTAAAAGCTGAAGGAGCCATTATTTGTTTTGTAAGCTAAGAAATCCAAAAGTGACTCTTTCCATGCAGTATACCAATCTTTTTAAAAGTAAAATAAAATGCCTGCTAGATGTATATCTCTTGCATCCTTTGTCCACTTAGTTGTTTGATTATTTTTTTTTTTACTTTTGCCAGGGCAACACTGAAGTCCACATTTTTGTTATCAGAGAAGTAAGGTTACCTTTCAAGTTGGCTGAAGTCCTGGCTCTGCTGAGCACTCTGTTTTGTAATTTGAAGGTTAAATTATTCTCTGAGAGCCTTGTTGGAGCTAGTGTTCTCACTCCCAATAACTATAGGAGCTGCCTGACCTTTATAAGTGCAAGTCAATATTCACACTGTCAGAAGGAACCTCATGGAGAGTAATCTCCACAATCACAAGGAGAAGCGCTGTGCCATAGGCAGATCATGACCAGTGAAGAGGAATCAGTGAACAGTCAGATAAAACTGTTTTAACTGGATTCAAAGAGTTTCTTTTACACAGCTTCAGGTTCTATTCAAAAGTCTGCAGACCTGCAGTATCCACAGCTCTCCTCCAAATTTCAACAAGATCAATGGAAAAATAACAATAAAAAAGGAATTAGGAGGGAAACACTCAAAATGTTTTGACCTCTAGGTCATCTTCTACTCTCTGGTAAATTTAGACACATGTAACTGGAAAAGAGATAAAATAATTGCCTATTGCCTTTGTCCTCTACCCAATATAAATCCCAAAGCAAGTCTTGTATTAAAAATCACTAGCTGAAAAACACTGTATTAACATAAAAAATCTTGAATACCTCACTGCACCTCATAAACATTTCCAGTACTCCAATAGAAATACTGGGATTTTTGAATACAGTATCAGACCAATAAGAAATGCCATCCTCTCTTGTCAGGCTTTCAAAGTAATAGCAGCTTTTCTGTGAATTGAAAATGTACCTGCAGAAGCAGAGAAATAAATAAGTGTTCTGTCTCGAGATAATGCTGGTATTATGCAAATATGCACAGGTTTCTATTAGCACTTATAAATGGACATATGAAAGCAAGGGAAAAGAATGAATGAAGAATCCAGCCAAGAAAAAGTGACCCAAGATGCAGCACCCAGGAAAGAGTTGGTTCTTTTTAATTTAAAAAAAAAAAAAAAGGAAAAAAAAAAAAGGTGTTATGAACATTTGAGAGCAAAATGCACTTTGGAAACTCTATTTCTCCCTCTCCTCTAGACACCTGAGTTTACTAGAAATTTCAAAATTGTCTAGAACCCGTTGCTCTAAAATAACTGGTTCGGACCATATTTCCTCTCTTCTAAATTTTCAGTAAATGAAATCTCTGCTTATAATTTAATGACAGAAAATAAATGACATCTGAAACTTGGCAGAATAGTGTAAACCGAGGCTTGCCTGACTCAGACTATGTTTCTGGCTCTATTTCAAGTAGGAGACAAAGGACAAGCCAAGCCAGTGGAAATTTTGCAACTTAGCTAGCATAATAAACTAAGATAGCTTTTTTTTTTTCCTTTTTTTTTTTTTTTTTTTTAATTTTAAGGCTGTTTATTCTGTTCTGCGGCTCATGACCTGGCTTATGTTTTGAAACATCTGTTACAGGCTGCAACCAAGGCAACCAGCGAATACTGGGAATTTCATAATACTTAAGGAATGTTAAAATATTATTTATGGAAACACCCTACAAGTCAAAAGGATTTTAACTAAAACTGGTTAATTTTAGGCCCATGGTCTGCAAAGATATATACACATCATTTTGTTCAATTATGAAATACAATATCATCACATTTAAAGATTAACTATTCCATTATTTATATTATTTTAATACAATTGGGAATTTTAAAAAAAATCTTTTATAAAATGCATACACTTCGGTTTTAGCTTTCATGTCAAATAAACAACTTTAGCAAAAGTTTTCATCCCAACACTTGGACTTTTCCTGTCAGAAGTTTAATTCAGAAAATTCTGATCAAAATGAAAATGTTTGATTTTTATAAATCATGGTACTTTTCTTTATTTTCCTGATGAAATCTTCATTTTGACTTCCTACAGTCAAAGAGGAAGCACTTTACTAATATGCATTTACCTGTGTTTTCATAATTTTTTCTGCAATTTTTATTACAGGGTTTTTCCTAGGATTTAATCTTCTTTCTGAAGACCTTCCATTCTGAGAAATGATGCATAGGGATCACAAAATTCTTGTCTTGAGCTATGATTGTTCGATTTCTGGGGATACAATGATGTACATTATGGGCATTGCAAACCAGCCTTTCTCTTATATTGGTGAACTGGTATAAAATGGAGTGAGAAGACAAGAATAATAAAACAATTAGAAAGGTCAAATAATTAAACTCAAAGTGGCTCCAAAAAAAAAAAAAAAAAAAAAAAATCTATATAAGAGCTTTAAAATGTCAATTACATGAAAAGATTATTTAAAAAAAAATATTAATAATTATAAAAGTGAATTCCATGAAGCAATTATTAGAGAAGTACTGTTCATTTAATTTATTTGACTTTTTAAACAGGTTTCAAACAACAGTTGTTCAATCTCTATGGTTGAAAACAAATCATAATATAAATAATTATAATCATAATCCAACTGCAGTTTCCTAACAATGACGTTTTTTACTTAATTTTATAATTTTTATCCTCTTTTAATTCTCCAGAAGGAAGGAAATAAATTGCAATGGTGCACAGCTGCCTTGGGTAACATTATATTCTTCAGGGTTTCTATTTTCTTCACAGAAGGAGATATATTGTGGTACCAAAAGAATCACATTTTCTATGCTGGGGTAAAATTTTTTACAGCATTTTATGGTGCCTGTTTTTTTCTTTTTTAAATCTGGTTATTCTTCTGATATCAAGAGTTGTGTTCATTATTTCTAGAGCATGGTAGGAAGTTATATGCAATATTCTCATACAGAGCAGATATAAGCTACTGTCTCAACAACTAATCGCAGTTTTAGCAGTAATTTATAGTTTAATTGGTAATAACATTCAGGATTTGGGGTGATTCAGAACAGGTTGATTTGTTTCTTTAAGCACTGAATCTTAGGAAGGGTCTGTTCCAGTTATTCCTTCTGTCTTACATCTTCCTCTGAACCACTAGGTAGGGTGTGGTGTTGTTCACATTTACAGTGATTACTGGCAGAGGTATTTGGCACCCACAAATTTCTAGACTCAGTGAAACACATTCTTCATCCAGAAGTAGAACGCAATTCTTACGTGAGCCCAAATGTGAAATACTTAAAGAAGAAAAGACAGTTACGAGAAAATAGCAGCGTGGTAAGTGTGTAAAGAGACTATTACAATTGGTTATGATGAAACAGTTGGCTGGTCTTGTAGGTGCTATTCAGATCCCAATAGTTTCCCTTGAATTTGAAGGAGCACAAGTAGGGAAGTATAACATTTTGCTAAGTGAAAGGAAGCTGACTTTCTCAGCCCTTCCTATCCCCCAAAAAAACCCCAACAAAACATCCAAAATTAAAAACTCTACCAAAAATATCCCAGATTTTTCTTATTAAAAAAACCCCAATACCCAAAGGTCACAATTTGCAGTCAAATCTGACAAAACGTTCCCACTATAAGACATTGTGGGTTTTAGGCTAAATGCTTGTCAAACGTTTGCAGTGCTGCCTAGTAGTACTCTGTTCCTAGTAACCAGTAACTAGTATCCAATGTTAGTCTCTGGATGCAACTTTAAACTTTTTTTTGATAAATATCCCATGAACATATTAATTTCACTTTTGAGAATGAAAGAAATCTTTGCTTTGCCAATGTTAAAAATTCTGGCAGCCTTTTCACAAGAAGCTGAAAAGTACTTAAGCTTCAAAAATGACAAAAGACTTTCAGTAGGTACTTTACCTTCATATCAAGACATCATTTTTCTGTTCTTCTGAAAACTGTCCCAAATGTATACTTAAAGGTTTTGTTTAAAATAAAAGCCTTGACGAATCTGAATTTCTTTTTGCTATGATATCAATGATTTTCTGCAGGGAAGTCCCATAGTTTATTGCTGCAGTAACGCTAGTTTGTTCTTATCGCTAAGGATTTTGTTCCTCCTATTGTTTTAGAGCAAAACAATAGGAGAAACGTTTCTGCCCCTTCTCTTTGTGAGAGAAGGGTCAGAAACGCTGCTTTGTGTATTCCATGGGCAGAGTGCTCCATGGCCAGTTGCAACAAAAAAGGAACTTGCTGAGGAACAAAATGGAGAAAATATTTCTGCTCTTCTGAAATGTCTATATGAAAATAAGTTTGGATGAATTTCAGAGTCATGGGAGAAATAGTATATAATTTTACACATATGAATATTTGTTTAATTTGAAATGCTCTTTCCTTAGAAAGTGTGCTTATTCTAGGTCATACTGATGTGAAGTATTCCAAGGAACTTCACCAAACAATTGGTGAAGTTTTTACAAAAATATTTATAAGGAAATTAATCACTTGTTTCTAGTGTAGATAAGACCAGACCAGGCAAATATCAAGTACTCTAAGGTCTGAGTGAAGTAGCTTGCATATATCTACTTATCATTTGTAGCTACTGAGTTCAGAGGTTTTAACACAAAAATGCAGAATCATATGGAAGGCAGAATACTTCTTTGCAAGTATTTTACTATTTTATATTCTCACAACAGTATTTTTGGTGTCTTCTGAAAAGTGTTGTAGCAAAGGAGACACGGAAGCTGAAATTATTAGCTATTGTAACTGGCACAGAAGAAACTGGTGATTAAAGTATGAAGGAATAAATTATATTTGGCTAACTTGTTGAATAAATTATAAGTCAAAATTCAAGTACAGAAATTTAAACAGCTTTGTTACTATTAAGCAATCTGGACAATGTTAGCACTACAGAGAACAACAGGGCAGAACTTTATAACTGCAAATTATATTTTTTTCCTGCTTGTATTTGTTGGCTTTATAATTAGGGAGATAGCTTTATAAAACTCATTTACTAACTGAATGTCAGAGAAAATCTCTAGTGCTAACTATTTTACTGAAGCCAGGTTATACATACTTATCAGCAATAACTGTGAAAACAACCTTAATTTTGTATTTTTCACATTATGGGTCCTGTTCTACTTTGAAATAGGATTCTGCACACCAAACTGACAAAAGAGGAGTTATAAAATATACCTTGTGAAAATTTTAAATGTTTTTATTTCGCTTCTGCTTTGTTCCATATGAGATTTCCAGTAGATTTATTACCAGCTGCAGCCACATTCATTCTGTGGGTTTTTCTGTTTACCAAGGACTGTCTCAGGCCCTTCCCTGTGTAGGTAGATATCTTGAGGTTTAAACTTTGAAGAAAAATTGTAATTGGTTGCTCATACTCATTGAGTTAGCATATACTGAGACCAATAAGCTGCACTCTCATAAATAGTCACAGTCATGACCCAGAGCATTCAGTCTGATAATCCAGAGTAGTTCCACACAGACAAGCATTTCAGGGGATTAAAACCAAGGCAAAATCAAGACAGTGCGCTAGAAACAGTTTGTACTGTTGCAGCATATAGTTTCACCTTACACTTCCTTGGACCAAAGGTTCACTTTGGAATAAAGACAGGCTTTTTATTTTTATAATTTAAAGTCATTTTCCCGTACTGAAAAATTAAAACAATAAATCCTATCCTGCAAAGTCCCATATCCCAACCAGCTTTATTCTGGACAACTATATGTACTGAACATTTCAGATTAGTCCCCTGGAAGTTATACTTCAGATTAAAATTCTAAACTTTCTAATATTTTTTAATAAAAGGTGCTTTTAAAAAGTAGCATTAATTAATATTATTTCCATGTTTTCAGGGTTCTTTTTATAGTTATTTTCACTCAGATTTGCTGCTATGCAACAGAGGAAACATCAGTTATTTTAGTCTCTGCAATGGTCAAAATTCATAACTGGTTTACTTTTTTAAGTACTCATCATCTATTATTATTTATTCCATTGATTCGCTGAAAATGCATCCCCGTTGTTAAGGGATGTTAGCAGTGGATGCTGTTTCTAGCAACTCCACACCCAGGAATTCCTTCTACCTTGCAGCTGGAGCCCACTCCCGGACACCCAGGGACCAGGAGGTCCCTGTGCCAGACTGAGGGACAAAAATGCTGCTCTTTTTCAAGGTGAACCAGTAGCAAAACTCAGCACGTGTCCCACATACATGCATGGCCAACTGCATGGACTACTACAGACAAGGTTTTGCCTTCAACATCACCTTTACATGACTCATATAAAACGTACAGACAGCCAAGTCACTTTCATTCTCTTTGTCTGGTACAGTCTGAACTTCATGAGTGAAAGCGTACACACATCATGCTCCAGATTCATAAGATTCACAAAGACACATACATTCATGGATCACACCGAGTACTGGCACAGTATGGCCCCCCTGTCTGATACCACTGTCTGGATCCCAGGCCCTGTAAATCGCTTCCCATATCTCCTACTCTTCCACAAGTTCAGCTTGATGGTCACCAGCAAATATATTCACACTCATCTCACAGGCACTCCACTCTCATGGGTCCCCCTGAATACCAGCACAGACCCTGTGCCCTTATATTCATGGCTGGACCAAGGGCCTTCTACCCACTGGCTGGTCCAGCTTGAAGCTTGCTGGTAAATGAGGCATTGAAACCTCATCACACACCATTTTGGAGGACATACAGACGCTTGGCCTCTTCCATCAACGGGCAGTAAGCACGAGGACTGTGACTCATGGTTCTGCTCCAGCCACTGGCATTGATCCCCTCATTCACCTCACTCACACCACTCCCCAGTAGCTGGTTTTCAGGACACACACCATTCCCACTCCAGTAACTGGAACTGAGACCACCCATTCTTTCCAGTTCCTGGCACCACAGACCAAAGTTCCCTCTGCCCTGACTCTGACTCCAATTGGTAGCACCAAATCCACTCATGCCAGGCCCCCAGCAGCTGGCATTCCAAGCACGAACTCTGCAGGACCTAACAAGACCATCTGGAAAGTTATTTTTTTTTACAATACATTTTTGATTTACGGACCCTAAATATAACTTTGATAGCTTTCAATAGAGAATTTACCCAAATATGGCTTCAGTTTTAACATTTTCCCACCTTTTAAACACAGAGATGTGGTTTAGGTTATTTTCATGCCATTATCCAATATTCTAGCATCTTGTAGAATTAAGGCTGTAGGAGATTGGTGCTGTGAAATTTTCACAGAGCCAAGACTTAATGCGTAATTCCTTTGTAACTAAGATGTTGATTTTGCTGTGATTCCTGCCAAAAGATCCTTCCACGTTTTGCACTCAGGACCTTGACTGGGCTGAGAGGTCTGTCTGCAAAAATCAGGGCATGAAAGCTGCCAAAATTTGAAAGAAGTGCTAAGGTCATTTGGCCACCTTAAGCACTCCTTGCTTTCTTTTCCCACTCTTTTCTGTGAAGAAGAGAATCATAGCTGAAGTGCTGAGAGCTGTGATAGGAAAATTAAATCTTTTTAAACATTTAAATCTTTCCACCGCTTAATTGCAAATTGTGAAACAACAGATTGCAAAGGCAGCTTTGACTACTGTGCTTACAAGTTCCATATCATTTGCCTGTTAAGTTTGAGATGGAAAGGTAGCCTGAAAGCTGCCAGTATGTTTTGTTTATTTTTTGAGATTCATCTGTTTCAAGAAAGACTGAGATAAGGTGGAAAGAATGAAAACAAGAAATGAAATAAAAAAAAAAGGTCCTTAGCCAAGAGCAAACAAATTACATATGCATGTTACAGAAATCATAGAATCACAGAATCAAAGAATCATAGAATCATAGAATATTTTGGGTTGGAAGGGACCTTAAAGATCATCTAGTTCCAACCTCCCTGCCATCAGCAGGGACACCTTCCACTGCACCAGGTTGTTCAAACCCGCATCCAGTCTGGCCTTGGACACTTCCAGGGAGGGAGCATTGACAACGTCTCTGGGCAACCTGTTCCAGTGTCTCACCAACCTCACAGTAGATAATTTCTTCTTAATATCTAATCTAAACCTACCCTCTTTCAGTTTAAAGCCATTGCCCCTTGTTCTATCACTACCTGCCTTTGTAAAAAGTCCCTCCCCAGCTTTCTAGTAGATCCCTTCAGGTATTGGAAGGCCGCTATAAGATCTCCCCAGAGCCTTCTCTTTTCCAGGCTGAACAGCCCCAACTCTTCCAGCCTGTCCTCATACGAGAGGTGCTCCAGCCCTTGGATCGTTCTCATGGCCCTCTTCTGGAGTCGTTCTAACTGGTCCATGTCTTTCTTATGTTGGGGGCTCAAGAACTGGACACAGTACTCCAGGTGGGGCCTTATGAGAGCAGAGTACAGGGGGAGAATAATTTCCCTCAACTTGCTGGCCACGCTTCTCTTGATGCAGCCCAGGATAAGGTTGGCCTTCTGGGCTGCAAGTGCACATTTCCGGCTCATGTTGAGCTTCTTGTCTACCACCACTCCAAAGTCCTTCTCTTCAGATCTGGCCTCAAGCCACTCATCACCCAGCCTGTATTTGTGCTTGGGGTTGCCCTGACCCAGGTGCAGGACCTTGCATTTGACCTTGTTGAACTTCATGAGGTTAGCACAGGCCCACCTCTCACGCCTGTCAAGGTCCCTCTGGATGGCATCCTGTCCCTCCAGCATGTCAACCACACCACTCAGCTTGGTGTCATCAGCAAACTTGCTGAGGGTGCACTCAATCCCACTGTCCATGTCTCTGACAAAGATGTTGAGGAGCACCAGTCCCAATACCAAACCTTGAGGGACACCACTCGTCACCAGTTTCCACTCGTACTTTGAGTGGTTGACCACAATTCTTTGAGTGTGACCATCCAGCCAGCTTCTTATCCACCGAGTGGTCCATCCATCAAACCCATATGTTTCCAATTTAGAGATAAGGATGCCATGTTAGACAGTGTCAAACACCTTGCACAAATACAGGTAGATGACATCAGTTGCTTTAGCCTTATCCACCAATGTTGTAACCCCATCATAAAGCCCCATATAAAATCATAACCAGACTGGTCAGGCAAGATTTGCCCTTGGTGAAGTCATGTTGGTTATCACCAATCACCTTCTCATTCTCCATGTGCCTTAGCACAGTTTCTAGGAATATCTACTCCATGATCTTGCCTGGCACTGAGGAGAGACTGACCAGCCTGTAGCTCCCCAGGTCTTCCTTGTTACTCTTTTTAAAAATGGGAGTTACGTTCCCCTTTTTCCAGTCTGCAGGAACTTCACCAGACTGCCAGGACTTCTCAAATATGATGGATAGTGGCTTTGAAACTTCATCTGCCAGTTCCCTCAAGACCCGTGTATGCATCTCATCAGGTCCCATGGACTTGTGCACCTTCAGGTTCCTTAGGTGCTCCCAAACCTGATCTTCTCCTACAGTGGGTGGCTTTTCATTCTCCTGATCTCTTCCCTTGCTTTCTAGGACTTGGGCAGTGTGGCATGAGTCCTTGCTGGTGAAGACTGAGGCAAAAAAGTCATTGAGCACCTCAGCCTTCCCAATTCCTGGGTGACCAGATCTCCCATTGCCTTCTGGAGAGGGCCCACATTTTTCCTAGTTTTTCTTTTCTCCCCAACATACCTATAAAAGCTTTTTTTGCTGCTCTTGACATCTCTATCTAAATTCAATTCTGTCAGGGCCTTGGCTTTCCTAACCTGATCCCTGGCTTCTCAGGCAATTTCTCTGTATTCATCCCGGGTAACCCGTCCTTCCTTCCACCCTCCGTAGGCTTCTTTCTTGATCCTAATTTTTTTCAGGATCTTCCTGTCCATCCATGCAGACCTCCTGCTTTTTTTGCCTGCCTTCCTCTTTGTTGGGATGCATTGTTTCTGGGCTTGGAGGAAGAGATCTTTGAGTATGTTCCAACTGTCCTGTACCCCTCTTCCTTCCAGGAATTCATCCCATGGTACATGATCAAGCAGATCCCTGAAGAGGTCAGAGTCTGCTCTCCTGAAATCCAGGGTGGTGAGCTTACAGTGCACCTTCTTCACTACCCTGAGGATTTAAAATTCCACCATTTCATGGTCACTGCAGCCAAGACTGCCCAAGAGCTTCACGTTCCCCATCAACCCCTCCTTGTTGGTGAGAACAAGGTCCAACATGGAACTCCTCCTCATTGGTTCCTTGACCACCTGGAGAAGGAAGTTGTCCTCCACGCATTCCAGGAATCACCTGTATTGTTTGTGCCCTGCTATGTTGTCCTTCCAACAGATATCAGGGTGGTTGAAGTCCCCCATGAGGACCAGGGCTTGTGAACATGAGGCTGCTCCCATCTGCCTATAGAGGGCCTCATCTGCTTGGTCTCCCTGGTCTGGTGGCCTGTAGCAGACCCCCACTGCAATATCCCCTTTCCCTTTCTTCCCTTTAATCCTGACCCATAGACTCTCAGCTTATCTTCTGTCTCCAGGTGGAGCTCCATATACTCCAGCTGGTTGCTGACATTGAGCATGACACCCCTTCCTCATTTCCCTTGCCTGTCCTTCCTGAAGAGCCTGTATCCTTCCATTCCAACACTCCAGTCATGGGAGCCATCCCACCATGTCTCCATGATGCCAGATACATATCACAAGTCAAATCAGACACATATCACGAGTCTCACCTTAAATTAATTCAGTGCTGCTACACTGATAGAATATATGCAATGCAGGGAATATCATCAGGCTGCTGGTATCTCAGGTCTGCCTATCTCAGCTCTGGAGTAGCCATTCAGCTCTGTTTTATGTCTTGTATTGCATCTTAGCTCTGAACTGAAAAGATTTCTCATGAGATTTCTGTTTGTGCTACTTCCTTCTTGGATCTCTCTAATAAAATTTTCAACAAAAATGTCAATTAGAGCAGCTTTTCTGACTTACATTTCCAGTCCAAGAAGGGCTAATGTTGCACAATCTGTTCCAAAACTCTTTTGGTTTTGGATTCAGGAAAACAAAAAAGACAAAGTGAACATTTGTGGGAGGAAAAATGGAAATAAGGCTTATCTTGTCTTTGATAATGTGATAATTGACTCAGAGGACTGACTCTTTCAGTCCCTCTGCAACTGATGCAGTGATCAGGGAGGTCTGGAAGTTTGACATTCTCTCTGGAAGCTTCCCCTTAGAGACCATCCTTCCAGAACTAGCAACACAAAGTAAATTGAGATCATACTCCTTTACATTTTAAGGCTGTCATTTTGATCAGGATGGTTATGCCAGATTACTCTTTCCATATATTGCTTTTTCAGTCCCTGGATTCAGGGAAGAACGAGGCATTAGTTGCAAACTACTAATTAATCAACCTTATTAATTAAGTCAGCAGTCCCTAAAGGTGAGAATACAACTTTTTTCTTTTAAGTTTTTTGATAAATTGATATAAATACATATGAAGTAAGACTCATTTCCTTTTGGTATTCTGCTTGAGTTGCCATCAGTAGAATGAGTTTATATTGAGAGGTTTGGTCAAAAATTACATTAACAAAACAGGCAGCTGAAGCTGAGCTGAATGACTGACCCAAGTAGGAGTTATGTAAACAAGGAAAAGTAATTCTGTAACTCTAAGGGAGTAAAGAGTCTCACTCTGAATTTAAAACTATTTAGAAGACAAGAAATAAAGTGTGTTAATAAAGTGACTATTGACCAAGATTTTGATAGATTGTTAAGGAATTTTGGTGGTTCAGAGCAGAGGTCAGTAGTAAAACATCCTGATGTTTGGATTATATTACCTTATGCTGGTATCAAAATGAGGGAGGATTACAGAATACTTCTTGAAAACCAAATGAAACAAGAGGAAATTAGCTCAGTTGTTGTAATTTATTCATTATAATGCTGTTCATTATAGGTGGTTTCAAACTAATATGTTTAGAATTCTGGCATAGAAGTCAATTCAAAACTCTAGGGAAAAGAATATATTTTATATACAATAAGCCTTGGGATCTACAGTACTGAAATACTGCAATATCTGATTTCAACTGCAATAATGGAGAAATTGATTAATATATTGGTATTTTATAGTCACAGAATATGTGATTAAGTTACTCTGGCAACTGCTATATAATCTGTAATATAAATCTAATATAAAACATATATTTTAGGGGTAGACAATACCAATGGAATGAAAACCCTGTAATATATTTGTGTTTCTAACTTTTCATTAAAAACTGTAATAATTAATGGAGAATTATGTCAACTTTATTGTCTTTCAAATATTACAGTTAATAAGACATAATAAAATAATTATCAAAACTATGTTGATAATCTCTTCTCATGAGAGAAAAGAGTCCCTCATGGGGAGGGAATTTTCATAAGGGCAGCTAATGACAGAACAAGGGGAAATGGCTTTAAGCTAATAGAGGGTAGGTTTAGATTAGATATTAGGAGGAAATTCTTCACTGTGAGGGTGGTGAGACACTGGAACAGGTTGCCCAAGGAAGCTACGGATGCCACCTCCTTGGAAGTGTTTAAGGTCAGGCTGGATGAGGCTTTGAGCAACCTGGTCTAATGGGGGGTGTCCGAGCTCATGGCAGGGGGGTTGGAACTAGATGATCTTTAACGTCCCTTCCAACCCAAACCATTCTATGATTCTATGATACATTCACATGATATTCATTACATATCTAAAAAATTATATTAGACAGATGTTTTTATTATCATAATTTTTATTCACGTTTAAGTAAGGACTTTTTCACAGCTCTTGCAAATTTACAGTATGTTATTTATCATCAGCTTGCAAAATCTTCTATGGAAGTTTTTCCTTTTGCTAAGAGTATATTCAACATTTTCAAGGTTTAATGCATTGCAAAAACTACTGAGTTCTAAAAAAAGTCTCAATTTCTTTGTTGCATTTATTTATCTATCATCATCATTGTTGTCATCACAAATTATCTGGTAACACTTTCACTTTGAGAGGAATTTTACATTTCTCATCTTTAAAGTTCAGAATCCACAGATCTTAGAATGCTCTTATGTTGATAATACACTTCAGTAATTGTGCTGTATAGCAAATATTTCTGTGTGCAAGTTTTAAATAGTTTTTCAGATGAATAATGTCACAAATCAGAGGCTCTATTTAAAATGTCAGCATGTTCTTTCCATTAATATCACAGGAATGAGACTGACATTATTAGCAATGCATAACAAATGAGATTCAATAAGTAACTGCAAGGCACATTGCCCTGTGTACAGCTGTGCTATCATAAGTATAAAATTTTACTCACTACATTGTAAGAAATGCATTTTGTAAGAAAATAAAATAAAATCTTCCTCTAAATATGATAAATAGGAGCTAAAGGTAATATGACAGTGTATCTCTGTTGCATAATCAAATATTTTAGCAGAAAACATTAAGCTCAACTTTTAAATAATTTTTAAAGACTTTAAAAACAGTCTGTTTTCTGACCAATCACACCCAATATCCACAGGAATGCTCTTTCATATGAAAGTGATCTGCCTCTGTGTTCTACTTACTCTCGTGCATTGTCTTCTGCCAAGCTTTGTCAACTTACAACTGCAAGATCAACAAAAGAGCTCACCATCTTTATTGCCATAGCCATCTCATAAGAAACACAAGGTACATAGTGTTGTATTTAGGATTTTGCTAAGCTGTGTTTACACAACATCAAGGCCTTCTCTGTTTCTCATGCTGCTCCACCAGCAGCATGTGTGCACTGGGTGTGCACAAGATATTGGAAGGGACACAGCCTGGACAGCTGACTCAAACTAACCAAAGAGGTATCCCATTCCGTCAGACAATGGGCTCAGCAATAAAAGTTGGGCAAAGAATGAGGAGGAGGGCACGTTTGGAGTTATGGCACTTGTCTTCCCAAGTATCTGTTAAATATAATGAAGCCCTGCTTTCTTGGAAATAGCTGAATATCTGCCTGCTGATGGGAAGTAGTGAATTATTTCCTTATTTTGCCTTGCTCACACATACAGCTTTTGCTGTACCTGTTAAACTGTCTTTATCTCAACTCACTTTTCACACTTTTACCCTTTTGATTCTCCTTCCCGTCCCACCTGGGGAGGAGTGAGCAAGCAGCTGTGTGGGGCTTAGCTGTCTACCCACAACATCCATAAAAAAACCCAACTTGAATAAAGTTTCTCCCACCTACTACATTAGAACATCTAGATAAGCAACAGCTTATCTCTAGCCAAGCAAATATTTGATTCTTTCTGTGGATGGTCAGGAAAAGCTACATCATCTTGGCTGTCAGTAAAGAGAAAAAAACTTGATATAAAAGTTGGTTACTAGTAGAGTGTCTTCAGAAGAGTTTAAAATAGAATCCAAATGACAAAAGAAGGGTTTAAGAGGGGGAACATCAATCTTTTTTTTTTTTTACTTTTTGTGATTAGATGACTTTTCTGTCAAGTTAAATTTTCTCAGGTTTTGCTTGTGGAGACATCCAGCTGAACATAGGAAGGAGTAGTACATCAAAGATAGTCACACATCAGGGATGAAAACAATGGGTTGTCCTACTAATAAAGATTCCAGGATAGAAAGTTCAATGTGTGATATGAAATATCTATATTGAAAGAATATGTCTCAGTGTCCTCCTGTAATGGTAACAAGTCAAGAAAAAGATTATTCAAAAGTAATGTAGTATTTAGTCTTAAAATTAATTTGTCTGGGAAAAAAATGCAGGAGATGGAGTCTTTGAAGTGTAAACACTTACCTGCTATAGTAATTTTTATTTCTCAGCTAAGAATGAAACTGAAGAATGAAAAGCTAGATAGATTTCCTTAATAATCAACAGTCTATCCACTGTATTCAATATTTATTGTTCAATATTATTCTTAGATTTATCTGATTAAATAATTTTTATTTAATTCAAAAAGTCTGATGGTACTACATTCCATGCTACAGTCACGAAAATTCCTTCTTTGATAAACTAACATTTGAAGACATGTGTCAGAGGCACACATTTGTTTAGACTGATTTATTTTTTGAATGTATGAGTTAGCATAAGAAATCAAAAGCTTACTGGATCTAATTTGATGCTCCAAATAATTACCATAAAGTTACTGAAGAAAAAGACACTACACTGATAAAATAATTATATTCATCAATAATCTCATTCTTGGTAACTGAAATGGGCATCATAACTGGTAGCAGTAACCTCAATAAATTTTCTTTTCAAAATTCATACAATTCATCAATGAAAACAAAAATAAGCAAATACATAACCCCTGAAAAAATCTTATTATTTTCTCTGTAGTGTCCTTCAGTGTTATTCAGTATAAAATACTCATGCATTTAACTCAACTTACATTGTTTAAAATCATTTCACTTAGTATAAAAGATAATCAGGCTGATTTTTAGTGTCTTTTTTTCAGATTTTTTCTAAGTTACTTTTTCCAATAAGATTTTTTTAAAAAATAAGCCACATGCACACAAAAAAACCCTAGCCAAACAAAAATCTACAAAACCAAAAAGGCCCACCAAAACAAACAAGCAAATAAAAACCCCCACAACCTCCTTAGGCAATGATACAGCGTCACCTACTCTCATTTCCCTTTTTTAAAACAGTTATAGCATTCAGAAAGACATAATAGTGTAAACTGTCAAAGCATCATTTTCTAAATATTACAACTCAAGAGTTTCTTTTCTGAAAAATTCTTACTCACTTACAACTCAATTCAAACAGGAAAAAAACCCCTTAGAATTATATATATCTTGAATGAACAAATAAGATTACAAAGCAAATGAGTTTTGTAAAATTGAGTCATGGCTAACAGCTGAAAAATATTTGGACTCACCTTTCAAGTAACAACCCTTCCTAAATCACAATATATGCCCTTGCTCAATATCCTGATGGGACTCAAGTCCTTCTAGACTCCCATTAACTTCTCTTTATTCTGTTTCATCTGTTATTCAAATTACAACCATTATTAAAACCTGTTTCAAAATCAACTTTTGTCAATCATCCCCAGTTTGTAGAAACACACATAGAGGAGGAAATGTTGTCCTCAATAGGATCAAATAAATCTTTAATACTTGGAAAAGAAGCAGGCCTGTATAAGCATCTCTTGCACCTTATTAGCTTATTTTCTTGCAAGGTGGGGAAAACGGGTATTCATTATTCCATGTTCCCTCAGTGAACACCTGAGCTTTCCTTCTTTGACGAAATTTACTTCTGTGCATATGACCGACTCACTGTGACAACTGAACTTGCATCCTATTAGGAAGCTCAACATAGTTTTTAATTACAAAAGAGACTTTCTGCACATGGGTAAATTTCACCCTTAACAAATGTCATTGTTAGACTGTGTTTCAGTTTCATGTTATTGAGTAAAACAAAACCAAATACATAACTTTAATGAGTTTCTGTAACTCATAGTTTTCTTGCATTAATATGATGATATTCCTTTTTCCTGAGTCTTCCTGACATTGTTTACAGGGTTAAATGTCAGAACAAAGAGCTTCACAATAACACCAATTTTTTATTGTGAGTATATGATGATTAAGACCAAAAGATGGCAAAATTAGTATTTTGCAAGAAACCTTAATCCAAATATAGAATTTCAATTAAAATAGTTGCAAAATGGGAGACACAAGTGACAATGTTGACAAACTCTGGATGAGTGGTAAAGTGGAGGGAGATGCAGACTGAAAAAGTCAGAAAAGCCAGTGCTACGGTATGTGTCAAAAATTTATAGCAAGATCCCACAATTGCCATTATTAAATGCTGCTGAAAGGTCAGGTAGCACTAAAATAGTTTAAGGGCTGTAATCAGTAATTAGGAAGAAGACATCAATATCTTTTCCCTGAAGACTTTTCAGAATCACATGAGACCAAATTAAATCAGGCAAGAATGTATCATACAAAATGCCTTAATAATAATTAATAAATAATTTATATAGAGGAAAAAAGTATTTCCCTTATCTCTCCCTTCCCTCTTAAAGTGTTATGAAAAAATAGTTATGGTTTGACTGTATAATGGAATAATATCAATCAACAAATTTATTTAAAACATTTTCAGTCACTATCTTTGGTTGGTTGGTTTCTTGTTTGCTCGTTTGCTTACTTTTTTCAGTTAGTTTTATCTACAAGATAGCATTTGAAAGATATTTTTTCTGTATGGATCCTGAATAATCTGGGTTGACTAAACAGAATGATAACTCTTCACATTAAGTACAATAGGTATTAAAATATAAATATTTCAGTGAGTCAAAAATAATTTTAATCCTTTCTAGGTAAACTCTACATCATACTATTAACAATATTTTATATTATTTTACATATAAACTTACTATATCATTAGAACTTTCGGTATGCAATCAGGTGTTAATATGTGCCCGAGAAAGGAGGAATAATTTTTGACAGTGCTTCAGGAAACACAAATCTCATTTTCAAAATTGATTTGGGATTATATTATTGTAGATAAATACACTGACTATGGAGCCCATTAGTGGTAGTGAGGTGCCTGAACACCTCAAAGGTCGGATGTACACATTAAGATTACTTTTGAAAGAGGACTTGATACACCAAGACGTATATATGACTTCTAAAAAAAAGTTTTTCTTGCTGAGTACCTGCAGATTAGTACTGAAACACTGTCAAATTATTTTATTTGCTCATGACCAACCTCACAGTCTTTTATTCTCATTTCTACACATCTCAGTCTTGAAAGCTATTTTTTTCAGTCCAAGCCCTATGAAAATATTTCAAAAAACATACCACTTCATTCACTGTTGTCTGGAGCAACCATTCATGTCTGGATTCAGTAATCTACTTAAAGGATTTTAATTTAATAATTTTCCTACTATACTTGAAGTTAGAAACAATCTTAAAAATTTTTCCCAGCTTTTTTGCTCCAACTGGGAAAATAAATTAATAGTAGAAACAGAAGCCAAATATGTAGTAATGTCACACTGTCTTTGCTGCATGATCTGAGAACTACAACTCAAATGCAAGACAAAAGACATTTTTAATAGCATGTTTCCAGTTGTCTCAGATTTATGTTCTATTATTCTACTTTATTTGTAGCAGTAATGGTTACTAAGTAGCTTTTGCAACAGCTTATTTCTCTACCTCTTTTTTACTACTGGCTTTTTTTTTTTTTAATTACTCTGACCTTTTATTTTCCTACTAACACTTTCCTCTGCTGAGAAAATTAAGCATATTTTGAACCTGTGTTTAACTTCTGGGTGAGTCTGAAACAAAATAAATTGTCTCAATTCTTTATTTTGTTTGTATGGCAACCACAATTTAATTCAGACTTCAGTTGGTACACCTTTCTTTATAACCGACACAGTTGATACCTGCTATATACAGGTATATACATTTGATCAGTAAGAACCAGGAACACCTGATTACAAACAAAGTCTATATTCGTGGAAGAACTTTCCACCTCTGACTTCAGTCCTGAAACTAAGGGATATTTTGAAGTGGGGAGCCTGGAAACTACAATTCGTGACACTACTGGATATGAATTTTTTTATCTCAGCAAGGATAGTGACTTCATTACGTACTGCAGTTTCCTCCTACCTCATTTCTCAGTGTCCCAAACATAATATTCCTCTCTCTTTTGTTTCGCAGATAGTGATGTTACCTCGTCTCACCTTACTAACATGCTCCTGTGTTCCCCACATACAACACCCTTTTCTCCCTAACATCTTAAATGATAGTCATAACTGGTAAAACTCAGACCTATTGCTCTATGCTAAGTCTGAAATTAGATGATTCTGTTTCACATCTTCAGAAGTAATTAAATGTTACAAAACTAATTTTAAAAATCTATATTATTTAATCTATCTATTGGAAAAAATATACACACTCACCATGTCTTAGGGACATCCTTAGCTCATTACATTGACACTAGTACTACTGCTTCCTCTTAGAAAGAGAGGTGTTTCATGGTGACTCCTGCATAGAAGACAGGTGCCTGAAAAATTGAACTAAGGACAAAATGACAAATACTATTAGAATTGTGCATTATGTTGTTCTTTTAGCAATGAAATAAGATGGCAGATTTATGTTGAAACATCATCATGCTAACTTAGGTTTTTAGCAGATGTATGTTTGAATAATCTGCTACTAGAAAGCATAGAATGGATCTGTAAGTGATACTGAGGAATTTGAGGCAAAGATTAATGAGCATCTTTTTTTTAAGTAGACAAAATACTTATATTCCTGCAGAAAAAGGTAAAGGATGCCCCACATGATGATGCAGATTATAACCTCCTAGAAATAAAACAGGGTCTATCAGTGACTGTCTGAGCTAATGTTCAATATAAACAGTGATAAGAAAAGAAGACTAAAGCCTTAGTTTTATGTTATTTTTTAAAAGCCATTAGTTGCTGAGATACTTCTGACACAACTCAACCACAGTTCCTACATGTTGTCTGTTAGCATTTACTGTTGCGGAGTCATCTGTAGTTTGTAATTTACAGCCTCAAATTCCTTCGTGATGAAAACAGAATTAAAAAATTGCGTCATGATTTAGGAAAGATGCCTTAATTTAAAATAGCATGCATGAAGGAGAAAGATTTGTTTCCTTTTATGAGAGCAAGTACTGTCTGAATGATAGCTGAGGATGACCTTCCAAAACATGCAGCTGTTATCTATCTGAAACATGCATTAAATTAAATGTGTTCTTTTTTCCTGTCTGTAAAACATGTATTATGAAACATTGCATCATTGATATGTAATGAAAAAAGAAAACTCTGCCATCACTGAACATCTGGAAATGCACTGGTGATGGAGTGCAGCTGTTGTCTTTTATATGAACTGTGATACACAACTACACAGAGGCATTTCCTTCAAAATCCTTTACTTATGAAATAATGTGTGACAGGAAGGTGCGTTTCTACTTCATCTTATACAGTGTTTAGAATGCTATCAAACACAAAGATATATATACAATATTTCTAAGGTAAGTTTGCAAAATATGAAGTCTCATTCCTTTTAAGATTCCCTGAGAATAGTTTATTTTAAATTATTAGGAATAATTGAGAAATTCAGTCACAGAATCTTGCAAATTTGGAGCTGATAAATAATTGGCATGAAATCAATCAAATCAATCAAATACTTGGGGTACATTATTTGTACCATTATTAACACTTTTTGCTGTTCTTTAGAGCACTGTTTATTTAACTCTGTCCTTGTGCAATTTTCTTTTCATGTAATAGAACAAGCTGAAACGTGAAATGAATATTTTTGTCTATATTTTCTATTGTTTCTCTCTTATGCATAGTATCTAAATTAAACTTTAATATATATATATAAATATATCTGTAGACAGAGAGAGAGATTGTCTTAGTAAAGCTCACCCTCTTATTCAATCTGGTCATCCTGCAAAATGCCAGTTTTGCATAATTTTTATGTCTCTGAATACCAGAAAAATAATCGCATTCTAGTCTCATAGAATATGGCCTTATCTAAATAGTCTTCTCTTTCCCTTCTGAGCATATCCTTATCACACTTCCAGGGAGTTTAGTAATGCCTACAGTTTATCCCACCATACACTCTTGGCCTTTGGATGATAAATCAATGAAATTCAATAGCACTTCCTCAGAGCCCCATCTACAAAGTAACTTTACTTTTTTTAATACTCTGTATAAAGCTGTACACCTTAAATGAGATATCAAACATCTCCACACACCTGAATTTTTTTTAAAAGGAAAAATAAAAAGTGCAAAAGAATGTTTATTTTCCTGACACAGAGAATAGTTTATATTTATTGATTAAAAAGCTGAATTGCTATATACATTTCCTCATTTAGAAAAGCATAGATTGGTCTCCCAAACAAGCTGTTACCTCTTCAAAACAGAACAGTTCAGACAGGTATAGGGTCCTAGGACTGGGCAGAGTAGAAATGCACTAGGCCATCTCCCCTCCACTGCTGCCATCATTAACACTTCCTATTAATTCTTCACACATAATTACAGGAAAAATATGAGAAGCACAGTAATACTAACTCTCCATACAGTCAGCAGAGAAAGGTAGCAAATTAAAGATAATTCAGTCTTCAATGGTATAAATTGCCCCTACCTTTTGAGGGTTATCTTTTGATGTTAAATGTTAAGTGGGATGAAGCTGGTCCTCAGGCTTCAGGGCATACTGGGGCTGACATTTCAACAAGGACATTTCCTTACCTCTTGTCATGATTCAGTCCTTTTTGCTGCATTACCGGTTTGAAGTATCTGGAACAGATTATAGAATTTTAGTATACACACCCAAATACCAACAGTAAATAGACTTAATGGAATAATATTTTAGAAATAGATTAATTTCAAATTATCTTCTGGTTTATTGTGCAATATTACAGAAGTAAAATATAGCAGGATCTTGCTAAAATCTCCCACAAAGTACAACCTGTGAAGGTGTTACAAATGAAAACATGATTTTCACAATTATTTTTCCCCCCAATATAGCACCAGTCTTTCAAAACTATAACTAGGATAAGAAAAAGTAAGATGTCCTCCATAGATATATTAACCGATCTATGGATTTTCTGTTAAACCTTGTTTTAACAGTAATAAGAAATGATCAAGTTTATATTCTATAAAGGGATGACCTGGAAGGTGAATGCACTCTCCAATTAATAGCTTCATTTTTCACTGTATAAATTTTGTACTTAAGATACTACTAGTGTAAACCTTGACAATTCTACAATAACTCCCTGCCATTTTCCTCTGAAATTGCACAGCCCTGTTTAAAAGCTCTGCTGGAACCACGAGGATACTTTCTTTGATCCCTCCCCCTAATCACCACCCTACCATTTTCAGAGTAACTCTGCATCAGCGTAATTGTAAATAGTTTTCTCCATCTCTCTGAAAAAGTCCCATATTAATCCTAATACCCTAAGATGCTAGTCAAAAGTCAACACATTAACAACAATAAATGGATATGGTTGCACCAATGGGAAATTATTTTTTTTTAAATTCTAGTCAGTATTTCAATATTGTATTTGCTCTAAGAAAATCTAAAATCCAGAATTAAATTTTAAGGCACTTAAATTTCATTATGATTTTGACTTTATTTATCATTTGCTAAACCAACCACAAAGATTCTTTGTTAACACATTGCACAAGCCAAGCACTTTCTTTTCTTTCTGTCCCTTTTTGAGAGTCAAAAATTTTGTGTCTGGGGAAACTTTTTATGATATTCTGTATTCATTTATCATAAAACAAATCTGTGAGGGGAATTTCCTTCATTATTAATAATGTTGCAACTAGAATACCACGCTTATTGTTGCATGCTGTCTTGGATATATAATATTCAGAGATTTTTTAGTCACAGCTTTGCATTTTGTATTTTGAGTATATTCAGTTTAATTTTACAAACCTGTGGGACTCCTTGATTTTAAAGAGATCGCTGAAGTAAAAAATGAAAATTTTAGTGTTCATAAAATATAAATTTGCTGTGGACCATTCCCAAAGCTGATAAACAAGGAACATTCTGAAATCAAATTTGGACATACCAATAATGACAGCAGGTACACTTCCTAGATTTCTTTTTGGCATTTTTGCAATACAAGTCATGATAATCTCTCACTACACCAGAAAGCCAACATTTTAGTCTCTGGAATGAAGGAAAACAATTGCAGTATGTGTGAGAGTTCATACGAACAGCCAGAGCACCGAGTCTTTCATTACCCCTTTGAAGCCTGAGGAAATAACATTTATGAGAAACTACATTATATTTTCTGTAAATATATACAGTATATTTTGTAATGACATTAAAATGAAAGGAAAGGAAATGTGAAACTAAAGCAAATAATCCAATTACATTGTTTTCACTGTGTTTCAGGAGAGTGGCACAGATTATGAGACTATAGAAGTACAGTGAGTGTCCTGGTAAATGCTGCACAAGATCCAATGGGATAAACAGAAATAGTAATAATCTTGCAATGTATGTATGCAAAATATTTCTGTAAATATTCAATAGCAGTTGTTTTTAGATATAGGAATTTCTAAAATCAACAAAAAGCACTTAAAAAAATAGCCAAAGACACATTATTTCTGTTGGACAATGACATCTGACTTTATTGAATTAAATGCATCTTTTACATGTAATTCTGGAATTTCAGACACTTCCAGCATATCAGCTGTATGCTAGCAGATCATAGAGATGAGTTCAGTACCACTATTGTTAATGCTACCAACACGGCATGCAGACTAACTTCTGGAGAGAGTAACAATAAACAAACTCTTCTAAAACTTCCATACCACTGCATCATCACACTTCCTGTCTTTACTACATTCAGGTTTATGAGTCATAACTGTCCTAAGATTGACATAGAATCATAGAATGTTGTGAGTTGGAAGGCACCCACCAGGATCATTGAGTCCCACTCCTGTTCTAGCATAGGACAATCTCAAGATTCAGACCATGTGTCTGAGGGCCTTGGCCAAATGCTTCTTGAATATTGGCAAGCTTGATGCCGTGACCACCTCCCTGGGGAGTCTGTTCCAGTGCCACCACCCTCTGGGTGAAGAACTTTTTCCTAATGTCCAACCTAAACCTTCCCGGCACATCTTCCTGCCATTTCCACTCAGAGAAGGGATCAGCACCTGCCCATCCTCTTCCCCTTGTGAAGAAGTTATAGACCATGATGAGATCTCCTCTCAGTCTCCTCTTCTCCAGGCTGAATAATCCAAGTGACTTCAGCCTCTCCTCATATGGTTTCCCCTCTAATCCCTTCACCAATCTTGTGGCTCTCCTCTGGACACTCTCCAGTAGCTTTAGATCCTTTTTATACTGTGGCGTCCAAAACTGCACCCAGTACTCAAGGTGAGGCCAGACCAGTGCAGAGCAGAGCAGGACAATCACCTCCCTTGACCAGCTCGCCATGCAGTGCTTGATGTACCCCAGGACATGGTTGGCCCTCTTGGCAGCCAGGACACACTGTTGGCTCATGTTCAACTTGCCATCAACCTGAACTCCCAGGTCCTTCTGGACAGGGCTACTCTCCAGCCTCCCATTCCCCAGTCCATACATGTGTCTGGGGTTGCCATGTCCCAGGTGCAAAATCCAGCACTTGTCCTTGTAAAAATTCGTATGGTTGGTGATTGCCCAGCTCTCTGATTTATCTAGATCTTTTGGCAGGGCCTCTCTGCCCTCAAGAGTGTCCACAGCTTCTCCCAGTTTGGTGTCATCAGCAAATGTAGTTAGCAGTCCTTCAAGTTCTGTATCCAAGTCACTGATTAAAGAACACCAGCCACAGAATGGATCCCTGCGGGACCCCACTAGTGACCAGACACCAGCCTGATGTAGTCCCATTGATTAGGACCCTTTGAGCCCTACCCATCAGCCAATTTCTCACCTATAGCAGTATGTGTTTATTCAGCTCTATGCTGGACATTTTGTCCAGGAGGACACTGTGAGACATAGCATCAAAGGTTTTACTGAAGTCCAAACAGATTACATTGACTGGCTTCCCTTGGTCAGATAGGTGGGTAACCTTAGCATAGAAAGAGGTTAGGTTCATTAAGCAGGACTTTCCTTTCATGAACCCATGTTGGCTGGAACCAATGACTGCATTGTCTTCCAGGTGTTTTTCAATAACTCCCAGAATAATTTTCTCCATAATTTTGCCAGGCACAGAAGTGAGACTTACAGGCCTAAAATGATTCAATTGTGATTGTAAAATATTATATTGGTGCACACTTCACGACATTGTGTTTGAACTTATCTTAAATATTCCCTTCAGATTTGATCACCTATCTTATTTATGTGTGTGACAAAGTTTTCAGCTAGCATACTTAGGCTTGAAAAATATCAAAATTTTCAGTGGAAACAAGCCCTAGAAAACTGCAAAACAATAGCTAAGGGAATTATTTAGCTAAATTAAAAATCAAATAGTAGTCTCAACTAGTATGGCTGGAATTCCCTCCTGCAAACTCACTGTCATTTGTGTAAGAAGGTTGCTGCCAAGAAATCCCTCATTATAGAGGTAAAATTTTGGAGGTACAAGACCTATACGTGCTCAGATACGAGGTTGGGCACTTACACTTATGTTAAGGACAGACTTCAAGATGTCAGATATTTGTGACAGCTGATTGGTGACATCGGTATACTCAATAAACTACATCTATCACAATCCATACCATTTTTGCTGCTTTTTCAGAGGCATGATTGCATGAATGTATGATTGCGTTAATATTTGCCTTTTTTTAATATGCTGATAATGTTTTTTTCTCAGGAAAAAACTGAGTTGAACTTAGAGAATTGAGGCTTTTGTAAGAGCTGATATTAGTATGATGAAGGGAAGGTGTCAGAGTCCAGTACTCTCTGGTTGTCACAACACTGAGCATTCCCAGTGGCTAGGAAGGAATACATGGGTTGAAGCAAGCTCATGCCCTTTGCTCTCTTCAAAATTCTTTTGCTACTTGTCTACTTTTTATACCCTGTGTTGGGCTGAACCACAAATTCACTCCCTCTATGCTGGTCTGACTACCTCAGGGAGATACCCACTCTCTTTTAATGAACTCAGGAAGAAATATTTATACCACCAGTTGATCCACTTAGCTGCTGTTAGCTGTTGAAAATCAAGGCCGTGGCCCAGTACCCTTTGTCGTGAAACAAAGTCAGCTTCTTTGCAACAGCTGTGGTCAGACATCCTGCATTATTCCATGACCTTAATGAGTACATCATCCTTGCCCATCTCCTCTGAGCTTCCCTCCTTTTAAGAGGTTTATTCAGTGAGTCACATTCCACCCCTAGGGGTTCAGTCAGCCACAGAGAGGAGGGGCAGTAGTGTTTACGTTCACATTTGCCAAGAAATTAAATAAGCTATCACATTTTAACCAAAGTTTTGGGAATCATGAAGTTATATCCCTAAATAAAGTGCTGTAAATTAAAATCTCATTTGTCTGTATCTATGAAGACAAATCAATATAAAATACACAGATACACAAAAATACTATATTAAGATATTTCAGAAGACTTAAAAATAATTCAGCAAGGTCCTAATAAGTTCTTAACTGAAGTATTAATAAAGAAAATGAAGCAAAACCATTGCAAAATGTATTGAGAAACAATTTCAATTAAGTCACTGTTCTGATGAAGCTGAAAACAGTCAGTTCAAAAGGTAATAGAAATAAGTAATGAAAAAACATACATTACATTTGAATTCTACTATGTTACACATTGTAATGGAAACAGTATTATGGAGGGTGAGCCAGCAAGATTTTTCTCAGTATGTTCAAGGTATGTTTTGATATGTTTTTAGGAAATTATTAGAGAAATAAGTCTAGCTCCTCCTGTAATGTAAAAATACACATATATATAATATAATGTAACCATGTAATTCAATCTTTTTTAGTTTTAAACAACATTCAAGTATGCAATTGTTCTTAAAAATACTTATAAAAGGAAATAAGAAAAAATTATATTTTCTTTTGCTATGAAAAGTATTTGAGCTTTTGAGCAAATATTATAATTGGCTGATATTTAATAATTTGTCTGGTACCTTAAGGAATGCAGCAGTGATAAATTCCAATTATTTGAAAAGTTTAATTAATATTTTACTTAATGAATGTCTTTAGAATGGATAGATTAACTTTCTTACACTTGGTTGCACTTTAGAACACTGTCTTCATACATTACTCAAAATTAAATAAAAACTCTTCAAAACGAAGTTTGTCTAAAGAGCTGTCCATTTTTCTAATCTTTTTAACTCATCATTACTAAAAGTGTAGGATATCATGATCTGCCACTCCCTTTGGTCTGTACAAACTACATCTATCTTAATTAAGAGGACGAAGGGCTTTTTCCCTTCCTCTGAAGAGAATAAAATTTACTGTCTTGGGTTACAAAAATATTTAGATTAGTATTTTCTCCAACAATCTGAATTTCACTAGGCCAACAACACACAAGGAACATGCCATCTAAAAAATCTACAAAAATGAACTCACACAAAATTCTGTAGAAAGCATGATGGAGATATAAATCCTACACTGGAAAAAATAGATGACCTAATGATGGAGTAATTACTTCTCCAGCTGCAGCTAAGTAACTGATTACTAACAGCTGGAATAAAAAATCCTAACAGTAAGGGGATATTAAGTCTCTGCTCCTAGAGATGTTATTTTATGGAAAATTCTTTGTATCAGTAGCTCTGTGTCCTGGTTTTACCCAGGAACCTATTCAGGAGTAGAGCAAAAAGAATGGGAAACAGATGAGGGGAAGCCTTTCAGCTTTATTATGAGACAGGGTTGATCAGGCTTGATGGTAGGACTTTTAGATTACTGTATACAAGAACTAAAATGTAGTTCTTGGTGTAGTTCTGGAAATAATACTTATTCCACTTTAAAATGGATGCAATAGTAAACATCCTAAAAGGGTATAGTAGAAGTGAGATATTAACTGAAATGCTTACAGATGGACCTAGGTAATGTCCATAAAATGCTAGAGTTCTGATCAATGACTATAAGAGCAAGATGCATCTTTACAGAAGCAGAAAGAAAGCAACAACAAAAAGTACAGACAGATGCTGGTGATTCTACTATTCCAAAAGTGGCAATGCTTCTCAGTGAACTGCTGACTCTAAAGATCAACAGCAAGAGGTGAAAGCAAAATCTCCAACTACTGTTTGAAGCAGTTCAACACTGGTAGCTGGGGACCTTGTTCCGGGGCACAGCATCAGCCTGACTTCAAGCTCATGTATAGGCAGGGGAGACAAAGGTTGATAACACAAGAATCTGCTGTTCTGGAAAGGACATTAGTAAATCAGTGATTAACTAGATCAACCACTCAATTCTCTTTTCTTGAAAGCCTACCAATCTCATAAAAACAAGAGAATGCAACTCCCTAGATGCAGAAAAATAGATTAATTTTTCTGGCCCTAGGGAGAAGTACCAGGTTTTTCTCAGACACTCTTTGAGAAGTCTAAAGACCTTACAGAAAAAAAATAGTCTTGTTTGAGTAATTAATATTTGAGTTTCACATACATTTCAACAGTTATTTGGAATTCTGTGCAGCATTTTCTGACTGGGAATGAGTCATGCTTGACCCAATATTCATTTGTAGAATAGACAACCATCAACTGAGTGTGGAAATGAGTCATAAATTCCTTCTCACTCTCTAAAATATCAGGAAAATAAGATTTTCTTCACTCTCTAGATTCAGGTAAGTTGCTGTAACTGCTGTAAATTAAAACTTTTATTTTACTCATTATTATCTTCATGGTAAAAGTGGAAAAGTGTTTGTGCCTCATCTATTAAACTTTTAGAACAATTATGTAAGCTTATATAAGACACTCTACCTACATATTTCTAAACTAGTTGAATGATGTGTAATCACTTTCAGATTCAAATGAAGTCCATTGTTTTTAGTCTTTAACCTAGAAAACGTAACTTCAATAGTAATTTTTTTTCTGTGATGCTGGTAGAAAGAAGAGAAATACACATTATATAACAGATGGTAGCAAAGGGCCTTATGCTTTGTAGTTACTTAAAGTTTACCCTTTGTAACTTGGAAGGGTAAAAAAGGCAAATCACTATGGGACAGTAAAAATATACTCTGAAAATATTAGTTACAAAGTGCACTATAAAAGCATTCATTCAAGAAGATGAGAAACAACCTATCATCATTAAAATGTCACAAAATTTGCAGAGGCCAGTATTTCTTTGTGTTAGAGGCTATGAACATAATGATGATGCAGTTAAAATGCTGGGATAGCTGCATAAAATATTTTTATTTCACATGACTGTTTTCAGTTTATCTGTACTGATTTCAACTTGCCTTCCAAAAGAGCAGTCATTCTCAGTCATTTTGAGGGCAGCCAAATGAACCAAAAGGTCAATCTAATTAAAAAGGAAGAGAACTTCAGCCACAGGGAAAAGGGTCCAGTAAAATGCCAAAGGAGTTTGTATTAGAAGCACGAAGTAAACAGTCCAAAACAATGCAAAAATCTACATTGGTGTCAAAACTATAAAACCAAAAGAAGAGTATGTGACCTTTCCCTACATTATAATAAATGGTCTCCTCTATGTAACAGAGAAATATTGCTTATTAAATATAAGGAATATAACTTTCATTTAGGACATTTTACTTCCATTTTCTCAGAGACACCAAAAATATTATATTTTAATCAGCACTTTGAGGGGTAGGGGAATTAAAATGAAAACTGTTTTGAACTTGTTTTTCCCCCAGAAGACATACTTAATGAGTGTAATATCAATGTGAGTCATCCATCATTCCAAAAGCCTCAAAGAAGGTACAATTTTAGTGTATAACTGTGGTTCAGTTAAACTCACAAAGATCAGGAGATGTAAACCTATATGGCCATTGTAACTTCTTTAGTCAAACAAGAATTTACTAATGAAAATCAAACGTTATCTCCATTCTGTTGAGTCTGGTTTATGGATTGGAAAGAAGAAGTCAATTTCGGACGCTGAGTTTTCTGAAAGGGTTCATAAGTGATACAGAAAGGCACACCAGAAAAGCACCTTATAAACTCATCAAAAAAATAATCATTAGCTGTTTCCCACTACAGAATATTTGTTCTGCAGCATGACCCAAATTTTTAGCCACTTTAATTACTGACAAAATTTTTGTCTTTGGAAACTTTGCCTCCACCTTTCAGTGTGGGGTTTTCATAAAATATTAGTATATTGCAGTTCAACTTCTATACTAGAAACACGTATGTAAAGCACAAACGTTTAAATACAGAGAAGGTGTAATACAACGTGACTGCAGGCTCTTCCCTTTGGTTGGTCAGTGGTCTTGTCCCGAAGACACAGTGCATTAACAAGTTGCCACATGGCCTAAGTAGACATTGGTATCTAATTCTTGTCAATTAGCTGTATCTTTCTCAAGATACATTAGAAACCATTAGTCCCAACTCAACCTTTTTTAGATTTCTTTCTACTGAGTAATTGTATGAAAGTAATATTGAGGACCTTCACTGGTCAATGTCTCAATGATTTCAAATCAAATTCCCATTAAGAAATGGAACTTGCACTCATACGCCCTGCATAAATAAAGAAGTTTGTTTTGAATGAATTTCTGAATTTACTCATTCATTAAATGATTTTAAAAGTTGATCTTTGCCACATTTGTTTTCATAACACTAATAAATTCTCTTCATGTAGTGCGTGAAAGGCACTATCTGTAATGAGTAAGTGTACCAGGAAGAATTTTGAGCCCTTTAGTTAAGGTTCATTAATGATTGCATTGATAATATTCACACCTGACTTTATTTCATTTTTTTTTTCCTTTGCAACTTAAAAATGGACTAACAAAAATAACCATTATTGAGAAAACAACAACATTTTGTATCCATGGAGAATAAGATCTGCTGCACAAAAAAAGCAAAAAAAAAAAAAAAAATGCTGTCTTTCCTTTGTTAGTATTTGGGATAGAAGGTTTTGGACCCATTTTGCTATGTCATGGTAAAACAAAATTTCCCTTTTCAATTTCAGAAGAATGCATTTTTATGAAAACAACTTTTATACATTAGGTTTTTAACTAAGTTGTTTGAGGTTTTTTTAAAGTAATTTCCCCATTTTTTTTCTGTAGCTTTATTGTTTGGAGATCAAATGGACCAACATTCATATTAGTATATTTATTATTAATATATAATTTTTTTTTAGTATAACACTGTGATAGTTTAACTTAGCTGGCAACCAAACAAAACACAGTCACTCACACACACACCCACTTCCCCTACCAGCCAGGGAATCGGGAAGAGAATTGGAAGAGTAAAGGGTAAAGGCAAGGAGACTTGTAGGTTGAGATAAGAACAATTTAATAGTTGGAATAAAATAAAATTAAAATAGTATTGATAACAATAATGATAACAAAAATAAATATATAAACGAGTGATGCAGAGTTCAATTGCTCACCACCCACTGATAACAGTCCTGGAGAAACGGAAAGGAACCCCGAAACTGAAATTGCAATCCTGGAAAAGCGAGCCCTAGCGATTCCCAAGAGAACCCCCGCCCCCCACCCTTCTGGTCAGCCCTGGTGTAATATACTGAACATGATGTTATATGACATGGAATTTCTCATTGGCATATCCAAATGTCAATTCTGGGTTTTTCTAATTACTGCACTTCCTCCCCTCCGGTCCTCTGCACTTGCAAAAGACTCAAACCCCATATCTTTGTACCTTATCAACATTGTTCTCATAACAATTCCCTCACAGAAACCGAACAGTGCTTTCTAGCTACTAAGAAGAAAATTGAATCTATCCTAGCAAAACCAGGAAAAACATAATATTTGTTATACTAATTTGAATAATAATAAATAGTAATACAGTATATAATAATTATTAACATAAAATGTATTTTTTTAATGTTTAAAAATAATTATTTGTTCTTTGAGCAAAACATAATAGACAAAGACTTAATTGTTTTTGGAAATTCAGTTGACAGTGAGTATCCCATATTTTCTATATACTGAAATTCAGCCAGTAAAACAGAATTGTGATATATTGTTAACCTATAAGTTTATTCTAAGGTTTCTAGTAACTTGTAACAATCTCTACAGTTTCCATAATAAGAGAAGAATACTATCCGAAACTGTTGAACAGCTGTTATATTGAATCTCAGACATGACTGCATTTCTGTAGTGGTTGAAAGTGCTTCTTAAATATCATAATATATGGAATATTATTATATAATCTCAAGTTAAATGTATTAAACTCCCCCTGAAAATAAAAGTATTTATGCTTGCTTCCCTCAGCGACAGAATTTAGTGTATGAACAAAAGAAGCACCTCATAAGCCTACAAGGTGAAAACACTGTTATAAACACAGAAAATCCTGTTCTAGGTATATGACATATGCTGTTGTTCCCTCCCACTATTTGCACTACTAATAGAAAGGGATATCAGAGGCAGAGATTACTCAGTTCCACTTATGCATCTACAGCTGTGTTAAGCATGTGCGGAAGTGCTTTTTGAAACAAAACCTTACAGTGTAAGCTGCAGCTAAACAAAGCAGACAAAGAAATTTACTTTCATGTATATTTGAGATGCTGCACACGTAGATTCTTTTCCACAGTTGCCAGCTCTCTTAGGATAAAACTCATCTCTGCAATATAATAAAGAATTCAGAAACTTCAGATTTCTCCATAACAATAAGACTGCTCCTTAATGTTGCTATACTACATCAGCTATGCCTTCTTTCTGCATCAGTGGAGAGATCCTTAAATCTAATCTGAGGAGGTACCCAATCACTTATTTTGAATTCAGCATTGCATATGTGTATATATTCCTGTAGATTTCCAGCACTTTAAAGTATTTGTGCAATCTATTGCTAAAACACTTGGCAAGTTATCAAAACATGAACTGAATACTAATGATGTTGATCTGATTCTTTCTTGGGTGTACAAGGGTTTAACACTGCTCTTCAGAATTTCACAGAGTACCAGAAACACACACTAATTGAGCTTTCTATTCAGCAGTATTTAAAACTAAGAACATTTTATTAATGTACCAGAATAACAAAACAAAGCATATAAATAATGATCAAATTTTTGGATGCTGAAACATATTATTCAAAGCTTAATAACTAAAAACTATCAGTACTTCCTAATGTTTATTTCAGGAGTTATGTTATTTCTTATCCTGGGTTGGAGGAAATAAATGTATAGGTTTTGTGCAGAAAATGTCACAACCTGTAATTGAATTCTATTCTTGGAAGTCTCCATTGGCTGCAGTATGAGCTTCACATTATATTATGGAAAATTCTGAATTGGATTTTAATGGTATCCATAGAAAAACATAGTTCAGATAGCTCCATGCAACTTTGACAGTAGTGAAGCTCTCTATGTATAGCCACATGGAAGAATGTCACACTGTTGAGAGACACCTGAGCTACTTCCAAACAGGCTACTTCTGGAACTGGAAATAGAACCATGGGATTATACCTCAGCTAATTAGTTCTGCTGAGAAGTTGCATGTGTTAGCTGCTGGAGAAGCTCTGTAGTAATTCAGCACACTGCATCCAAGTCCAAAGGAGTTACTGTATGGGGCTGTGGTATTGTATTCAGCTACACACTTATAACTCATGACTGATTCCTGAAACACTGTTCCAGCTTTCTTACACCTGTTTCTTTTCCAAGAACATGTGTACATTGGAGGAAGACTTCATATCCTTCTTCACATACCTGTGGCAAGGGATCTCTCAGGAGCAGAGGGAGAACAAGGAACCACATAGTATTAGGCAGTATAGTGAACAAGATTTATACAGCAAAGCCCATAGTTGTTTATTGCAGACCTACAATGAATTATACATTACAAACTAATTTAGTCACCATTAGTATTATTTGGACATTTTAAAAACAGCATCACAAAGTAAAGGTATTATCAATGTGTGCTATTTTTATCACTTCAGAACAAACACTTTGCATATATTTTTTCAATATTTTCATAATTTCATACAGGAAAGAAACAAAGGAATGCATCTGCTGAAAGCATCTCAGCAATTTCAGTAAAGATTGCCCTGTTTTCACCCCAAGCCAGATCAGCCACTGTGCCCTAGTTCCAAAGCTTTTCATTATACCAGCTAGTGCTGAACTCCAGCCACTTGTCTTGACTCTCTGTCTCCTGTCCAAAGCCTCATTTTGTCTGAAGGGAGTAAAGGAAGGACAGAATCTGCCAGAAGCCTGAGGGCAGTTTCTCTTTCTTTTGTAACTTCAGAGCAGTTCAGAGAAAATCTGCTGCACAGATCAGGAGCAAATGTTTGTTGGTATGTGATATAGCTGGTTGACTCTAGCAGATTAATAGCTCAAGCTATGCATAGCGGTCACAGTTCAGGTACCAAGCTGAAATATGGCTTGAGTAAAATCTTTCCTTCAAAAATAAATGTTTTGTTTTGTGATAGTCTTATGAAGTCCTTCTAAGCAAATGTAGATTTTATATTTTCTTAAAAGTCTAATTCCAGTGCTTAATTTCTTTTCTAGTAAGAAAGGGTTTGTTTGGTTTGTTTTTTTTTAATATCTATACTAAATCTTTTAATCTCTAAATTAAGCTGATTATGTCTGTCCTCAGTGGATACAGAGAAAAAAATACACCATTGTCCTATTTATTTTTTTCCACATGAACAAACAAACTCTTTGGAACCAGTAAATACTAACTTGTGTTTCATCATATGCTACACATTAATTGAAACAGAACAACAGAAAAAGGCTAAATCACCAACAGGCAGCTAAATAAAGCCATACATATTTGAAAATTCATATTAAGTCCCCTGCAGCACTTTTTGTTTGTTTTGTGGTTTGTTTGATATTTATTTTCTGAAAGGAAATTATTTTAGTTCCATCATTCTTCATTCTTAGGTCATGTTTTTCTGTTCTCTTATTATTATCACTGTTAGTCTTTGTAATTTTTCCATTTAAACCACAGGCCCTAAATAAAATTATATCTTATGTCTGACATACTATTATCCTCTTAATATGTCCTCCAGTAAGTTTTAACTGTTCTGAGTGTTCTTTTAAACTGATTGGGTTTTTGTTTTGTTTTGTTTTCAGTTTATGAAATGTTACAATCTTAGACCTCCCAGAATCTTCCTGTCAGCTATGATGGTTACATATTATGTCCCTTTTTGTATTCTTGTGTTCTATTTCTCCTGATAATTATAGTTTGGTCTAGTATTTAGCACATGTCATTTCTAAACTTCCTCTGCAAAATATGTGTAAATCCTCAGATTTTGGTGTTGCCCACACATTTTTAAAATTGCTGGTTGCTATTTCTTCACAGGACTGGTGTCTGCTGAATCTCAGTTGTATTTCAAGTATAATTTATTATTTATGTCATTATTTAGCCTCTGTAAATTCACTGTCCTGGATACTTGGTTCAAGTCAAAACTATGGTAGAAGTGAAGTCTAGAACTAATCATTAAATCATGTTTAATAAGTCCTAAATATGAAATAAAATGAGAAAAAAAAAGGTGATACTTTTTTTTTCTTTGTTTGACAGGATAACAGTATTTCAAGGTAATAGGAAGTCATAAGTGTCATACATGCTTAGTACAGTAAGGCTTTAGAGCTACATCCACTTAAAATTATAATAGGAAACACTATATAAATGAAAGCTACTAAATGAGATCCCCAAAAGCTATGTTCACAGCTTGTAGAAAAACGTTAAAAACTATAATTTTTATTTACATTTTTTATTGCAACATCCAATTTGTTGATTAAAATACTGATTAGTGCTTTGCTGAAGATAGTCCCTAAAAACATTAGGCTTTTTTTTTTAAGCTGGAGCAGCTTATCTGGGAAGTGCTGTTCTCCTAAAATCCTAGTTACATGTTATAATACTACAGTATATATAAATATTTCTACGAATAGAATAGAACAGAACAGAACAGAACAGAACAGAACAGAACCGAACAGAACAGAACAGAACAGAACAGAACAGAACAGAACAGAACAGAACAGAACAGAACAGAACCACCAAATCACATAATGGTAGGGGTTGGAAGGGACCTCAGGAGATCATTTAGGCCAATAACCTTGCCAAGGCAGGTTCCCTACAACAGGTTGCACAGGAAAGAGTCCAAGTGGGTTTTGAACATCTCCAGAGATGGAGACTCCACAACCTCTCTGGGCAGCCTGTCCCAGTGCTCTGTCACCCTCACAGTAAAGAAGTTTTTCCTTAAGTTGGTATGGAACTGTCGGTGTTCCAGTTTTTGCCCATTGCCCCTTGTCCTGTCACTGGGCACCACCAAAAAGAGCCCAACCCCACCCATTTGGCCCCTGCACTTTGGGTATTTATAGTCATTGATAAGATCCCCTCTCAGTCTTCTCTTCTCCAGGTTGAAGAGTCCCAGCTCTCTCAGCCTCTCCTCATATGGGAGATGGTCCAGGCCCCTAATCACCTTTGTGGCTCTCCACTGAACTCTCTCTAGAAGATCCCTGTCTTTAACTGAGGAGCCCAGAACTGGACACTATTCCAGATGTGGCCTCACCAGGGCAGAGTAGAGGGGGAGGAGAACCTCCCTCGACCTGCTGGCCACACTCTTTTTAATACACCCCAGGACACTGTTGGCCTTCCTGGCCACAAGGGCACACTGCTGGCTCATGGCTTCCTCCTGTCCACCAGCACACCCAGGTCCTTTTCCTCAGAGCTCCTCTCCAGCAGGTCAGCCCCTAACCTGTACTGGTGCATGCGATAATTCCTCCCCTGGTGAAGGACTCTATACTTGCTGTTGTTGAACCTCATCAGGTTCCTTTTTGCCTGACTCTCTAGTGTATCCAGGTCTCGCTGGATGGCAGCACAGCCTTCTGGTGTGCCAACCACTCCTCCCAACTTCATATGATCAGCAAACTTGCTGAGGGTGGACTCTATCCCTACATCCACGTCATTGATGAAGATGTTAAACAAGACCAGACCCAGTACTGGCCCCTGGGGAACATCACTAGTTACGGGCCTCCAACTAGATTCTGCACCACTGATCACAACCTTCTGAGCTCTGCCAGTCAGCCAGTTCTCAATCCACGTCACCATCCCCTCATCAATCCCATACCTTCTAAGCTTTGCTACAAGGATATTGTGGGATATGGTATCAAAAGCCTTGCTGATATCAAGATAGACATCGTCCACTGTTTTCCCCTCAGCTACCCCGCTGATGATAATGTCATAGAAGGCTACCAGATTGGTCAAGCATGATTTGCCCTTAGTGAAACCATGTTGACTACTCCTGATAACCTTCTTTTCCTCCAACTGCTTAGAGATGGTATCAAGAATAAGTTGATCAATCACCTTCCTAAGGATGAAGGTGAGGTGGAGGATCTGGGCTTGTAGTTGCCCAGATCCTCCTTCTTGCTCTTTTTGAAGATTGGAGTTACATTTGCTACCCTCTAGACTTCAGGAACCTCTCCCATTCTCCAAGATCTCTCAAAGGTGATATAGAGCAGTTTAGCAATCAATTTTGGCAGCTCCTTCAGCACTCGTGGATGCATCCCATTGGGTGCCATGGATTTGTGTGTATTGATTTTCTTTAGACTATCTCTGATCAGTTCCTCCTTGACCAAAAGGAAGTCTTCCTCTCTCCATAAAGATGAATGGAATGGAATGGAATGGGATGGGATGGGATGGGATGGGATGGGATGGGATGGGATGGGATGGGATGGGATGGGATGGAATAGAATAGAATAGAATAGAATAGAATAGAATAGAATAGAATAGAATAGAATAGAATAGAATAGAATAGAATAGAATAGAATATTATTTACAGTTGGAAGGGACCTACAATGATCATCTAATCCAACTGTCTGACCACTTCAGGGCTGACCAAAAGTTAAAGCGTATTGTCCAAATGCCTCTTAAAAACTGACAGGCTTGGGACACTGACCACCTCTCCAGGAAGCCTGTTCCAGTGTTTGACCACCCTATCGGTAATGAAATGTTTCCTAATGTCAAGTCTGAACTGCCCCTGACACAGCTTTGAACCATTCCCAGGAATGGTAAACTCCAGGAAGAAGAGTGAAAGTCAACTGTGCTTTAGCTCTTCATCTAAGAAATCTCAATTCAACTCTATACTAGTTTATTCTACCCTGTTATTATCATAGGAAAATTTTTGATAAGTAGTTTTGGGTTTTTTTCATCCCCAGAGGTAAGATCTGAGGCAAACAGCTGCAGAAATTAAATGGATAAAGTTCAGGCAAAATAATTTTCAGCCACTTGAAAGTTTGTAATGAATGTGAAATCTTAAATAAAGAGGACTAAGAAAAATGTGCTTAGCAATCTATATAAAATCCTGGTTTAGAGGAAAAAATCCATTTTTCTCAAAAGAGATCTCTGAGACTGGAGAAGTAGTGTCTGAGGACATTAGTTTATTCTTAATTGTGTCTGCTATGCAGTATCTTAGAAAAGCTGATGCAGTGGTATCAGAGTAATGAAATTTTATATATTATGACAGATTGAACAACCAGTAGGATGCTCAGCAAAAATATTGTAGCACCAATTTTACTTTTAGACTATTACATAGGCTATAAAAATCACTTTTTAAAAAGCATAATTCTGTCCATGTCTGCTCTCTGCTGTGAAACAATATTTTCTGTACATTGATCCTATATTGCTCACGCTTCACCTGATAAAATTAGACAACGTAAGATGCTCACTGAAGTGCACCACTGATTCCAAATTTTTGCTCCCACAAAATGTAGTGGCCACAGATACAGTATAGTGATCTAAATCTGTATGTGCAGTCACTCACAGAAATATAATTTATATAAGATAATTTATTAATATTATTAATTCTGAAAGACCTTGTTTCAAGTTATTTTGCAGCTCTACATTGCATCACATTAATTTGTGTAGGTATAGTGGGTCCCTGTTACCCCTTCTGAAATTATAACACACCATCTTAACAGCTTAACTTGCCTTACTTTTTTGATAATAAAACCATTAAGACCATCCAGAGGGATCTTGACAGGCTTGAGAGGTGGGCCTGTGCTAACCTCATGAAGTTCAACAAGGCCAAATGCAAGGTCCTGCACCTGGGTTGGGGCAACCCAAAGCACAAGTACAGGCTGGGCAATGAGTGGCTTGAAGCTAGCTCCGAAGAGAAGGACTTGGGAGTGGTGGTGGACGAGAAGTTCAACATGGGCCGGCAATGTGCGCTTGCAGCCCAAAAGGGAAACCGTATCCTGGGCTGCATCAAGAGAAGTGTGGCCAGCAGGTTGAGGGAAGTGATTCTTCCCCTGTACTCTGCTCTTGTAAGGCCCCACCTGGAGTACTGTCCAGTTCTGGAGCCCCCAACACAAGAGAGACATCGACCAGTTAGAACGAGTCCAGAGAAGGGCCACGAGGATGATCCGAGGGCTGGAGCACCTCTCCTACGAGGACAGGCTGAGAGAGTTGGGGGATGTTCAGCCTCGAGAAGAGAGGGCTCCGGGGAGATCTTATAGCAGCCTTCCAGTACTTGAAGGGGCCTACAGGAAAGCTGGGGAAGGACTTTTCACAAGGGCAGTTAATGACAGGACAAGAGGGAATGGCTTTAAGGTGAAAGAGGGTAGGTTTAGATTGGATATTAGAAAGAAATTCTTTACTGTGAGGGTGGTAAGGCACTGGAAGAGGTTGCCCAGGGAAGTTGTGGATGCCCCTTCCCTGGAAGTGTTCCAGGCCAGGTTGGATGAGGCTTTGAGCAACCTGGTCTACTGAAAAGTTTCACTGCTCATGGCAGGGAGGTTGGAGCTGGATGATCTTTAAGGTCCCTTCCAACCCAAACCATTCTATGATTCTATGAAAACCTTTGGAAGAAGGATATTTGCTATGAATTTTCCTTTCGTGTGAAAACAGAGGAACCAAAATATATTTCATTGGAAAAAATGGAAGTAATACTTCTTGATCTTTCTGAGTAGGCTTCCAGTGGAATTATAAATTAGTTTCTTACTACTTCCAAAAGCTTGTGGAAGAAACCAAGTGAGTAAGCTTTTCTGATCAAACTCATAGGACAACAGTGTTCAAATATCACTGAAGTTACACCATCAAAAAGAAGAAAAAATGCAATTATATGCTAATGAGACTTAGCACTCAGCACATGCAGAAACTCCCCACTCCCTGAAATGAAACAAGTAATGAAAGGAAACATTATGCACTGTAACATGAAATATCATAGTCTAGTATACAGAACTTGCAATAACATGTTTTTCAGAATTCTTGTGCTTGTTTATAGTATGATCTGGGATTACTCGAGAAGACACATTGTCTTCTACTAGTAGTAGGTTTAAAATAATAAAATTTAGGGAACTCATACCATTTTGCTTTTCCTTTTTTTTCTTCACATAAGAGTTTCTGTAACAGAAGTAACAATTGGAGACTTGTTTTAATGTGCTGAAAATTGAAAATGTTCTAATAGAGCTAATTTCTTCTACAGAAGAGCAAAGAGAGCCCATAAACTAATAGTTTTGCAGTAAATTTATCTTTGCTCTTTCTGTTTTATCAGCAAGATGCCTTTGTTGTACAGTTCTTGGCATCTTTTCTGTCATGAATAACCCTACACTCATTTCTATCCTGTTTAATTATCCACTCTGGCTTAAAACATAATCAGCATTAAACCAGCTGTGCAACCTTGAAAGAACACCATTTCAATAATATATTGATAAAAAAAGAGCAAGCAGGCTATTAATTTTAATAGCAGCCCTCCCTTCTGACTGTAGCCTGGACACTGTTTCAGAAGCTATATCCATTTACCGCCAAGCAATAGCGTCCCTGGTGCACTCATTATAGCAATAGATTCCATTCATAGCCTGACACTGTGACTAGCTAGACGGCCATCCTGGGCCAATAAGGTCACCTTTGAGGTGTTGGCTTCCCTGCTAATACAGTGGAATGACTCGTGGAAACACTGATTAGTAGCAGAAGGAAATGTATGTGGTAAATAATGAAGCAGCTTAATATAATTTCAAAATGTTTTGTCAACTAAAAATCTGCAATGATAAAATTATAATGTAATGATGTAAGAATCTTAATCACTCTATTCTGTCAGTTATGAGTTCTGGCCAGAAACTTTAACTACTAAAGAACTCAGAAATTAATAACAATAAAAGTCCCCTGATCCCCTAAGCTGCCAGGATAGAAAGCAGGAGTCTTAAAAGAAATACCTGGATTTGGACTTGAATTCTTCTGTGATACTTTCTAAGTCTATCTATAGGTGCTGTTATTCAGTGGGCTAACCTATTCCAGTGAAGTTGCACTAAGGATAAGCAAAATTTTCAAAACGTATAGCATTTTCCTATTCAGTGCATTTGCTGCACACTAATACAGGCCTTTCAGGTGGGAAATTTACAGATCTCAAGTTCCTTACTAGAATGACCTGCCAGGTATCAAGAACTGATATTAGAGGTACCAGGTAATCAAATCTTCCCTCGCTATTGCTTACGGTTGCTACATTGATGTCATGAGCAGTATGCACTCTGAATTCTCTCAAGCTTAGTAACCTGCCAGGTCTCCTGTACATCACTGAAGTGTTTATGCATAATGGTAATCATGACACTTTACTCTTTAATCTGGTGAGCTGTGAATTTATAAAAAGTAGTGCTGATAGATTTACAGAATTCCTACTTGGGTTGTTTTTTATTTGGGAAATACAATAGTCCTTTTATTTAGGGATAAAACCCCTTAATTCTGAATTATCTTCAGCCACAAATTATAAAGTCTGCACATACTCATGTATTATTACTGTATTATATAAACATTTAGTATGATCTACAGGTCAATGCAGCCATGAAGTGCATTAATTCCTACATGTCAATATATTTAATATAGAAGGTAGCCCAAATGGCAGAAATATTAATAAAAATTCATGTTAAAAAAATACAGTATCTACTGACATCAACTAAAAAAAATGTTTCTCAGTAAGATTTTTTCAAGCAATCTAGGTATTTTAGATAAACCTTTTTCATTAATTTTATTATAATTTCCTTGGTTAAATCCCACAACATGCTTTGAAAATAAGCTTCTGTTACAGTCAGAACATAACATGGAGCATACAGAAAAGTTAAATTAGATGGGAATCAAAATTTTATTTTGTCAATTTTGTTAAAATCTACTCATAAGCACCCATTTCTAATGGAAAAAACAAGGAGAAGCTCTACTGGTCCTACAAAAGTTTTGTAATTTTAGGCATATGTTAAAGGCTGTTTATTTACAGCTTGGCTAAAAAGGACTTGATCCTCCTGCAGACATAACCAAGATGAAAATTCTGACTTTAAAAATTCTCCTGTAAACTGCTGTGTAAATAAACAGTCCTTTTTCACTCCAAACTTTTTAGGTACCTTGATTTCTGGCTGTATGTGTAGCTAGAGGAACTACAGAACAAAGTTCACAATGCTCTGACAAAAACTGCGAGGGATCTATAAACTAAGTCAGTTTGAATACATCAGGGGGTTTGATGCCATAACTGTTCTCTGAATCAAACTATGTGCAAAATACAATGGTGAACCCTTTTTTTATAAAACCCACAAACATTGAATAGATACTTTTACCATCTATTTTGGTACAGCTGCCTTTTCCTGATTATTACCCCACTTCATAAACAACATTACTCTTTCTAAGGCTGTGTAATTGGCCTTATAGGTGGCTTAACTGCAATTCTGATCCTTAAAGTGTTTTGGAATAGATAATTTTCAAATCACAGGAGGTAGTGGCGATCTCAGCTAGGCTGGCATAGAAATGCAGTGATTCCTTATGACTAGTTTTGACATGATCTGTTTATGAACTGTAATGAAATGACTGCTAACATAAACAATGTCCTCAGGCAGAAAACTGTAAACAACTAGAGCAGTTGTGTCCCTAGCCAAACATGAGTATATATTTCCTGATGACCTACACCATTTTATGTTCCTATTTTCACAGTAGATTGTTACATTACAGGAAATGTGACAACAAAATACATAAGATTCATTTTTCTGGGCATAATTTTGGAGTGATGTTCTCCACAGTATCTCTTTATTTTTTCTGAGATACCTCTATCCAACAAATTTTAGAGTTAAAACTGAAAGGTATTAACTGATATCATTCCTTTTTTCATTTGTAGTTAGTTAGCTGGAGTACTTGTGGATCTCATCCTTCATTCTTTTGTGCTAGACTTACCCCAAAATATTTTATATTTTAAAAGTTACATCCATTTAAATTGCCCTAAGTTTTTTGTTTCTTTCCCTGAGTGAGACAAGAAGGTTTTGTCTCATTTTGTAAAACTAACTCATATGATGTTGCTAGGAGGAATAAAAAGAATTACTGAGAAAGGAAAGAAAACCAACATTCCTCAACTGCTGTTCGGCATACTCTATACTCTCAGCCCAATTGTTTCCCACTGAATGCTTGGTATTATTAGAGCTTCATGTTGTGTACTGTGAATCAGACTCTGAGCTGGTCTGAAGTGCTATATTTCAACTGATTTCTCTTAAGATGCAGTAATTTACTTTTACTCAGGATTAAGCCATATTACCGTTTAAAATTATAACATTTTTAAATACTGAACATATTATTTGAGCTTCATATTATGATATGGCATGTGCCTTGGTGGATATCTGCATGTATTACAGAATCACAGATTGGGTGTATGTATCAAGTGGCTGGAGACACTTTGCCTTGCTGTACAGCTGACCAGATGCCCAAATCGGGCTGATGGCTATTACAGCACTACTTGCTTGTCATGTCTTATTACTTAAAAGCATCTCTATGCATTTATACCACTAAAGCAGTAGATTACATCAAATAATCACATTTTTACCGTGTATATTTTCATTTTTGCATTTGTTAAATACATTTTAAAATTTAACAATTTTAGCAATAAATTTAGAGATGGCTAAAACATACAGGTTTCAGGGTGTTTTTAAAGCCTAAGCAACCTTATATTTCAAAGTTGTGCTCACAGTTTTATTATTTTTTTACTTTTTCTTTGTAAGAAAATATTCTTTAAGAATCAAAATACTACTTTCTATTCTTTAAGAAAAAGAATAGCAAGTAGACAAAGAAATAATTCTCATGAAAAATGCTGTGCACTATGTTGGGTACTTCCTTTGACAGTCAAGTTTACCCTGCTTTCTGTACTTTTAGTAAATATCATTTCTTGCTTTATTTCACTTCAGTCATTATGTGTTCTCTCTAAACTACACTTAAATTGCTGAAAAAGATTTATCTTTCAGCTTGCAGTAAAATGGATTGTGCGTGCAGATGCCTGAACAGCAACACTGGAGAAATATAACCACTTAATGTCAAAC